>CAJNDT010002890.1:938413-1508101 GCA_905221615.1 Symbiodinium sp. CCMP2592
TTGTCACACGGACCTTACCAACAAGTCGCGGTGTGTCCAGTTTTGATTCACCAGCCGCGCTTGCATGCCGATGGCCGGGCATGGGGGCGCTTTGGGGGACCGTGGAAGACGGAACCGAACGAGGACTTGGGGCCAACCACCAGAGCGGACACCTGGTGATGACAGCCAGACACATGGGCTAACGTGCTGGCTGGGTCCGAGCTCGGCACCCGAGTGTCCCCCTTTGCAACATGGGAGGCCAAATATCGAGCAGAAGTACAGTAATTAGAGTGTCAGTCGAATCTCCTCAAGGTTGCCTTACCTAGCTGGATTTTCTGCGACCTCGGATCGTGTTGTCCGGGCCAGACTTCCAGGTTCCGAACAAAGAAGGGAGGCCGTCCGTTCTTGGGACATGGTTGTATTATTGAGCAGAGAACCTTGCTCGGCTTGCTGTTCGGTTGTGTTTGTCACGAGTGCCAACATGTTCAGAATGGGGTTTGGTGTATGTTGCTCTACCAAGCGGCAGCTGCATGCCCGCCAATTTTGGCAGCTACCGACACACTGTTGGCCGGGTGTGGAGCGAGGGCAAGGGCACTGGGGTCCCGCAGTCTAGGGGGGGGTTTGGGCCAACGGCCAGCGGGCATCTGGCTATGACATCTGGACACATGCGCTAACGTGCCAGGTGGCCCCTCCCGAAAATGACGTAGCCTCGGTGACCCAAGCTCTTCCATGGGAGGCCGAAGAATGGTGTTGCTTGCGCATAGTGTTGAAGTCCAAGTTGTACTTTTGTATCTCAACGATTGCAGCGAACGAATCGATCGCTCCTTGACTTGCCAGCTCAGGTGTGCCTGAGTCCAGCTGTGACGAGTGGCAGCTTCGAATCAATCGGTTGTACCAGGAGAGAGCTATCACTGCTATGCAGCACTGTCGACAAATCAACTTCATCGCCGATGGGTCTACTCACAGCACCAGCGATTGTCGTGTGACAGTGGCTTGGGCGAATGAGATTTCTGCTGCAGTGTTTGCACCCATGCAAGTGATGAAGACTGGACAAGTTTCTCCACAAGACCGGTTTGACGACGACCTGCTTCTTCAAATATCAAAGCGAAAGAAGCTGGAAAGGATTGCTGCATTCAGGCAGCTTCAAGCGATCAGTCACCAAATCTGGATTTTGCACAGAGGGCGAATGGATTTGGGCTCTTTCAAGATCGCCCCCTCTCTTGGGCAGAGGCCTGTGAAAAGATATGAAAGCAGGGTGGGTTTCCAAGTTGGAAAAGAAGACAATGACATTGACCGCTGTTTTCAGTGGTTGAGGGACAATCCGGATCCGGCTGAAGGCAGAGTGCCAGAAGGCAGAGTGCCAGAAGGCAGAGTGCCACCAGCTTTCCTCATGTCTCCTTTCTGAAGACAATGTCTGAGGATGGAGAGATCACAAATGTGCTCCCCGTCTTGCCAGAGTCAGAGAAGTGGTGGCTGAACATTCCACTGCTGGTCTTGGGCCTTGAACAGGGCAGCATCGGACTTGCTGGCATGGCCTATGCTATGCGTGAAAACATGATTCATGTGAAATGTGACAAGATTCACAGGGCCATTCGAGATTTCAAAAACAGCATGTCGAGATGCCTCAAAGGACTCTTCCTGAAAGCACAACTTCACTCATCTTACATCTTTGCCCTGAATTATAAACCCTTTGGAAGTGGTGGTTTCTACCAGCAGAAGAAGGAAATGCTGGCGAGTTTTGTTTCCTGCACATCACCGAGCAGAAGCTTGTTGTGGGACGCTTTTCGAGATACGATTGCCTATGACTTAGACAGGCAGCTATCCGGTGACGAGCATGAGATTGAACATATGCTTGCAAATGTCGAATCCTTCATGAAGAAGGGCAGCTTGGTGAAATCCTCCAGATGGTTCAGCTGGAACCAGCTATGTTGTGAGCAACTTGATGAGTTTCATGTCCTCAAAATGCTGCTGGCTGATCATTTCGGTGAAGATCAATCTTTCAGCCCTTGCTCAAGGGAAAGACTCAGCCTGTATTCCAACTCGGCGAATACACAATCGGGCAAGGAGCTCTTCGAAGGCAGAGTGCCAGAGTCCGAAGGCAGAGTGCAGGACTCTGACAATGGTGAGAGGCAGGAAGATGCACTGGGTGATTTGCAAAAGCTGTCACAGGCTGGTCGTGCCACTGATCCACGGAAAGAACTCAGCTTGTTGAAAGCCAGCATGGGGGGCTTCAAGTTGGCATACTATCTCATGACAGAAGACCTTTTCGATCACTCCAAGATATTGTACAAAGTGACCGAACCGTTGTGGACATGGTATGGGAAACAAGTAAACAACGTTAAATCGCCGCAGGATGGTCGAGGTTATGCCGAGTTGATGACAGTGAATGATGCCTGGAAAGCAGACAAACATTTGTTGCAGATTGTCTCCAACCTGCAGAAGACCGAGTTGTGGAAGGAGCATCTGGATACTGATTTACACGAGCCCGCAGAACAAATCATGATGTTGAGCTTGCATTTGCTGATGAACAGGGTCTGGACTTGCAGTCTTTTTTCACTTCCACCAGATGCCTATGCGGGATTGCTGTCACCTGATGCAGAAATTCGGACGATCACGGCTTTGAAGGCAAAGGGCCATCACACATCACTCTTGAGGTTGGAGTCGACATTGGCACGGTCCACTCCAAGTGTTCATGCACGGCAACTCTTCACAGACCTGCAAGTTGGAATCAGCCATCCTTCGAGACTTTTTCTGGACACATTGGAGGCACAGGGATATGAAGTGGCGCCTCCGGGGTCAGAAGACATTGTCGTGGATGATGTTGACACAGAGCAGGACGGGGAGATGGAGGATTTTGTGCCTGAAGAAGCAGATGACGGTGCCGGAGTTGGTGACATTTTGTTAGACGGGCAAGAGGGCAGAGTGCCAGCTCAAAGGACTGTAACAATATCGGTACCAGCATGCCCTGCAACCCACCTGCTGAGTGTTCTGGTGCAGACGCTGCCAGACAACAAGATTGGGGAAGATGTGCACAACAAGATTCGTAATGATTCTTTGTTGAACAAAACCCGCAAGCAAACATACTCCACGATTCAAACTGTGATCGAGAATTCAAACGTCTTTGAAAGCCGTTCAATCAGGCATCCGGCAAAAGTCAAACGGGAATATTTTGAAAGGGAGTTTTGCAATGTGGACAGGAAGCGCCAAAAGTTGTGCTTCAGAGGATGTGTCCACAAGCTGCCGTCACAGTATACCGAGATTGTCGGCGACAAGACATGGAACACCCTGTCAGAAGAGACACTCGAACGAGCATCAGCTGAGTGGTCATGGCTAATTCACTACAATGATGCAAGACTGGCATCTCAGCATGTTCCCTTGCGTGCTGGGAAGTTTAGCAGCCTTGCAGCCCCTTTGAAGATCTTGAACCATGTCTTGGATTTGACATGCTATCTCTCTCTTAGGGCAAAAACCTGGGCTGCTCTCATGTGGCCAGTGGTCCAGCATGAGGACCAGTCGACAGGAGAGATATATTTTGTTTTGAAGGCAGAGTGCCCGGATGGTTCCAGCGTCAAGGCCTGCTGGATTCATTTGTATGAGCCCCAGTATTGGGAAGTCATCGAAACAGAGGCAGTCTTCTCGAATGGCTTCATTTGCCTCCGTCGTTGTGCTACAAGCTCAGTGTCACTTCTATCCTATATGTTGCAGCATCCCAAGTGACATGTTTTCATTTAGGATTCTGTCAACTGTCGACCCATACAGTAAATAGTACAATAAACTTATATAAGTTTTGCTGTGCTTGTTTTTGCTGAGTCGACTGAGGGAAATGTCACAAGCATGTCGGACTCTCGCAGACTGCCAGAATCTCGCCGAGCATGTGATCTCCAAGACTGGAAACGTAGACGAAAAAAAGCGAAAGGAGCTGCAACGAATGCGCCGTCCAAAGCTCATGAGCCTGATCGCTTCTCATCACCTTCCGGAAGATGAGGATTTCATGCGCAAAATTGAGGCTATGTATTCGACAGCCAAAGATTCAACAGAGGATGAGGATGAGGATGACATTATCATGGGGGACTTTGTTGATGAGCTGGTTCTTGACGACCTGCTTGCTAAGGACAAACAGGAATTTAAACTGGTCTCAGACGCAGTCAGAAAACGCAGAATCAAAAGGGTGCATCAAACCTGGCAGGCCATCAAGACGCAGCAAGCAAAGGCCAAGGCAAAGGGCAAGGCCAAAGCAAAGACCAAAGCAAAGGCCAAGCCACAGGCCAAACGGAAAGCCAAGAGAAAGATTTGTCGCCCACGTATGTTGACCAGGAAGCAACCCGCGCCTCCTGATGAAAGTGGTCAAGAGGGAGCAGAAGGCAGAGTGCCAGCACCTCCTGCTGAGGTGCCGGTGGAGCCGGAGCCTGATAATCACGTGGAGGCCGCGGAAGGCAGAGTGCCAGCCCCTCCTGCTGAGATGCCGGAGGTGCCTGCTGCAATCCCTGTCCCAGAGCCTGATGATCACGTGGAGCCCGAGGAAGGCAGAGTGCCAGCCCCTCCTGCGGAGATGCCGGAGGTGCCTGCAGTGCCTATCCCAGCACTCGAGCCACGGGAGGTTGCAGTCCGTGGCCCCCAACATCAGCGGCGGCCGAACCGTGTTGACTACCAAGGGGTATGGACACCTTTTCAATGCCCGGAGTGTCCCAAGATCGCTGGTGAGATGAAGTACGACCCGAATCCTGGTGGCACTGACAAAGCAAAATGGTTTCTCCGAGTTCGTGTGACAGACGGCGGTCTCTTGGAAAGATTCGGAACATTTGTTATAGCTTCGATGTGGTTGCCTGATCTGCTGTGTGTTGTGTCACATTACATGAACCCATGTGTGTCTGGCCTTGAAGGCGAGTGGAGCCACCTCGTACCCTATCACTGGGGACGTGTGGCTTCCAAGATGACAGAAGCGCAGGCCAGACAACACGTCATTGACCATAGGCCCTGTTGTGGCCCGACCAGGAGGCCTGGCAACAACTAGAGGATTCATCCTTCGCTGCAAAGAAAAGTTGTGTGTCTGTCTGTGTGCTTGCATTGATGGCAGCGGGTCCTGCTAGATTGGAATGCGTCCGAGAGACTGTGTGTTTCTGCTGGGGGAAGACGGATTGCGAAAGCATGTTCGCATTTTCACACATGTGGAATTTGTCACGTGCAAGCACATGGACAATCATTTCGAGTGCCACAACCCGGAAGCCTCACAAACTAGCACATGTGGTTTGAAGCCGTGCGTGCTTGTGACTGAACAGTAGCCGTCCAGAGCAATGCATTTCGCCCCGATCGAACGAGGAGAGTGTTTCTTCAGAGGCGAGCTCTCCCCAATCTTGATCAAAACCGCTTGCGAAAAATTGGCCAAAGCGCCTGCCCAGTGGAGACCAGCTGAGAGATGGAAGGAAGTTTATGACGACGTGCCTTGGGAAATCATGGTTCGCTACCTGCGTTACTGGCCACTTATTGGCTCCCGCATTACAGCAGGCCTCAGGCTTCTTCGACAGCACGAAGGCCCCTTCCCGAAGTGTTATCAGGTGGGTGAAGGAGAAGAACCGCTGGAGTTGCCGCGCGTTTATCTCGTTTGTGATTTTGTTTATGTTTGGAACGACGAAGATGAACAACAACGGCAGTTTGTCCTTCAGATGAAACACCTCTCACTTGTTGCCATCCGTCTCGGTGGTCCGTGGGAACTTCCTGACCTTGATGCTGGAGCAATACCTTTGACCGACCAGCTGAGTGCAAAGTTGGGGTGGCAATAATTAATGGATCTTGAGGCGGGAAGGCAGGGTGCCAGCAGCTGGGAAGGCAGAGTGCCAGACGTTGTCGCGTCACCCAGCTGTACCCTGCTTCGCCTGCACGTGATTCGCTTGACAGTGTGGTCAACGCAGAAAAGCGCAACATCCAGCAGTTCGTAGCCACTTCACGCGATTTGTGCATCCCTAATACTATCAAACCCTAAAACTATGGCACTCTGCCTTCTAGACCCAAACCCTAAATACTAAAGACCCTGAAACTCTAACCCTAACCCTTTCATTACCCTCAAACCCTAACACTATGGCACTCTGCCTTCTAACCCCAAACCCTAAATATACTAAAGACCCTGAAACTCTAACCCTACCCCTTTCATTACCCTCAAACCCCTAATACTATGGCACTCTGCCTTCTAACCCCAAACCCTAAATATACTAAAGACCCTGAAACTCTAACCCTAACCCTTTCATTACCCTCAAACCCCTAATACTATGGCCCTCTGCCTTCTAACCCCAAACCCTAAATATACTAAAGACCCTGAAACTCTAACCCTAACCCTTTCATTACCCTCAAACCCTAACACTATGGCACTCTGCCTGCTAACCCCAAACCCTAAATACTAAAGACCCTGAAACCCTAACCCTAACCCTTTCATTACCCTCAAACCCCTAATACTATGGCACTCTGCCTTCTAACCCCAAACCCTAAATATAATAAAGACCCTGAAACTCGAACCCTAACCCTTTCATTACCCTCAAACCCCTAATACTATGGCACTCTGCCTTCTAACCCCAAACCCTAAATATAATAAAGACCCTGAAACTCTAACCCTAACCCTTTCATTACCTTCAAACCCCTAATACTATGGCACTCTGCCTTCTAACCCCAAACCCTAAAGACCCTGAAACTGTAAACCCTGTGCCAGGTCTTCTTCATCCTCGTCTTCTCGGAAAAAAACATTAGTTTTTTTTGTTTTAAAGTTTTTAAAAATTTTTAAAAATTGTTTAAAGTCTTTAAAAGTCTTTCAAATTCTTTTTAAAGTTTGTAAAAGCTTTTAAAAGCGTTTAAAAGTCTTTTAAAGTATTTTTAAAGCTTTTAAATGTATTTTAATGTTTTTAAAAGTCTTTTAAATATTTTAAAAGCCTTTTAAAGTTTTGAAAAGTCTTTTAAAGTTTGCAAAAGTCTTCTAAAAGTTTCTAAAAGTCTTTTAAAGTCTTCTAAAAGTTTTTAGAATGTTTTTTCTTGCATTTGAAAGTTTTTAAAAGTCTGTAAACGTCTTTAAAAGCCAACTCTGTCGAAAAAGCCCTGTGGATCTAAACCTTGTGGTTCTGGTTCGGTGCAAAAGGGCAATGATCTACACAGGCGCAATCGCACAAACCGCTTTGTCTACGTGTCTGGGAGATGTTGATCATGGCTATAAGGCCCTCCCTAAGGTGGCACGGATCAACGACGAGGGGTTGTCGCGTTTCCAGCCCGGCGATAGCCGTGGCCGTGAAAAAGCCTGCATCATTGTTTCCGACTCTACCCTCATTTTCAAGGCTGGGGCGAGAACATTCGTTGAGATGGCGGAAGACTTTAAAGCTCTGACGGGGCCTGGTCATATCCTTCAGCAATACACGAATGTCCGGCAAAAGGCGATTTGGGGAGGCAACCTCCACTCGATCGTTGAGGCAGTTCACACGCTCTTGCCGCAGATCATCAACGAATCGTTAAATCCCTTGCATCTCGAGGTCGATATCGTTGTTGTGTGGATGGGCAACGAACTGTGCGGTCGCAGAGGTGTTTTCGTCGACCCAGGGACGCCACACTGGCAGATTGGTCCTGAAGGCGTTGCCGCGGAAGGGATCTGGGCGGACATTGCCGCACGTGTGTGTGGCGAAATTGGCCGTCTAGCCGCCCTTCAGGGCAGGCCAACAGTGGGTTCGATACAAATCCTCTCGGATGCCGACCCACTGGACTACGGGCTGCCAGCGGAATACAGAACAGCTATCCGAAAATTCCTCGGATACGCAAGGAGCAGGGGGTTGTATACCGCCTCTCTCAAAGAAAGCGTATGCCAGATCCCAAAGCACGACCACTACCACTTCCGCGAAGACTCTACGCATCGCGCAGCCTTGGCCTCTGTGATCGGACAGCGGATTAAAGTGTGTCAAGCTGACCACTTATTCGCAAAGATGCCCGCAGAGACGCTGGATGAGCTGGCCCGCCGTTTCCCTTTCGACCCAGAAGGAACGCGGGTATATTCCATGCAGTATGTCTTCGACAAGGCGCTGTATCGGTCCCAGCTCTCCCGCCGCCTTTTAAGGCAGGCCGAGATTCGCGAAGCTGCGAATGAATGCCCTGATCCATGGGAATCCCCTTATGTTCCTCCACCTGATCTTCCGGTCACTGGAATGCGTGAGGTACCTCAGGATGTCCTGAATTGGGAATGGGCCACAGCTCGCGAGCAGGCACAAAAGCGCGCGAAAGAGCAGGCGGAAGCACGTGTCCGTGCTGAGCGGAAGGATCCAGCCCCACTTAGTGGCGGCCCATCTGGCAGTGCATCATCTCGCGATGTACCGGAGGTGTCCTTTGACGATGTCATCGAGGCCATCCCTTATCGCACAGAGTCTCACCGCACTCTGTCAGCGGCGAAAGAGGGCATGACCAAGAAAGACCGGGGCCCTTCCAGCGGCCTGTTAAGGGCTCGCCCACACGACTACATCGGGGTAAAATACCAAGATGACTTGGACCTGATGGAAATGTGTGGCTTCATCGACGAGGATGCGTGCCCAGAGGATCCGGAGGGGAGCGAGATCGTTCAGATCCTCCCCGATTCGATCCCGAAGGACCACCTCCCTGAGTTAGGCCTCAAACCCTATGTTGAGCGCTACCTCACAGGTGCTGTCCGAGGATCGAACGTGAAGCTCAGCTCACGGCGCGGGAAATGGGTACGCATCCAAGACCTCATTCAGCACATGTGGAAGAAGCACCGTGTGGATCTGGGAACACGGGGTATCTTGTCCATAGTCGCCTACGATAACAAATCGAGGTTTAACTTGGCAGGCCTCCCCACCGATCCACGTGCTGACTTCATCGAGACGGACATTTGGCCGTCGTGGATTTGTGCGTCGCATGGTCACAGCGAACGCATCAAAGATCAAGTGACTGATTCCTCGATTGCTCTGCATTGGTTCACGAACGATACGCGTGAGGAGCTTGGTCCTACAGCCGCCTATCAAGGCAGGCCATTCCTTGCCCTTGGGGAGTTTCCCCCACGCCTCTATCATCGAACCACGCATGATTCAGCTTTCAATATTCTCTCTACTGGCTTCACGCCGGGGTTCAACCGGAGCGGGAAGTTTCACAACTACTTTGCGAAGGCCACTCTGAGCGAGCTTGAGAATAAAGCTGGCAGCCGAGCAAACCTTCCTTATGAAGTTGTTCTCGACACTCAGGAGGTGAACCGCTATGCCTATCTGTTTGAGACAACTTCCGAAGGTGTACTCACTCGCGACCCGGTGCCAGGGAGTTGCGTGCTCTACATCAGAGACACGATCAAAGGCATCATTTTGTGGTCTCGGCAGTCCAGCGAAGAGGAAGACACAATCCTTCCGGAGACTGCCCAGGATCCCATTGTCGATCCTGGAGCAGCTGAGCAGGAGCAGTTCCCCGATATTCCGGAGGAACCTTCAGCCCCACTTAGTGGTGGCCATGAAGAGGTCGAATCTGCAACAGCAGACGAGCCTATGGTTGAAGTTGAGGTTGAGGTTGCGCCACCAGCATCATCACCAGAACCTCTTGCACTCAACGACGCCACAGCATCCGACTTCCTTCCGGAGGAAACCACAACATTGGACCAGGGGGGCGCTTCTCCACCGGAGGCACCGACTGAGTCCAGAAAGCGTGTTCGTTTCCTTGAGCCGGAAGATCCCGTTGAAGTCGAGATCGGAGCCAGACGAAGGCGATGTGAAAAAGGAGGAAGAAGTCAAGATCGAGCCGATGTTCGAGCAGGCACCGCCTCAGCCGGAATCGACTCCTTTGGCTCTCCCTCCAGCCCCCGTTACGGGTGGCCGTCACAGGGCATGTCCCCACTGCGGTACTCAACACCTTGTGGGACAGATGATATGCTTGAGCTGTGGCGTGCACATCGTGAAGCCTTCCCAACAGAACGCACGCAAGAAAGCGCGTTCAGCTCGTTGGTTCGCTGAAGAGGCCGCCGCTGCCGCTGCGGGCAAGCCACGTTCCCAGCTGACGCCAGAGGAGGTCATTCATGAAATGACCAGAGACTCCTCAACCCAGCGGGGAACTACGTCGCTTGACGCAGAGGCGTTGGACAAAGCCCGGCAGCAGCTCAAGATGGCTACGAAAGGAGGCTACACAAGCATCGTACACCGCTTCGATAACGATGTGGACTACACTATGAGTTCCATCGGCAATGGGTACGATCGAGAGTTTCTGGCCATCGAAGACGTGCTTACGCATGCTGCCCTGCCGAACCATGGCCGTTCAAAGGAGCAACGACAGTTGGCTGTCGGCACCTATGGTGGAAGCTCCGAAGGGCCAAGGAACCAGGAGATTGCCCGGTTACCGGGGCCCGGTTGCTCTACTTGCACGAGTGCAATCCAGCCGCCCTTAGGGCAGGCCTGATCTCCGCAGTGAGTGACGATCCGTTTTGCATCATGTGGCTGGGAGGGGCATACAGTTTGCGTAAATTCGTAGATGTTTTCCTCCAGCACAAAATCGTGAAGATGATTGTTACTTTCTCAGAAGAGGCACTCTACGTCGATCCACGACTCGGCTATTCTGCCGAGGACTGGACTGAGTGGCTCCGTGGGAAATTCGCGGAACAGGTCGGAATTGCACGCCGTGCATACGAAGAGCGACAGCGCAACGCTGAACGCTCTCGCATCGCACAAGCCAAAGCTGATGCACGCAGAGCAGAGCAACAGCGCTACCAGGAGCAGGGATGGGATCGCGGCTACCAGCGAGGATCCCACCCCTACGGCCGCTCCTCCGGTTGCCGAGGATGGTACTAAGTACCTGATCAACATTTCGTGGTTCCGTCACGTTAACCGGTACTCCGAAATACAGCCCCTCTTAGAGGTGGCCGAATTTCCTTAAGACCAGAAAAATTTCATCTTGCATCCTCTGGCAGTCACTTTGTGACAAATCCGACATCAGGTCTTTGGACCTCGAGGGGAGTCGTCAGCAGCTCCAGTGGATGATGTATTCGTCCCATGCTGCACATGTTCTTGCGACTTGTATCCACGCCATCATTCAAGGCTTGCTGGATCGTCGCCATTTTATAATGCATGTCGCGACTTTAAACTGCGCGCTAAAAGAATTAACCTGCTTCCGTATCTTCCGCTTTACGGTAGTAGAAAGCCTATGAGCCCCGAGCCACAATCCAGCCGCCTTTACGGCAGGCCACACAGCACCAAGCTTCCGTGCATGTTTGCGCCTCAGACTGACGCTTCGGCGAGGGGGGTGTAATTTGTGCACGTGTGAAGTATCATGTTGTGTGTACGGCATTGTGGCACAAGTGCTCTAACAGGAAAAAGGTAGTGACCGAATGGTACAAGCCGTGCTGTTATCACTTGGACGGGTATATACAACAGTGCGTGTGTGCAGTGGTTTACAACAACTATATTTAATATAGGGGCTTTTACAATTACCTATACTACTGTGGGGTTCCTTATCCTAGTTATAGTGTAATACCACCACCCCCCCAAAAAAAAACAAAGCTAGTCTAATTGCTAAACGGCCCCTATATAACCTAAGTTTCATGTGTCGTTTTCGGCATTCTTGGGAGCTCTTAGGTGTGCGGCCTGCTGGGCATGAATGGCTTCCTACTGTTGATGATATAAATCCTGCATTACCTTAAGGACCCTAAACTATGGGAATTATGGTATATTCCTTATTATGGGTCATGCAGGATTTATATCATCAACCTGTTGATGATATAAATCCTGCATTACATTAAGAGCGCTAAACTATGGGAATAATGGTATATTTCCTTATTATGGGTCATGCAGGATTTATATCATCCACCGTACTACCTGATCTGGGCCTTCCTAGAGTACGAAGCTCCCATGCCCTACGGTTGATGGTAGAAATCCTGCATTACCCATAATAGGGAATATACCATCATTCCCATAGCTTAGGGTCCTTAAGGTAATGCAGGATTTATATCAACAGTAGAACCCCAAGGCCCTGAAGATCTAAAGCCCCAAAGTCTGAAACCAGAAGCTCCATGAACCCTTAAAGCAAACCCTAAAACCCTACAAAACGATATACCCCCCCCACACAGAGCACATGACACACTAACATGTGCTTCCAAAGATCGATACTGCCAGCAAAAAGGCCGGTTAATACTGAAACAAGCCTCATACCACACCCCGTGCAGCAGCCCGTCACAACTCTAAATCCTAGATCATTTGGCAGTCAGGCGTGAACCCTCTTGAGCACCGCGAGGCACACAGCAGAGCCTTTTCCGTTCGAGGGTTTGTAAAACAAATGCTCTTATCGTGTGGCCCCATAAGGGTTCTTTCAGGAAGTGGGAATAGCGGCTTGGGGCTTAGTGCTTTCTTTGAGGAGGACCTCATCAGTGAACTATAATGCCAACCAGAATGCCACTTTTGTTATAGGCCTATTGTGGCGTAGCTTCCGTTTGGCCCTGAAAGAGCAGTAGGGACAGCTTTCCACTTAGGGCTGTGTAGGGTCCTAAGTTATTGGGGTTTAGGGTTTTGGGGATTTGCGGTTTTGAGGTTTCAGGATATGGGGTTCAGGGATTTAGGAAGGACGGCTTTGCTCTTGCGGTTCTGGGTCTCGGCCCTGTTAGTATCTCACAGCGTCCTCGAATCCTTTCTTTCGTTGCTGGGTATGTGCTCTTCTCAAGATTTGGTTCTCATCCCTAAACCCCAAACCCTAAACCCAAAACTCGAAACCCTAAACCCCAAAGCCTAAACCCGAAACCTCAAACCCTAAGCTCTAAGGGGCAGCAAGTCTCGGCTGCCAAAGATTTTATTCTTTGAGCGGCGAGGTCGGATCCCTGTGGAGGGTCGGGAAACTTAGTAACTGATTGGGTTTAGGGGTTTAGGGTTTAGGGTTTAGGGTTTAAGGGTCTTGAAAATTGCCTATACTATTTTGTTGGCTCCTTATTAATTACGATTGTAGTATACTACGTGGGTGAGCCTGGGAGAGAACGTGTGTGCAAAAGCTTCGATGTGTAGCCACACAGACGGAACCGGAGAGAGAACATGAAGCCCTAAACCCTAAACCCTAAAACCACGCAGACGGAGTCAAGGAGAGACCTCGAGCTTGAAATCTCGCAAAACATGTGTCGGAAAGCCGCACAGACGAGGTCCGGGAGCACAGGAAGCCTTACAGTGTGTAAAAGTTTCGATGTGAAGCTACGCAGACGGAGCCTAGAAGACACGAAGACCTAAAAGCCGCAAATGTTGTCCGTCCTACATTGACGAGGCTCGCTGGTACACCACATGGGCCAAAGAGCGGCTTGTGGTGGCCGTGCCGGGCTCCGGCATCGTGACTCACGCGGCGCGAGCCTCGGACTGGACGACCTCGTGCATCTGGATTCACCGCGGCAGAACGCAGGAAATCGCAGTCACGAAGTCGGACACGGACTGGGCTGCCGCCATGAAGAATCGGCGACATCTTCTGCTTCCCGCACGTCGTGCCGATCTGGTGGTGGCGTGCTCAGAAGCCGGTGGCCGAGACGGGTCGGTTGCACAAACAGCGACTCGACGGGCGTGGGCCGCCGTCGCAGCAGGACCCCTGAACCGAGGGTGACGCGGCCGGCGCTTAGGAACATCATGGGCCCTAAAACCTGGTTCTAATTATCAAGGCCATAATATTGGACCCAGAGCGCGCAAGATGCCCCAAACCGAAGGTTTTTCATTTTCAGGTGTCTGGCGACGTATGTTGCCGTATGTGCCCGCACCATGTGTGTTGGTGCCTGTGTCACCTGGACCCCAAAAGTATGCAGAACAGGGGCCTTTTGTAGGTGTTAGGCCATTATTTTGCGTACAAATCTCGACTTAGGGGTCCCTGTTGATCATGTTTAACTTTTGGTTCCTGGAATCCCTAAGGAACAGCCAAAATTACAAGTTTTGCTAGCGGTCTAAATTCAGCATAGTCGAAATCTTAAGACTCTACTTGGAGGTTCATGGCTTGTTATGAGTAGGGTTAGAAGTCCCCCTAATATGGGTTATAATTATGTTCTTCCTGCTTATAACCCCATTTGTAACTACCCATGAACCTCTAAATAAAGCCAGTCCCGAAGCTTGCCTTAAGCCTGCAGCACATATCTTTGCCAGGCTCCGCGGATGGCCGTTGCGGGCTTTTCCGGCAAATTCCCAGGCGATCTGAAAGGTTTTGGCCCTCTTGGTTTCAGGGGTTTCTACACGATTCTAAACCCTAAGCCCTAAACCTTTAAACCCCTAAACCCTTCAACCCCTAAACCCCTTAAGCCCTTAAACCCCTAAACCCGGCCCTGGCAGAGAGTGTAGAGCTCAGGTTTTCTAAAAGTTCCCAGTCTTTTGCGGCTGCCGGACCTTTCGGGCCGGTGGTCAGAAGGTTTTGGGTTTAGGGTTTAGGGTTTAAGGCTTAGTGTTTAAGGTTTAGGGTTGCCTTAGTATAGGGGTTTTAATAACTACCAATTATTTTTGTGGGGTTCCTGACCATAATTATAGTATACTGGGCGCCCAAAACCCTATTCTGATTCCCAGACCCCGGGAGGATGCAAAAAGTAGACCCCATTCCTATAAAGCACCTTTAGTAGTATAGGGTCCCAAATTGGGCGATCTACTTTCTGGAGCCTCCCGGAAGTCTGGGATAAAAAACCCATATTAAGCCTTGAACCCTTAAACCCTACACCCTAAACTTATGATTTAGGGTTTAGGGTTTAGAGAGGTGTGTACTCCAGCTTTCTGGGCATGGAGTTTTGTTTTAGGTCAGGGTTTCGGCTGGTTCAGCTTCAGGCATCTGGGGGTTGGCCCTTAGTTAGAGCTTGGGTTTTAGTGCTTCAGGGCCTGGGGCGTGGGAACTCGAGATTTGGGATTTTCGGTTTAGGGCCTTGCGCCTTCAGTCGAGTTCTGCACAAAAGGAACGGAAGAAGTAAAGAACGGCTCTCTCTCTCTCTCTCTCTCTCTCTCTCTCTCTCTCTCTCTCTCTCTCTCTCTCTCTCTCTCTCTCTCCCAGAATTTCGACCCGCAACCCCAAGACTCCACACGCTAGGCCCTTCATCGCCCTCCTTCAGCATTAAGCCCTAAGCCCTGAACCTCAAAGGCGCGAAACCCCAAGTCCTTGGTGCAGGAGCCGACTCCGTGCAGGATTTCTGGGAGAACATCCAAAGGTCGGGAGAATTCTTCAGATGTATTGGGCTCTGCTTAGGGCTTCAGGATTCCAGAAGCGACTGAGTGCCAAAGACTGAAGTATAAAAAAAAAAGTGTGAGTTAATGTTTCAAACTTTTGTCTTGTTTTTCATTGATGAACTAATTAAGTACTTGCTGACTTAACTTGTTAGTTGATACTAAGTATTCAACTCTTTCTTTCTCTGTCTCTCTCTCCCTCTCTCTATCTACTTCTATGTATATATATATATGTATACATATATCCATATTGTATGTGGATGGTTGTCAAAATTATGGTCCCTTTTTGGCTCCCTAATATAGTGCGGCACCTAATATTTAGGGCACCCAAAAAAAGGGGCCCTAATTTTGACAACTACCCATGTGTGTATGTGCAGAAAGCCCAAGGCCCAGGCCCGGGAACGCCCCAAACCCCGAAAGATCTCAGCCTTTCCGTCTTCGGGCCGTTTAGGGTTTAGGGGTTCAGGGCTTTAGGGGTTTAGGGGTTTAGGGTTTAGAATTTTAGGGTTGAGGAGTTTAGGGTCTTAGGGTTTAGGGGTTCAGGGGTTTAGGGTTTAGGGTTTAGAATATTAGGGTTTAGGAGTTTAGGGTTCAGGGGTTCAGGGGTTTAGGGTTTAGGGTTTGTAGGGTGTAGGAGTTTAGGATTTGGGTTCAGGGTTTCAAGGGGTTTTATGTAGTCGGTCGCTGGCCCAGGCATGAGAGCTCAGCACGTCTAGTTTTGACGAATGGGCACTTCGAGGGGCGAGCTGCTTCTCCGGATTAAGTTCTACGGGAATTTTTGCAGGGTACCCCAAACCGCTCAGACACCGAATAATTTTGATGTTTGCCCGGTGGCCGAATCAGGGGTGGCGATGACTGTTGTCACCGATCTCCCTCTGTACATATACGTAAGTACAAGCCCAGCCGTAGGCTACAGATGGGATGTACTGTCGATGCTTGGAGGGTCGGGGGACTTAGTAACTAGTTATTTTGGAGACTTATAAGTACCATAGCCCCAACTAGGATCCCTTTTAGGGTCCTTATAACTCTACTTATTACTTACTTACTAAGTCGCGGGATTCTCCTATCAAGCGTATACGGTACGGAACACTGCCCTCTGGATCCCAACAAGTTAAACCCCAAGCCCTTAACCCTCAAACCTAAACCGACCAGGGCAGCTGTGTCGGCGACGTTCCTCTCCAAGGACTTCTTGCGACGTGCCTCGCCTTTGGCATGGTTTAGACGAATTGCTTGAGGACCTCTCAGTGAAGGCATCTAGCTTACATTAAAGTCTCCGGTATCTTATTATGAATTGAGCACCATCTTTTGATTAAGGGTGTGGGGCTGGGGGGTTTAGGGTTTATGGCTCAGGGTTTACTGAGTTGGGATTCTTTCTCTATTAGAGACATTCCGCAGCCCTGCACATGGAAACCCCAATCCAAGACCTCATGCGCTGCACTCTGCACCCTGCTAGCTAGACATGCAGAATTTGTTGCAGCTAGTTCCCACTTCTTAGATAGTGAACGGGGGAACTTTCAACTTTTTGGCCTTATATGGGGGTTTTCGAAAATAGGGGTACCTTAATTGGGGGTCCTTATAATAAGAATCCTACCATTTAGGGTACTATATTAGGGTCCCCTATGTTCGGAAACTCCCATATATTAGCTTTATCTTAGAAAGTTAGAACTTTTTGGGGCCCGGTTGTTGAAGACGAGAGACTTCAATCATCCCAACCCAAGCATGCTTCAAGCCTGGCTCCAGCCTACAGTAGAAGCCTTTAAGGGATCTATACGGGCTCTTTTAAGGAATCTATAAGGTACCCTAAGGGTTTAGGGTTTAGGGTTAAGGGTAGGATTACAGTAGAAGCCCAAAAGTTGGAAACCCCATAGCCTCGATCCTCAAGGGTAATGTATAAGGAATCCCAGCACCATTTGGCCTTAATCCGGTTTCCAACTTTATGGGGTTTACTGTACATATTCTGAGCCATAGCTCGTTATCGCGCTCCTGCGAAGAGCCACTTGAGTTGAAGCGCTAAACCCATCATTAAGCCCTTAGTGTAGGGGCCTTAATAATTAGAATACGCTTTTGGGGACTCCTTTACGATCCCCTGTTCTAATTATTTAGGCCCCTACAATAACTGATAACCTCTATCTACACCACCATCCATAAATCTTCGCCCCGAACCCCCAATCCCTAAACCTTAAAAACTAAGCGGTAAACCATCATGTCAACCTTTTTTGAAACTGCCAGCTCGAAAACGTTTCCCCTTGCTGAAGGGAAGGGAGTGCCGGAGACCACCCTGGGCCACAAAGACTTCGTGCCATATCCTCAGCGGGTTTTAGGTTAAGGGTATTAGCTCGTTCGTTCGGGTCCCATAGGAAGGGCACTTGGACTTCGGGTTCAGGGTTCAGGGTTCCGGGATTCCGGGTTTAAGGGTTGAGGGTCGACGTGGAGGGTTTAATCAGTAAGGGTCCGTTTCTTGAACTTGCAAAGGGGGTGCTGGGTGGCCGTGGTATTCTAGAAACGAGACTAATCAGCACATGTCATCTGACAGTGTTCCATCTCATATGCATCGCGCAGAACCCACCAACCCCTGATCCACCTATTCAGGATGTTGCCAAGAACTGCACAGCATTTAAATATTTCTTCTCGAGAGCTGCTCCCTCCATCGAAGAGGGTATCATGACTAAGCTTTTTTTGGTACCCCTGGGTGGCAACCAGTCTCGTTTGTCCGCTCGTACTCTCAACCATTCTAGGAATTCGGGGGTAAGCCCCAATATCCTTCATGCCACCATTCCCAAGCTACCACTCTACCCGTAGGAGTTTTGCACTGCCCCCACTCGGTAGCAGTTGGATAATGTTCGCGATATAGTTACATTAGGCGCTCTATAGTAGCCCTATTATAGACTGTTACTGTACTTGGAGGGTCGGGGGACGTAGTAAGTAGGTAATAGGTAGAGTTATAAGTACCCTACTAGGAATCCTAATTTGGAATATGGTACTTATAAGGCCCAAAAATAAGTAAATACTAAGTCCACAGACCCTCCAAGTATAGATCCCTCATGGGTCCTCTTTAAGGAACCCTTTAACGGAACCCTTACAGATGGTATAGATCCCTTACAGATCTCCTCTAAGGAGCCCTACTCAACGTAGGAGTTTTGTCCTGCAGATAGGCCGGCCGCCTACATGATCAACGATGCAGACAAGCCCCTTGGCCACAGAGTTTAGGGTTTGGGGCTTTAGGGTTTCGGGTGTAGGTTTAGGGTTTAGGGTTAGGAGGTACCGTTTTCGGCGAAGACTTGTGGCTGAGGCTTTCGGCTTCACAACCTGCTATGGCCACCAACAAGCCCAGACAGCGATAGTCCACTCCATCATGACGACGTCGACAGACTGGTGCTGCTGCTGCTGCGGCTGCTGCTTCTGTTCCTACTAGTGCGCCTCCCCCTACTGACACAACGATGGTGCTACTGGTGCTTCTGCTGTCTTCGAGTACCGCTTCGGCAGGTAGCATGGTTGAGGGCATCGTGCAGAACCTTACTTAAAGGGTCATGGGACTTAGTAACTAGGGTTATAATTAGGGTAACTATACTTATAATTACTTATAACCCCAATCAGGGTACTTATAACCCTACTTACTAAGTCCCATGATCCTCCAAGTACAGAGCATTGGAAATCTGAGTTACTCCACCAAGGCTGCTTCTGGATTCTGGACTAATGCTTCTTCGTACCTCTTCAGTCCTGTTGGAAAGAGCGATGTTTGTATGTTTTCTTCTGCATCCCTATTTCCAGACACGCTAAAGCCGCTGCCCGGTTGTTACTCTAGAGCCCAGAAACCCCTAAACCCTGAATTCTGAACCCTAAACCGTGAACCGTAAACCCTGGGGACTTAGTAAGTAGGTAATAAGTAGAGTTATAAGTACCCCAAAAGGGATCCTAATTGGGGCTATGGTACTTATAAAGTCTCTAACATAACTAGGTCCTAAGTCCCCCGACCCTCCAAGTATTCTCAACTCCTAGGTTCGACAACGTCTTCTTTGGCATCGGACGCCATGAGGCGGCAATGCCTCCTCATCATCTTACCGTTGGTTACTAGGGAATGGAGGAATGGGGTACAACCATAACTACTATTACTACCATTCTTCCATTCCGTACTAACCAAAGGTAAGTCATTCATGGATGGGATTTCGCAGAGCCCTTACCCCATCAATGTCGAGTTCTCGAGGGTTTTCAAGAGTTCCTTAGGTTTTTTTCCGGGTTTCATAGAACATAGACATAGTCCTGAATAAGTATCAATACTGTTCCTAGGGTTTCGTATTGTGGTCGAACTACAATAAACCCCCCCCGAGCCCCTTTGAACGATCATTATGGCCTCTATATGCCAGCAAAGCATCTTAAGGCTTGACCTGCGCGGGCCCGTCGCAGAATCTACAACCCTACAAAGCCTCCAGGTGAGTTTCGGTAATGTTTTAGCTGGAATTCATCGAAAATTTACACTAGTCTTGCTCGTGCCATGAGTGATTAGTAGAAGTGCTGCTAGAATTCCGGGTATTGGCCCAACAAATCATCCACTCCAAGTATCAAGGGAGCTGTCCACGGCTATTATCACCACTACTGTTTGTACTACCACGAAGAGCCGAGTTTCGGGATCTCCTGGTCTTCCAAAACCACGCAATCCCGTCGTCATCGTCGGTGGCGTGTGACACCAGATCCTCCTCCTCATCCGCATCTTGTCATTATCATCATGATTTTTCTTCATGATCTTCGTCATCATCATCGTCATCAACGTCATCATCGTCATCATCGTCATCACCGTCATCGTCATCATCGTCGACATCGTCGTCATCGTCATAATCGCCATCATCGCCATCATCATCCTCATCCTCGTTCTCATCGTCATCACCATTATCACCATCATGTTCCCTGTCGTCGTTGTCGCCTCCCTGGTCATCAGTATCGCCAACCGCATTTCCGTGTCATCATGGTCACATTGCTCTTCTTCATCATGTTCCATCATCTTCATTGGAATCACCGTCACTGCGATGCCCAACTTCCATCACAACTATGGCCAACATCTTGTTGCTTATTTCTTTCTGCAACTGCTGTCGTGTTTTACCTCGCTTTCTGCTTTACACCTTCGCGCTGTGCCTTGCTCACTGAATAATAGTCGTTCGGATTGGGATGTGGATTGTTGAGTGGCGCGTACACAGCTATCTGTCGCGAACGTGCCGCTCACGAACGATGTTTTCGTACTACTGCGCAATACCGATTCGTCTTAAAGGTGCAATGCACGCGGTTTGCACTCGAGCACCCCAGTTGGTTCAGAGACACAGAGAGTGACAGAGAACCCCATACTATAGGGGCCTCAATAATTACCTATACTATTTTGGAGGTTCCTTATTCTAATCATAATATAATGGGCGCCAAAGCCCTATTCAAGTTTAATTGCTAAGGCCCTTTATCCTTCAATGCCTTACAGTAGACCCCTTTACGGACCTTTCAAAGCGAACCCTATTCTGCTTATTCAGGCCCCTATAGTAGTGCGAGGATTCAGCCGGAAAGGCAAAACCCCAGAGTCGGGAGCCGAGATGATGCCTCTAGTGTACTAGGTTCCTGGGTGGTACCCTTTTTGCCCTTTCTATTTTAGGGTCCCCTTATTAAAAGTGAATATTGGGAAAAAGGGTAGCCTTATCATAAAGGTGCTACTCAGGAACCTAGTGTAGGGGCCTTCAGAATTAGATAAAGGGGTCTGTAATGGATCTATCGTATTAGGTTTTTATTATAAGGGCCTTAATGATTAGAATAAGGTTTTGGGGTGTTCCTTATAGTATCATATTTCCCAAAAAGCCTTTTCTACTAATTAGGGTCCTTACAGTATCCGAGCATCACCCCTAAGGAGATACAAGGTGCGATTTGGGGTTGAGGGTTTGGGGTTTAGGGTTTAAGGTTGGGGTTTAGGGTTTAGGGTTTAGGGTTTAGGGTTTAGGGTTTGGGGTTTAGGGTTTAGGGTTTAGGGTTTAGGGTTGGGGTAAGACCCCAAATCCGAAAGTTCCGTTTGCGAGGCATCGTTGATGGATCCACAGTCTGGGTCTTAGCACATCTTCCCAGGCGGAGCTTGTTCCTCGGGCAGCGCCTTCGGGTGGTTCGGGGCTGAGGGCTTGGAATTCAAGAGTTCAAGCATAGCTGAAGCCTTGGGAGCTGTGAAAGTCGAGATGGAGACTCCAGCTAGAAGCATGGGGTTGGCTGTGGTATGTTATATGGGAGTTTCCGCAAATTAGGGGTGCCTGTTTTTGGGGTCCATATAGTAAGGATCCTAGTATTCAGGGTACTTGATTGGGGTCCCCTATTTTCGGAAACTCCCATATCCCTGTTTCCCCCTCATCGCTCTACTCTACATGACATTCACAAGACTTGAAAGCTGGCGTACTCAAGGCCCAAAGAACCTAAACTTGAAAAGCCTGGTGTTTAGCATCTAGAAGCCCAAGAAACCCACTGTAAGGCTTCTGAGAGTGGTTCAGATAAGGCCCCAAGCCCCCCATCCTTGGCTTACTGCAGAATGCGTGTGGGGTACGTGTGCTTTGACTCTGCTAGTAAGTCATGCTTTAGGCAGATTGAGACTGGAGGCCTGACATATTACCGAGGGTTTAGGGTGTAGGGGATAGTTTTCAATTGCCCTTGTTGTTCAATATAGAGCCCTACTTAAATATTTTGGGGACTGTTGAAACCGACACCTAGTATTGCAGAATGAGGCGTTGCACCTATAGGATTTTGCTATGAGCTCCGTTTGTAATGAACGTGCTCATCGGTTTCGGCGGATATTGCTTCTAACCTCCGCCCGACGCCTTCCCCCACCCTGTAGTTGCTGGGGCTCAAGGCACCGCGTCTTCATCCAAGAGTCCTGGGCGGCGCTGGAGAATGCGGCGCTGCCGTCCAGACCTCGGTATGGAAGCAGCTTCAAATGTTTGGGATATGGGGGTTTTGGTTTGAGAACCACAGCGATCAATTCACTGAAGATTGGGCTTGTTGAATTTGTGTGGGTGCTGTGGAGGTATATGGGAGTTTCCGAAAATAGGGGACCCTAATATAGTACCCTCAATAGTAGGATCCTTATTATAAGGACCCCAAAAGAAGGTACTCCTAATTTGAAACGCTGCGCGTCGTCCGCCTCGGCCCGGCTGTACGCGCATGCGGCGAGTGGCTACTATCTGCAGTAGGGTTAGAATTTCAGGTTTGAAACTCGCTTGGTACTGCAGCCTTAAAGGCGAGCCCCAACACATAAAGATGCTACATTGCAGTCCCGTGTCGTCGAAAACTCCACAAAACTCGCACCTGTCAGCGAGCGGAGGAGGGGCGGGAGGGAAGGGGGGAGGGGGGGGGGAGGGGAGAAAATTGGGTGGGACTGCCTTCAGAAAGCCAAAATCCACTGGAGAAGGCGAAAATTCACCGCCGGACCTTGGGACTCATGCGGGGGCGAATTTTCGGAAACCTCCACATGGGCTTTATGGACTTCTGAAGCTTGTCTGTTTGTTCTGCATCCCTCGTCATCGCTGTGCAGCCCTCACCACAGAACCTTCAAGCTTCACTCACCCCAAGCCCCAAACCCCAAGCCTAAACACTAAACCCTAAAACGCAGGCCCTACCTAGGGATCCAAAACCCTACTGTGTTAAGGGTTAGACCATCTAATTAAGGGGTCATCGCCTACTATTTTGTCGGGTTTGGGGGTGCAGGTAAGCGTCAATCACCCCAAGCCCCAAGAGCCCGACGCCGACGTTCCCCATACCCCGACTTAAGAGATTCAAAAGCGACTCCTTTGCCCTGCTCTGCCTGAATGTTTAACAACAATTCTGTCGCAGAGGTCGGATTTAGTAGTACCCTGTTGCCCTTTTGATTTTAGGGTCCCCTGATGAACCGAACAGTAGGAACAAGGGTATCCGTACTATAAAGGGGCTGCTCCTGGACGTAGTAGTGGGGAACTCCTAAACCCACTAGAGCTCCTAAACCCTACACCCCGAAACCCCTGAAACTCCTAAACCCCTAAGATCCCTAAACCCTAAACCCCTGAAACTCCTAAACCCCTAAGATCCCTAAACCCTAAACCCCTGAAACTCCTAAGCCCCTAAGATCCCTAAACCCTAAACCCCTGAAACTCCTAAACCCCTAAGATCCCTAAACCCTAAACCCCTGAAACTCCTAAACCCCTAAGATCCCTAAACCCTAAACCCCTGAAACTCCTAAACCCCTAAGATCCCTAAACCCTAAACCCCTGAAACTCCTAAACCCCTAAGATCCCTAAACCCTAAACCCCTGAAACTCCTAAGCCCCTAAGATCCCTAAACCCTAAACCCCTGAAACTCCTAAACCCCTAAGATCCCTAAACCCTAAACCCCTGAAACTCCTAAACCCCTAAGATCCCTAAACCCTAAACCCCTGAAACTCCTAAGCCCCTAAGATCCCTAAACCCTAAACCCCTGAAACTCCTAAACCCCTAAGATCCCTAAACCCTAAACCTCTGAAACTCCTAAACCCCTAAGATCCCTAAACCCTAAACCCCTGAAACTCCTAAACCCCTAAGATCCCTAAACCCTAAACCCCTGAAACTCCTAAACCCCTAAGATCCCTAAACCCTAAACCCCTGAAACTCCTAAACCCCTAAGATCCCTAAAACCCTAAACCCCTGAAACTCCTAAACCCCTAAGACCCCTAAACCCCTAAACCCCTGGAGCCCCTCCTGAGCCCTAAAACCCTACACCCCCTAAGACCCCTAAACCCCCCAAAACCCCCAAACCCCCCGAGGCCAAAGCAGTCCCTTCAAGATGCCGTCGTCGGCGTCTTCGCGGCTGCCGGTATCGATGGCAGCTTGGCCTGCCTTAACCCCAAATAACCTACCTTTTTGGATTTATATAAAGAAATCATATTAGGGATCCCTAAGAAGGTAGGTTTTATGGGGTCCAGGTGGTTCAAGCCCTCTTCGGGTTATAGGGGCTTGTCTGTTTTTGGGGGTTTAGGGGCTTAGGGGTTTAGGGGTTTACATAGGGGTTGAGGGGTCTAGGGTTTAGGGGTTTAGGGTTGAGGGTCTAGGGTTTAGTGGTTTAGGGGTTTAGGGGTTTAGGGGTTGCCTTAAACCCCCTAAACCCCAAACTCTAAACCCACAGGCAACAAACATCCACCCCCCAAAACCCAAAACTCCCGCAAGGAATCCAAAATCCCCAACTTCTTCGGGCGCAGCTCAGCGTCGATGGTTTAGGGGTTAGGGTGTGCAGAACGTCTGCAAGGGCACAGAGGCGATGAATGATTAGGGTTTAGGGTTTAGGGTTTAGGGTTTAGGGATTAGGGTTTAGGGTTTAGGGATTAGGGTTTAGGGTTTAGGGATTAGGGTTTAGGGTTTAGGGTTTAGGGATTAGGATTTAGGGTTTAGGGTTTAGGGTTTAGGGTTTAGGGTTTAGGGTTCAGGATTTAGGGTTTAGTGTTTAGGGTTTAGGGTGATTGGGACACGTTACAAAGCTCGTAAGATCTTGGGGAAGCCGTCCCAGCAACCATGATAGAGCCCTCAATGGCAAACCATCAAATGCTTCCGAGCACCCGAACCTAAGCTTCGGGAAGAAGAGTCAATGCATCGCCTGAGCCGACACCGAGTGGGCAATCTTAACCTTTCCTTAAATCCCCGACGCCCCGATACCTAACCTTTCAGCTTTTTGGGTTCTTATAGTTTAGTAAGAATCGGAAAGCTTGACCTTTTATTTCTGTGGCTTCTTGGGGTAGTAAGTTTCTGTCGACGGATAGACCCCCAAGCTCCACAGTATAGGCATGATGGAATTCGACAAAAGGTTTAGGGGTGTAGGGTCTAGGATTAGGCTAGAGGGGGAGATTGTCAATCAGCAGCTATGCTGTAGGCTTTCTTAACCCCAGCCGCTGAACCCTACCCCCTGAACATCTAGGCCCCGGCGCAGGCGGGGAAGATTTTTTTAGCATGCCGACACCCTTCCACACCGTCCACCGAGCTCGACAAGATCCCTCAAGAGCCCTGAACCCTCAACCCCGAGAAGACATGGGTGGTTGTCAAAATTAGGGTTCCTTTTGGGTCTTTAATATAGTACGGCACCTGAGGGTATCCAAAAAAGGACCCTAATTTTGACAACCACCCACATGAGGATACATGGTGCACCACTTGGATGGCAAGTCTTTGAAGGCGGGGGCCTGCTTCCTGCGAAGGCATTTCAGTAACAAGACACAAAAAACTCGAGAATTGGAGCTTGTGGTTTAGATAGGGGGTTGGTTCTGCGTTTAGAGGTTGTAGACTTTTTCAGGGTCTGGAATGCTAAGCCTATACAAGCCCTTAGCCCGAAACTCGGAGTCCTAAACTCTAAACTCTAACAGAACCCAAGCTGGAGTTTCGTGTAAGTATTACAGATGCTTGAGGTTCCAGGTTCCTGGAATTACGCATTCTAAGTCTAAGGTGCAATTGATTCAAGTTGTGGACTTCGCCTGCACCATTAAGTTCTCAACCTAGGTCCTAGCGTTTAAGCTTCTCTGCCTCCGCCGGCAGTGCTTCCGTCAAGACACCCTGCAAAGGCTCCTGAATCAGCCCAATCGCTTTGGCAGCCTTCCCAAGCCGATCTGCTTCGTTTCCCAGAGACTCCCAATATCCCTTAGTTAAGGAATATACCCTAAATTATAGCAGGATCTCTCATAAATTAAAGGATATTGGAGTCTCTGGGTTGAACCTTGGCACCGGTCGTGCGATGCGCGTCAAGTGAGGCCAGCGATGCTCGAACGGCTTCCACGTTTGCTGACGAAATCCTAAACCCTACACCTTAAAGCCCTGGCGAAATGGCTGTAACAAGCCCGTGCTCCAAACAGTAAACCGGCCTTTGGAGTGCACCCACACGTGACAGTAAGTATTCATTTTTGTAGGGTCATACTTATCATAACACCAGTTAGGATCGCTTTTCGGGGAGTGTAATACCGCAATCATTGTCATAATCTCTACCTATACCTCGCTCCTAGATGCCAGAAGCTTCTAGAGAACCTGCCACAGGACACAATGAACCCGCAGGACATCTTCCTGACCGAGATCGGCAACGAAAAGGACGTATGCACTAGCCTGTGTGATCTCACGTGTTGCGAACTGTTGCAGGCTCCATGTTGATGTGAAGGAGTGTCGGCGCTTTGGACAGTTGAGGTGAAGGGCTTTGAATGCAAGGCAAGCCAGAATCCTAAAGTCCTAACATAGGGCCTTGAATAATGGCCTACACTATTTTGGAGGTTCCTTGTTATAGCCTTTGCAATATAATAAAACCCCCAAACCCTATTCTGATTGTTAACGCGCCGAAAAAAGCACCCTTACCCAACACCAATAAGGTATCATAGGGGCCTTAATCATGGGAAACGGGCTTTGGGGCCCATTATACGATTACCCATAGGCCCCAAAGTAGCTCCTTTGGGGGATTACCTAATAGGATTCTTTATACGAAACCCCAAAAGGAACTACTTTGGGGCCTTAGGGTATGCTATAGTTGAAGTAAGAAAAGTCTACACCGCCGGCAGCTGACAAAAATGGGTCTGCTCAGCCTTTGGCCCCGCAGCGCGACGTTTCAAGCAGTTCTGAGCACCCTAAAGCCTCTAATGCCTTCCCTTTTTGGGGGATTGAAGTTTAGAGTTTTTTTTTGGTGGGGGGTTCAAGGGTTAATCCGAGCTGCTGATAGCTCCTAATCTTGGAGTTTAGGGTTTAGGGTTCATACAGAAATTAGGGTTTAGGGGTTATGCAGGATTACAGTGCCCTAAATAGTAGGATCCTTATGAGAAGAACCCCAAAATAGGGTACCCCTAATTTTTCGGAAACTCTAAACCCTAAACCCTTTAGGGTTTGGAAGCCTGGGTCTGCCTCGAGAGGAGGGCCAGAGAGATTTGCTGAATTACTTGAGCGGAGACCAAAATATCCCACTGAAAGACGGGGAACGTGGCATTCACTGAGCCTCGTTTGGACCAGGCATTGTGCGCGCACATCGCAGCAATGGCAATGAACTGGACAGCGGAGACACGCTGAGACAAACAATCCAGAGGGTTTTGGTCACTGTGCTGGTATATTCGTCCATCGGATCCTGGAAAGCGTTTCTGGAGGACTTATGTGGTAACTAGGTCTTTTTCAGACTGATAAGTTCCACAACCCGAGTTTACTGAATAAGCCTAAGCCTTACTCCGCCCTGAACCGAAAGCCTCGCGCCCTTGAGCCCTAAACCGTCCAACTGAGGCTCCAAACCCTAAGCTGCACTAAGGCCCTAAACCGTGAACTCCTTGAACCCCCCCACTGCCTTCTTGAGGATAGAAAGAAATCAGAATAAGGAGCCCTAAAGAAGGTCGATGTTTCGGGGGGTGAAGGTAAAGCCGAACTCTATCCTTAGCCCAGTCTTTTGGTCGCCCTCAAACGCTCAAACCTTAAACCCTCTCTATTCCAAGCATCCACGCTCCAAACTTCCCCCACCCCCCCCGCAACACACCTCGTTTTCAATCTCAAGCCCTGAGCCCTAACAGAATCGGCTGCAGGACTACATCGCCACCCGGGTGTCCTACCTTCTGGACTTCACCGGGCCCTCCATGAACGCGGCCTGCTGAGGATTCGGGTTGAGGGTTTGAAGTTTAGTTTGGGCTAACCCCAAACCGTAAATCTCAAACCCGAGATGCCCCCCCAGGCTCTTAAACGCCTGAATACCGGCGGCTTGAAGACTAACTAAGAGTACATCCTAGAAAACATGTTCCACCTCTAAAGGTCCGTTTATTCAAGCCTCAAGACATCTGCGCAGGTTGACTCTTTGTTTTGTGCAAGTTCTTGCGGAATCTCAGAATGCAGGGTTAGCTGTTTAGTTGTAGAGTCATGAGTGCTTCTAAATGGTCATACGTTTGACTCTTGAACAAAGAATGCAAGCACCGATTTCCCACCTACAGCCTGTTCGGGTAATATGCTCAGGGGTCTGAGTGTAAGTGTAAGCAGGACATTCCAACACTTCTAGTTGAGTGAGCTACTTGGAGGTTCATGGGTGGTTGTAAGTGGCGTAAGTATACTTATAACCCATATTTGGGACTTACTCATGAACCTCCAAGCAACCCTAAACCCTTAACCCTAGAAGAATCCCGCATCTGGGCCAGCCGCAGTCAAGCGACGCCTGCTTCATCCTCACAAGATGAGAAGTGCATGACCTGACGCGGCAAAGGCGTGACCCCTTCCCGCCTGAACCCTAAACCTTAATCCCTAAACCTTAAAAAATCCTAAACCCTCATCCCTACACCCTAAACCCTGGTTTTCAATCGAGATCGTCAAAAGCTGCATGCCAAAAAATGTCCTATGAGGGGCCGGAGCACTACAACAAGTTCCTGCAGTGCCCGAGCTCTGCTTCGACAGTGACGTGTGCTACATGCAGCTTTGGGATCGGGTCCTCGGTTCTGCGCGATTTCGCCCTGAGCTCCTGCCAGATTGTGTCGACCTTGCAAAGCTGAATAGCTGAACACCGTCCTGTCTGCTATGTGCAAGCCGTCAAGTCGGCATGGTACTGCACCGTCTGCCGTGCCGAAGTGAACACTTACGGCACGCAAGGTGCTTCTGCAAAAAACTACTTGGGAGTTCCGAAAAGTAGGGGTATCTTATTTTGGGGTCCTTGTAATAAGGATCCTACTATTTAGGGTACTACATTAGGGTACCCCATTTTCGGAAACTCCCACTTCCTGGCTCACGAATCGAGGAAGGAGGTCAGGTCGCTCCAGGAGGCAGCGTAGGGTCTTCTCTGGCGTTTAGGATCTACCTGGACCCCATAAACCTACCTTCTCAGGGTTCCCTAATATGATTTCTTCATAAAAGTCCAAAAAAGGTAGGGTTTTTGGGGTTAAGGTAGGGTATCTAGAACTAACGTAAATCCTCCGGGGCGAGGACCTTGGCATTCTTATGGGAGTTTCCGAGAATAGGGGACCCTAATATAGTACCCTAAATAGTAGGATCCATATGGGTGGTTCCCTTTTTGGGTCCTTATTATAATACGGCACCTGATGTTTAGGGTACCCCAAAAGGGACCCTAATTCTGACAACCACTAAAATTAGCAAAATAAGGAGACCCTAATTTTTCGGAAACTCTCTTATCAGCCTTGCGCGGCCCAGGATGAAACGAGTTTTTCAGGTTACGGCTTAGGATCTGCTCCTGGGTTTAACGCAAAGGGGAAAAGGAGAGACCCTTAATGGGGACCCCTGGGCTATATAATGGCTATATAATAGCTATATTAAGGGTATATACCGAGGGGTTCTTATTAAGGGTCCCTCCTTTTACCCTTGGATTGACGCCTTGGAGTTTGGGGCTTAGAGTTTAGGATGTTAGGTTTTCGGTTTATGGTTTAGGTTTTACTTGGAGGTTCATGGGTGGTTATAGTGAGGTATATAAGTCCCCTAAATAAGGGCGATATGTATAGTTAGAACCCCACTTATGACCACCCATGAACCTCGAAGTAGGGCTTTAGGAGTTTATAGCATTGACGCCTTTGATAAAATCCGAGAGCTCAGGTGAATTCCGCCTGCTCCTCCGCTCTGGTCGCCGTCGCGCAGGCCGCTGCCGCCGTGGCCGCAAACCAGTGCGCCGGGGGCCCCATGGTGTGTAGGAGGGGTTTAGGGCTTTGTGGGAGTACCTCGGTTGATGATATAATTCCTGCATTACCTTAAGGACCCTAAACTATGGGAATTATGGCATATTCCTTACTATCGGCAATGCAGGCTTTATATCATCAACCGTTGGAGGGTCAGGGGATTTAGTAAGTGGCTAGTAAGTAGACTTATAAGTACCCTAAATGGGACCCTAATTTGGGTTGTGGTACTTATAAGCCTATAGAATAACTACTTACTAAGTCCCCCGACCCTCCAAGTAGGGCTTTGTGCGAATAGGGTTTAGGGACTAGGGTTTAGGGCTTTTGGGGATTACTTTAGGGTTTAAGGATTAGGATTCAGGGTTTAGAGCTTAGGGCTTTTTGGGACGAGGGTTTTAGGGATTAGGGTTTAGTGATTAGGGTTCCGGGTGTAGGGTTTAGGGCTTCCTGTGATTGGAGTTGAGGGCATTTTGGGATGAGGGTCTAGGGCTTATGTATTTGAGCCTGAACCCCTAAACCCTAAACCGCAATCCCCTGAATCCAGAGCCACAGACCTCACCCTGAGAACGCCACCGTCAGGGGTTTTTATCGTAGGCGCTGAGTAGGTAAGCCGTGACCAGTTTGAGGAATAGACACATAACACAAGGTAGATGCATATGTTTACACAAGCCTAGGATAGTGAAAACGCCAGCTTTTTTTTAAATAGGGCGAGGGTACCTAGCCGGATGTGGGGGTACGGGCCTTAATGCCCTTAATAAGGATCTAAGGCCTATTTAAGGAAACATAGTCCCCTACCCCCCTTCCCCCTACCCCCCTTAAGGGTCCCTATGGCCACAGTACTTTTCCTTCTGCATGTCCTGGGAGATGAGTGTGACAGGTTTCGGTAAGCCTCCTGCTGAGTGCAACCGTTGCATCATCGTCCCCATCTCCATAGAGCTTCAAGTATAGAGTTTCGGGTCGAGGGCCCATCCCCATGTTTAGGGTTTAGGGTTTAGGGTGTAGGGTTTAGGGTTTAGGGTTTAATAGAGATTCAAGTTTCGAATTTGGGGTTTAGGGGGACTGCAGGGCGAGTCGGTGAATACGGAAAGCCTATTAAGGCGCCAAGCCAGAAATCCAACACCTTGAACCCTGCACCCTGACCCCGGCACCCGCCTTGTCAAAGTCCTCAAATCTGATCGAGCCCACTCAAGGTGCAACAGCAGACACCCGCACAACGGTTTAGGCCGCCCAGCAACCTCAATATCCCTTCGCTCAGGAACATTACGGAATGCCGAACGCACAGCTTTCCTCAAGCAGGATCCCGTTCATCAAAGGGTGTTAAGCCCTGTAACACCTAAACCCTACACCGTACCGCCGGTTGTCAAAATTATTGTCCCTTTTTGGGTCCTTAATATAATACGGCACCTAATATTTAGGGTGCCCAAAAAGGGATCCTAATGTTGACAACTACCCATATCCAAACTCTTTCAACCCTGAACCCCTTTAGATGATCTCCGAGGATGCTGCCGTGGCGGGAGCCTCCTCTATCACCTTCCCGAACCTCGGGCAGCCGAGCTCAGATATTGAAAGAGGAGTCGGGAAGTTGAAGTAAAGGGTTGAGGGCTAGGGTTGATGATATAGGGTTTAGGGTTTAGGGTAAACCCTGCATGACCTTAAGGACCCTAAACCACGGGAATTGTGGTAGATTCCTTATTATGGGTCATGCAGGATTTATATCATCAACCGTAGGGTGGGGTGTAGTATAGGATTTAGTTTCGAGTTCTGGGTTTTCGGGCTCGTAGAGTTTCGGTTTCAGTTTAGAGCTTAAAGTAAGGGGAGGTGAGGTATAGGGGATGGAGTTTAGGGCTAAGGTTTTAGCTTGGGGAGGCGGGGACGTGGAGTTAAAGGGTTTCGCGCTTGGCTGAGCGTCGAGCACGGTTTGGTTTTCATTTAGGCTTCTGGGCTTTGGGTTTTTCAGGTTTTGAGGTTGAGGGTTTTAGGGTTCAGGATCTTCATTTTTCCATTTATTTTCTATCTCATGAAATCTTTCTAAGATTGCTTGTATGATATTTTCTTGAAGATTTTTGTCTGCTGCTTTGGGAGGCCAAACCTTACAAGCACTGTCGACCCTAACCACCCACCCAGGAAGCCTTGAATCCTAAACCCAAGCGTAAACTCCCTTACCCTAAACCCTAAACCCTCCCTAAACACCCCAAAAGCCCAAGTAAACCCTAAACCCTCCCTAAACACCCCAAAATCCGAAGTAAACCCTAAACCCTAAACCCTCCGTAAACACCCCAAAAGCCCAAGTAAACCCTAAACCCTAAACTAAACCTTCCCGAAACACTCACACCCCAAAATCCCAAATAAACCCTAAACCCTAAACCTTCCCTAAACCCACAAAGCCCAAGTAAACCCTAAACCCTAAACCCTCCCTAAACACCCCAAAAGCCCAAGGTATCTCTACTCCGATGGCCTGGTCAGCTCTAAGGACGGCTATGCGGCGGCCCCAAAGTGTTCTTTTGGAGTTTTCGGGCTTTGGGTGTTGTCTAAACCGGGTTTAGAGTTTAGGGTCTTTAGGGGTTTAGGGGTTTGTGGGTTGAGGGGTTTAGGGGTTTAGGGTTTAGGGTTTAGGGTTTCGGGTTTAGGGTTTAGGGTTTAGGGGTTTAGGGGTTTAGGGTTTAGGGGTTTAGGTGTTTAGGGAAGAGCTACAAGAGTTGGTGAACGAAGGTCATCGTGGTCTCTGTAGGGGTCTTACGCAGATTCATACTGTAGGGTTTCATGAGGCATGTGTAGGGTTTAAAGGGATTCGTCGGACAGCTATACTTCCAGTTCCGGTATTTGAGGTTAGGCGTTTGGGCTTTGGGTAAGGGCGGTTAGAGCATTGCATATGGTAGTATGTTGCAGTCTTAAACAAAGCTTGCAAGCAAGAGCCCCTTATGGAAGCTTTGCCTCCCACATGTGGTCCTTTTGAGTAGCTGAGTAGCTGTTCCTGAGCTTGTGCTTCGATGCATAGAGATACCGGCTATGTAGGGCCCACGGACTTGGGACACTTTTTCACAGCTTTTCTGCTTCCTGTTCATGCCTCATGAAATGAAGCGACCCGAAGGGACCAGTTGTCCTGCCATACCATGCAACCCTAAACCCCTAAACCCTAAACCCTATACCCTAAACCCGTAAACCCCTAAACCCCTAGACCCTAAACCCTATACCCTGAACCCTCAACCCCAAACCCTAAACCGTGACAAAGACCTAAAGCCCGAAGCTCCGAGCCCCCTTGGCCCCCCAAACACTAAACCCTAAACCTCCAAACCTTAGGTACGGCCCCCACTCAGCAACAAGAGTTGAGTAATAATATTCATAATATAGATATATTAGGACCTTAATAGTAGCCCTTTTATAGACTCTTACTGTATGGGGGCCGTACCCACTCCAAACCCTAAATCCCCCGAGATCCTCGACTCTTTGAGTCCCCAGAGCCTATCGCAACTGCCAGAGTCTTCAGGTTCCACATCTAATCTAGGATGCCCAGTAGTACCCTTATTCCCTTTTTGTAGTCCTAGGTTCCTTATAAAATTGCCCCAATACCAAAAAGAGAGGCCTTTTTATTCTTAGGTTACTGGGTATCCTAGTAAAGTACCCGGCCTGAATGATTAGTACTACGGTTGATGGTATAAATCCTGCATTACCCATAATAAGGAATATGCCATAATTCCCATAGTTTAGGGTCCTCAACGTCATGCAGGATTTGTATCATCAACCGTAGCCCTCCTTGGGGTTCCCCGAATTTCACAGAGCTCTGATGTTCAAGGTTGTACTGGGGAGCCTGGAGAAACGAAGCTGCTAGTGCTCACATCCGAGAGGTCCGACCCTTCGATGCTGGTGCGGATGGCACGGTCTTTGGTGACTCTGTGGCAGCGAGTAGCACGGTGTAGGGTTCAGAATTTAAGATGAAATGACGGCCAGGGGTTTAGGGTTTAGGGGTTAGGGTTTAGGGTTTCGCATTTAGGTTTCAGGGTTTGAGACCTAGGTGACTCTGTGGCGGCGATGGTGCTTCGACGACAGGAGGACTGGGCTGGTTTGCTTGAGGTTTCAACAATGTGGACTTCACAGTGTCAGGATCTTCATTCCATAGGGTTGATGAGACAAATCCTGCATTGACCCTGGACTGGGAATTATGGCATATTCCTTGTTATGGGTGAAAATGCAGGATTTGTATCATCAACCGTAGTTTTGGAGGGCTCTGCATTGACCCGGTTGCCTGATTCCGAATCGATACTGTAATATTGGAGCCTTAAGAATTAGACTAGGGTTTCGGGGCCCATTATACTTTAGTTATAATAAGGAACCCCCGGAATACTATAGGTAATAGGTATTTATTTCGGGTACTACAGTAGAGACGTGCCTTCGACGGCAGGAGGAGGGCCGGGGTTCTGGACTTGAGGGTTTACTTTACAAGCCTAAATAATTACCAATACTATTCTGAGGTTCCTTGTCATAACTGTAGTATAATGGGCGCCAAAGCCCTATTCTACTTATTAAGGCCGCTATAGTATGTGAGTTAGGTTTAGAGAGTGTAGAGGTTTTGGTTTAGGGTAACTGGACTTCAGCAACCATAGAGCCGTAAGCAACACACCCTTCATAAGCCTACCCTTTAAAGGAACCCTTATAGAAGGAAACCCCCTGTAGAAACCCTTGAAGGAACAAGGACAAGAAAGCAGGGCGGATTGTGGGCCTACGGGTGTGGATCTTGTTCCGGGAGGGTTGCGCTACTTATCCTACATCCAAGAGCTTCCAAGATCTCTTAAGTAAGGAATATTCCCTAAATTGTGGTAGGATCCCTCCCTATTATGGTCCAAGGTATACTTCTTTATTAAGGGGTTTTAGAGTCTCTGGGATCCTGCTGTTCCTCCTGTTGCTGGTACTTCTCCTGGTGGTGATGCTTGCCTCAGCTGGTGATTGCTGTACAACTGTCCCCACCCCCTACTAAAGCCGGAAACTGCCCGCCAGAAATCCTGAAGCGCACGCCCCAGAACCCTGCCATAAACTCCAGGTACAGGGTCTCCCACAAGTACGTATTCGGATTTCACGATTGGGGGTATCGGATTTCTAGCACGTAGGAGTACTGTTTTCCAGGGTGTCGAGGTTTAGGGCTTAGCATTTAGGGCTTGGCGTATCCACCTGGAGGGTCCTGCAAGGTGTCAGGTTTGGGGTTCGGGACCTACGGTGCGGGTTCTGCGTTATCGAGATTCCTTTTCAATTCTAACATGAGGTTTCTAGCTGGATGTCTGTAAGGCTCAGGGAGCACCTTGTTCAGGAGAGGTTTGACCGTTGAGGGGCCATTCCTACTGGAAACCTCCTAAACTGTAAACCTTAAACCCTAAACCCCTAACCCTAAACCCCTAGGCCTAAACCCTAACCTAAACCATAAACCCACGCCCCAATCTGTAGACCATAGGGAGCCTCCTGAACCGGTCTAGACCCTTACAGAACCGAGCTCTAAAAAGGCTTGAACTCCACAAGCTTTTCATCCCTGGAACTCGCAACCCTTAAACCCTGAACCCTGAACTGTAGCTTAACTAAGTGTGAAGCTTCTTCGTTCTACCCCAAACCCAACAAGCTAGAGCCAAAATCCCCCCTAAACCCTACACTCCAGAACCCCAAAACCTGGTATGAAGGACGTTGGGGAAAGCGGCCTCCTCTACGCCGGGCTCCGGGGTTTCGCCACGGACTTAGACGATCTTCGGGCTTTGAAAGGGTTCTACAAAGCAAAAGAGTTTGGGTTTCGGGTTTAATTAGGGCTACATGTTTTTTGGATTTCGCGCTTTCGTGACGATTTTGTCTAAACCCCTGGACTCGAATCATAAGCCCCTATGCATGATGCATGGACCCTGATACCCTAAAGCCTTGTGGTACTTAGGGCTTTTGGATTGAGGTTTAGGGTTTAGGGTTTTAGGCTTATAGGATTGGCTGTAACATTAAGGTTTAGGGGTTTAGGGTTTAGGGTTTAGGGTTTAGTGTTTAGGGTTTGGGATGGTTGGAAAGACGGCGCTGTGTGGCCGGGGCCTAGCAGCTATTATCGAGAAGGCGATGCCTTCGAATGCATCGTGTTACACCCTTCTTTGGCCTACACACTGCAGGCAAACTCTCAACCCCTAACTCCCCAAGCCCGAAATCTCTGTACTATACTATATTATGCTATACTATACTATACGTCTGAAACCTCGCTTTAGCCGATCCTTTTTGTGAACCTTCTGAAAACTCGGATTTCTTTCCAGGATGCTCTACTAAACCTCATCTGAACTCTTCAGCGCCCGATACAAGATCTTGCGTGTTGACTCCCAAAAACACATCCTGCCGCGACATATCCAAAGCCCTAGGCAAAGATCCTGCAAGCACGTGATCGACATTGGGGTTAGGGATGGCCCATTAAACCCCTATACGAATCCCATCGAAACCCAAGACGGCGAAATCAGCTCAGGCCGTCAGCAACGACGGCGCTCAGAAGGCCACCCAAGAGCTGGGCTTTCATGTTCGTTGCTGAGTCTGTTTTGGGTTTGCCAGGTTTAGGGTTTTCGAGAGACTTATGGGTATTTCATGAGCCGCAATGGTCCCTGGACAAAACCGAACAGGGGGCTAGCTCCCTTTAAAAAGCAGACTGTTGGGAAGTTGGGAAGAAGATCAGGACTAGACGGCAAGTTGCCTGAGTTGATGGTGACAAGTCTTTTAGCAACGACTAGAGAGTCCTGCACCCCTAAACCCTAAACCCTAAACCCTAAACCACCACTCAGGCCGCAGGGGGAGAATCCGCGAACTCTTGTCGGAACTGTCCGTAATAAAGAAGTCCTTCACCATAAAACTTACTGGGTAGCTCGGGTTTCTGGAAATCTGCAACCCTCTGCAGCCCTGGAAACAGCATAAGAAACACCATGTAATGCACCACTGCATAGAAGCTTTTCGTAAGTCCATAAACATGTAGAGCCTCGATGAAAGCCTTATGAATCCGCCATGCAAGCCCTTAAAGTAAAGAACCCTAACAACATTTAATGAAAGTTTCTAGAACTCTTATAGAACTGTCCAAAGCCCTTTTGAAACCCAAACCCTAAACCCTAAACAGAAACCCTGCGTGAAGAAGGCCGGCTATGCGGCTCCTTCGTCGAATGGTCGACTCCTCGGGGATGATCACGGGATTTAAAGGCGATTCAGCCTTAGAGATTTCGGCATGTAGGGTCTATAGGGTTTAGGGCTTTTGGTGTTTAGCGTTTAGGGCTTTTTGGGATTGAACGGGTGTAGAGTTTCATTTTTCGAGTTCTATGGAGGTTTATCCGAGATTTTTGCGGGGTTTCTCGCAGGGTCTGGGTCTTCATCGGGTTGTAAGGGATTTAATGAGGTTTCGTAGGGTTTCGGGTTCAGGGTTTAAATGTAGGTTTCAAGACTTCGCTGAGTGCTCATGGTTTGCGGCCCGGGGGTCGTTTTTTAGGAGACAAAAGGTTTTCTAGGGTTTAATTTGTGTTTAAGGGGTGTCTATGGTTGTTGAGCGTTTGAGGGTTTCGGCGGCACACCTGTTTTTTCGGCGAGAGGTCGAATGTTTGGGGCTGAGGGTGTCGGGTTCAATGTTCCGGAGGAATCTTGTCAGCATGGGGTTTAGGGAGAAGGCATCAACTACGGTTGATGATATAATTGCATGAGCCTTAATAGGGGAAATACCATAATTCTCATACTTTAGGGTCCTTAAGGTAATGCAGGATTTATATCATCAGCCGTAGGTCTCATAAAGATTAGAGGATCTCAACCTCGAGGGGTTTCCTGTGTCAGTACTCCTTCAACCTCGAATCCGACATCCGAAGACCCTCAGCCACTTAAGGTAAAAGCCAGAAAGTTGGAATATGATTGTCCTAAACCTTTTATGGTGAACTATAGGGTATCCTACCCTGAAACCATATTCCGACTTTCTGGAGTTCCCTTTAGTCCCAAATCTGTGCATCCCGGAACCCGCGCAGCCCAACACCGAAACTCGCCATTCCAATTCTGACCAGGGTGGATGTCAAAATTATGGTCCCGTTTTTGGGTACCTTAGATACTAGGTGCCGTACTATATCAGGGACCCCAAAAAGGGACCATAATTTTGACAACCACCCATCAGTACGGTTGATGGACAAAATCCTGCATTACCTGAAGGACCCTAAACTATGGGAACTATGGTATATTCTTTATAATGGGTCATGCAGGATTTATATCATCAACCGTAGCTACTAAGTTTTCTAAAGTGTTCCCAGAGACTCCGAAACCCCTTAGTTAAGGAATACATCTCAAATCGGTTCTAAGCCGGATCATGTACCCAGTGTTTTTGGGCTTTTTTATGACATTAAGCCCTCAAATCATATTTCGTTAACGGGTAATGCAGGATTTTGCCCGCCCATCAGTACGACTCCCAGGTCAAGCCAGGGCCATCCAGGTCGCCATGAACATGCTCGGGGAGGACGATCATGGCTCAGGGTTTAGGGTTTAGGGCTCAGGGTTTAGAGTTTAGGGCTTGTAGGGTTTGTAGGGTTTGTAGGGTTTAGGGTTTAGGGTTCAGGGTTTAGGGTTTAGGGTTCAGGGTTTAGGGTTTAGGGTGTAGGGTTTAGGGGATATTGGAGGAGCTAAGGAGCCAGGGATGATGATAATCCCTATTAAATAAGGAGCTAAAGAGCCAAGGGAACCCCAAAACCACTGGTTTGTCTATACCTGGACGTTCATGCATAGTTATTTAGAAGTGGGATCATACGTCCTAACATGGGTTATAACTATAGTTATCCTGCTTTAAGTCCTAATATGGGTTAAAACTATAGTTATCCTGCTTATAACCACGCTTTTAACTACCCATGAACCTCGAACTAGGGGTCAGGATCCCCCACCGGATCTTTGGGCCATGTTGACTGGGTAACGTTTAGGTTACAGTAGAAGCCCAGAAAGTTGGAAACCCCAATAGCCTCAAAATCCTTAAGAGTAATGTATAAGGATTCCCAGCGCCATTTGTCCTCAATCCGGTTTCCAAATTTTTGGGGTGTACTATAACTAGAGGCTCATGCCCTACCCCTTTTTTAGGGCGCCTACTTTTAAGATAACAGATCCTAACCATAAAAATAGGCATGCGAAAAAAAGGGGTAGGGTATGAGCCTCTAGGTAAAGTATGAGGTGCAGACCTTAAGGTTTCCGGTTTCAAGTCAAGGGCCAAGGGTCCTTGAGGCTGTGGGTCAGCTTGACGGTTGAGGGTGATCTCTGATCCAAATCCCTTTAAAGCCCAATCGCTGAGAAGCTTAAAGCCATTGTATAACCCTTGTACTTATAGAACCTTCGACCCAAACGGCTGGGGCCCTCGTTCCCCACACGCCGCCGCTGCTTGGGCCCACCACGCCACCGGCGCTGGCCTTTCGGCCGGGTCCTCTCACTCCGCCTCCCCATGTCCCCTGAAACATGCCGAAACCTTGAGGTTCGATGATTTTCGAAAAAACCCTAACCCTTGAAACTCAGGTACGAAACCAGAGTGGGCAGGTACGACTATCGGGGGGGAGCTGATTCTGGACGAACCGCCATGGCTGAGTCGCACTCCGACTCCGTTAATCATGGCGGGGACGCCGGCCTTCCTGATTGGGACACCTCCCCGGCGGCTCTACTTCATTCCAGGTTTAGGGTTTTGGGGTTTAGGGTTGAGGGAACGGCTCTACTTTATTGCAGGTTTAGGGTTTAGGGGTTTAGGGTTAACACCACTGAGGACGCCGGGTGTCCTCACGGTCTCTCCTGTGAAGCTGTCAGGATATAGTATTATTATGAACACAGAGTACAAAAACCCACAAGAAGCCTTGCAAAGCCCGCCAAACTCCTCCAAGACCCTTCAAGCCCTAAGCTCTAAACCACCGTAAAGGCCCTTAAAACCCACTTGCGATAAGGGACCCTTAGGAAGCTTCGAGCATGCCTTAAATGACCTTAAAGGACCCCTTAAGGGACCCCTTTAACTTAGATCCCCAATACCCAACCTTCAAAGTTTTTGGGTTCTTATAGATAGTTTTTCGGAATCGAAAAGTTCGAGCCTTTATTTCTGTGGCTTATTGGGGTAGTAAGTTAAAGAACCCTAAACCCTAAACCCTTAAACCTTTAACCCTAAACCCTTAAACCCTAAACCCTAAACCCTAAACCCTTAAACCCTAAACCCTAAACCCTAGAACCCTAAACCCTAAACCCTACAAACCCGAAGCCCTACAAGCCCTAAGAACCCTAGGAGCCCCCCTAAACCCTAGAACCTTACACCCGAAACCCTACAAACCCTAAGAACCCTATAGGAACCCCGTTAAAGAGCCTCTGGGGCTTCGAGGATCCCTGGTCCATCTCCTACGTGGAGTGTCACTGCACCGGCACGCGTATCGGCGATGGCATCGAGGCAGAAGAGTACTTGGAGGGTCGGGGGACTTAGTAACTAGTCATTTTAGAGACCTATAAGTACCATAACCCCAATTAGGATCCCTTTTGGGGTACTTATAACTCTACTTATTACCTACTTCGAGTTTTCGAAAATAGGGGACCCGCATATACTACTCTAAATAGTAGCATCCTTATTATAAGGATCCCAAATTTAAAATAAGGTGCCCTAATTCTAGATAGTAGGATCCTTATTATAAGGACCCCCCAAAAAAGGTGCCCCTAGTTTTCGGAAACTACCAGAAGAGTATTTCAGAGGCTTAGGGGCCTAGGGGTTCGACGGTTGATGATATAAATCCTGCATTACCTTAAGGACCCTAAACTATGGGAAGTATGGGTCATGCAGGATTTATATCATCAACCGTAGGGGTTTAGGGATTGTAGGGGGTTTAGGGGGTTTAGGGTTTTAGGGGGTTTAGGGCTTAGGGCTTAGGGGATTATAGGGGGCTAGCGGTTTAGGGGTTTAGGGTTTAGGGGTTGAAGGGTGTAGGTTTAAAGGGGTTTTAAAGGTTAGGGGTAAGGGATCTGAATTAGGGGTTCAGGGGCGCAGGTTTAGGCGTTTGAAAGGTTCGGAGTTGATAGGGGTGTGGGGTTTAGGCTTTGGGGGCCTAGAGCCTTGGGGATTTGCAGGTTTAACGAGGGCTCAGGCTTCAGGGTTTCGACTTTGGATGCACACATTGAGCCTGCAGTCCTGACCCTAAACCCTAAACCCTAAACCCTAAACCCTTAACCCAAAACCCTAAACCCTAAACCCTTAACCCTAAACCCTTAACCCTAAACCCTTAACCCTTAACCTTATACCCTGAACCACACATTGAGCCTGCAGTCTTGACCCTAAACCCTAAACCCAAAACCCTAAACCCTAAACCCTAAACCCAAAACCCTAAACCCAAAACCCTAAACCCTAAACCCTTAACCCAAAACCCTAAACCCTAAACCCTTAACCCTTAACCCTAAACCCTTATACCCTGAACCACACATTGAGCCTGCAGTCTTGCCTCGTAAAGAGCCCTGAAGCTTCCAATCCTTGAGCACTCAGCCTCAGCCTGCAAAAGGGAGTTACCTTTAAAGGGATCTATAAGGGTTCCGTTAAGGGTTCCTATGAGGGATCTATAGGGTTTAGGGTTTAGAGGTTTGGGAGTTTCCGGGGTACCTCAGGGCTCCTTTAACGGGATCTATAAGGGTTCCGTTAAGGGTTCCTATGAGGGATCTATAGGGTTTAGGGTTTAGAGGTTTGGGAGTTTCCGGGGTACCTCAGGGCTCCTTTAACGGGATCTATAAGGGTTCCTTCAAAGGGATCTGTAAGAGTTCTATAAAGGGTTTAGGGTTTAGAGTTTCCGAAATTTAGGGGTACCTCATTTTGGGGTGCTTACAATAAGGATCCTACTATTTAGGGTACTGTATTAGGGTCCCCTATTTTCGGAAACTCTCAAATAAACCCTCGCCCCCGAACCCCACGCCTGTTTGGGTCAGGGGGCCACTTTTGGTTTACATGCAATGGTATGTTTATCCAAGTATATAAATCGGTACCCCTAAACCTCTTCCCATACCCTGTGCCCTGCACCATGGAACCTACATAAACCCCAATACGACCTGATCAAGGCAAAGCTTCGCAGTGTTAATGAGCTATGCAGCCATGCAGGGCAGCAGGATTGCGATCGGAGCTCCGATCTTTTCCTCCCCCCTACCAGGTCCGTCTCCGCCGGAATTGAGCCGGCCGAGCTCGGGTCACGAGCACAACAACAGCTCTTGGCCCTTCTCACTCACACTTTCACCGACACCACCGCCCCCTTCCAGGGGCCTCCAGCCGGCGCGGATTTGAAGAGCATCCGAATGCGACCGCCTGCTACGTCATCGGATCCAGGATGTGCACAAGCCGGCTATGATGGTGTCTAATGCCTTGGAAAATGTCAGATGCTTGCTGCATATCAAACGTGCAGCTCAGGGACATGTTGAATAGGGATGTCTGAATGTTTGAATGATTGCCATAGTGCATACCGTTCTGACAGCCTTGTTATCAACTCCCCTTGCGTTTTATTCTAATGTAACCCAAAACAGCATTCCATGTGCTAACCTGGCCATACTTACATAAAACACTTATCGACCTAACACCTAAACCCTTCAACCTCAATCCTGCACCCTGCATCCTAAAACCTAAACCCTACACCCTAAAGCGCTTAACCCAAAACACTTGTGACAGCCCTACTCGCAGGATCACAGGACTTAGTACTTAAGTTCATAAATGAGGCATCTGTACTTATAAGGTACGTGCAGCCAGGAGAGCCTGACTTTGCTCCTGCAAGCGCATTTGGACACCAGCTATAGTTGTAACCCATATCAGGGGACTCATAGCCCCACATAAATCTGCCCTAAACCCAAACCCTAAGCCGCAAATACCCTAAACCCTAAACCCAAAGCCGAAACTACCCCTAAACCCAGAGCCGAAACTACCCTAAACCCTAGACCCTAAAACCCTAAACCCTAAACCCTAAACCCTAAACCCCAAACCCCAAACCCTAAACCCTAAACCCTAAACCGTAACTACCCATCAATCCAGCTCCAACGGCAGATCCACGGCCTGCTCAGCGCCTTCGAAAACGTCGGCGGCCGGAAGCAGGAGCCGCCGTTGCGCTCCCATCTTGTAGTATGACAGTCGAGATTTGACTATGAACATCATTGGATAGATCTGTTTCGTGTATTTCCTTCAACTAAGACCATGCCTGAAACGCGGTTTTACTAGGGTTCTTAAGGGGCCTTTAGGTTTGTTTTTAGCATCTTTAAAGTGTTTTTAGGCGTTGTAAGAAAGTGTTTTATTTAGGAGTTCTGCAAGGTTTGTTAGGTGCCTCTAAGGTTTTTTTTGCACGTGTTTTTAGATGTTTTGGGGTTAAGGATCTAGGGAAGTTTAGCGATTTGTTGGGCCATATCCTGAGGGCACCACATAGTGACCCAATGCGGGAAATACTGTTTCAACCGGGAAAAAACATTCCTAGAAGCGAGCATGTGCGTAGGGTCGGCAAACCGAGAGCAAACTGGCTTCTAGACACATTCGTAGAAGCATATGCATTTTTGCATCCTCAAGCACGCTTCGATGAAACCGTCGCTGCGCTCTGGAACGAAATAGCAGACACGGCCATGTGCCGCGAGCCCCCTTTTAAAACAAAGGTCAACGAAGCCTGAAGGAGAGCCGGAGAGCCACCTGATAATGCGATATTACGATTAACAAATCAACGAAGATTTCACCGAAGATGTCATCGAATATGTCGTCGCTAAGCCTACGGAATCATTTCAGTGAGAAGGTTTTTGCAATTATCACCGAAAGCTTCACCGAATATGTCATCGAATATGTCGCCGACGAAGTGACATTGTAAAGGATGCTAGTCAATTATAATGCAAAACGACCTTTTCTTGAGCCCCAACTCCAATACCCCGGTACACAAGCTTGTGGGACCTTTCAGTCTACTTGCTCGATGCGGCAGTGGTGTAGCCAAAAGTTTTCCCATCTTTTGTGCAGATCTCCGCAGATCTCCTCAGCCTCTGATAACAGATGGCTGCAATCCTTGACCGAAGTTGAGCAACGCTCAGCGCCTTGTGGAGCTGCGTATCAGTGAGTGAGTGAGTGGCTTGGGGTGTAGAAGTTTTTGGTCCAGGTGCTTGTGTTGATGATGTAAATCCTGCACTACCTTAAGGACCCAACACTATGGGAATAATGGTATATTCCTCATTCTGGGTAATGCAGGATTTATATCATCAACCGTTCGGGTTTAGTAAAGCTTGTCTTGTGCTTCTGCTGGATGTGGGTTTTTGTCATGTTTCAAGCATCTTCAGGGGTGGATTCAAGGAAAACCCTAAGCCCTGACCTCTAAACCCCAGACCCTAAACCCTAAACCCTGAATTGGCTTATTGGTTTCAATCGGGGTTCTGGGCGTTAGCGGCCCTCAGAGTTCTGCGTTGGTTTGGGTGTCAAACGCAAAGGGTCCTAGGTCTCTATTAGGAATGACTATGATTTGGGGAAGGATCCCCCATAAGAGTACCCAGGAACCTTTGGCAATTTGGGAACAGTTGCTAATTCGGGTGTTTGGGTTCACGGGTTTGGTAGTCGTCCGTGGCCAGAGGCTCGGCAAGGCAACACCAAGTTCTGTCGGCAAAGTACATTTCGTCCATTTCTACTGGACACTGAGCCGGGCACTGAACTCTGGACCACTGGCAAGAGTTATGTAAAGCTCTCCAGAAGACTCCACAAGCCACCTTCGATCTGCACGAGCCGAAGAAGAACTCCAAAGAGCAGGTCCGAGAGCCCGACCGCCTGATTGAGGCTTCCAACATGAGTGATATAGCGGCCTGGATACTTACCTATAGTATTCCTTCTCAGAAGCTATGCTGTGATTATAGTCAAGCCCACAGAACCCTATGCAAAAGTCCACGAAAGCCCTACGCCCTAAACCAGCCACGAGAATCCCAGAGCCTTAACACTAGACCCTAGACCCCAGACCAAGACCCTTACTTAGAGGGTCGGGGGACTCAGTAAGTAGCTAATAAGTCGACTTGGAAGTATCCTACAAGGGATCCTAATTGGGGTTATATGGTGCTTATAAGTCTATAAAATACCTAGTTACTAAGTCCACCGACCCTCCAAGTAGACCCTAAACCCTCTATGCCGTAGCCATTTTGGCTCAAGGTACGAATTGAGACTTTTCCATACGAAACCGCACGTCTGAAACAATGATGCTCGGACCTCCAGCCCCCAAGACCCTCAAAAGCCCCCTAGGCATAGCCATCCCAGATGACGTGGCAGAGGTTGTGGACCAAGCAAGGAAGAGTTATGATGCAGCAATGATGGAAGACTCGAAGAAGTCCTTGAGTGGGCTAACTGGGGATGGCTCACAGAACACGATTCAGGCAGCCAAGTACACCCCGGTGGGCGCCAACATCCCAGTCAGGGTGTTCATGCCACCACCTATGAACACCACAACTTGCAACAACACGAGGCATGCATTGGCCACACTGGCCATTGGGTTTTTGTACTATGTGGCAGGCGACGTGAATGACAACGTTTATGTTGCTGACGTCATAGGCGCATACCTGACGCTTGTGTACAATCTGTTCGCTCCTGTTGACCAAGACCTCGGGGCGGCGATGACTGGGCTGGGACTGAGATCAGATCCTACCCCGTGCTCAATATATCCTGGTGGTGAGCCTGGGGATCTCTGGGCAATGCTAATGACCCTAGGCGGATTCATTGAGGCCATGATCAGACCCTTATCTGACTCCATCACCCAAGGTGGCGGCCACCTTCAAGCCACAACTATGACAACAGTGACACAGGTGATCTCTACGATTACCGCCATGGTCGGCAAGGGAGCAGCCCACGTGGCCATGCATTTGATGGAAGCTTCCAGGCCTTCTGCTTACACCGATCCCGTGCTATTGGCATTGTTTGGTGCCATAGACCTTGTGTCTGTCAAGCCAATCAATTCTGACGGGACTGGACCGCAGAACGCGAGGACGTATTTCTCAAGACGCTGTCACGCCTTCCTGGCAAAAATCGGGTACTCGGGCGTCAATCCACTCACAAAGGACAAGTGCTGCCCGTGTCATTCCTCTCTGGTTGTGCTGTACCATCGGCTTTTCAACGCTTCAGGCATGGTTCGCAACCAGATTGCTTTGATTATGTCAAGCATCGCCCTTTCAACCGAGTATCAAAACACGCTCGTCAGCGACTTGCTAGTTGAGATCCACAATCTGAAGAAGTCGGGGGGCATCCACCACTTGCGTGTCATTATGGACGTATTGTGTCGTGATCTACCGGAGGTCATGGGGTCTCACGAGTTGGCAGCTGAGCTTGTGAACTTCAAGATGCAGCTGAACATATACAACTCACTTCCAGCGTCGATCCGTAACCACGTCAAAGCCTACGGGCTTACTGGACACACGATGATAAGTAGGCGCAACTGCCAGGTCATGACCGCGATTGCCATCGGCATCGCTCGTCTGAAGGACGGAAGTTACAAGACGGTCACAACCATGGTGTCAGAGTCCCATGCTGCAGTCGCCAACGCCCTGGAAATTTACAAAGTGAAAATGAGATCTGCTACCGATTGCTATCCCTCCTGAAGCACATGATGCACTCCATGTGGATGATACAGTATCTGTGGTGGCTGCAACGGAAAATTCTCCTGAACGCCCTCGGTCTCGCAGCCCGCGACGTAGTTTGACCCGCCGTACCACGCGAACCAGGAGACGCAGGACGTCGAGCTCTACCGTGAGACGGCGCGCCAGAAGGAGCCCCTCTTCTTCCCGGAGTTCCGCACCGAGATCAGTGGCCACTAGTGAATATGCTCTGAATTCGGAGGGTGAACTTCAGTATATCGAACGCAACACTGCTCCTGGCCCCCATGGCCCACCACCACCTGTGCCAGTCAACTTGCCGCCTAACGTCTCCCCACCGGACTCAGCTGTGACGACGGCGGCCTTGGAGATTTTCGCCAGTACCTTGACCGCACCCATCGACATCAATGACCTGCAAGGAATATGGCGTGAACCGCAGGACCTGGACACAATGGGTGATAACATGGCGCCTACTTCGACCACGACCTCCCTGACTTCATTGTGGACTTCAACTACAACGTCACCGACCTTCTGGACCTCAACTACGCCACCCTCTATCTCTTCGACAGCACCGAATGGGTGGCAAACTTTGTCCTCCGGACCATGGGAAACCAATACTTTGGATGAACTGGTAGAGCACTCCTCATTCATGCAGACTGGGGCCTCTCTTGGTCGACGTCGACGAGTGGCACACCATACTGCAGGCCCTCGGCGCCGATCTTCTCGACCCAGAAGACACCTAAGGCACCTTGAAGATGAAGACAGAGTACGACAGATGGTGGATGAGTTACTACAACAGGGTGTTGGCTGCGATCACCGTGACTTTACTCGTCGCCTTCTTGACAGAATCCGTCGGCTACGTCGTGAGCTACATCTTTGTGGTGCCGCTGTCGAGCAGGCCCTGTCTTGGTGGCCTCGACATGATGGTGAGGAACCCTGGAATGGAGGCATGATGGAGTCCATGGTGCACAGAGAAATTATGGGAATCCTGATGGACTTCAACCCCAGCCCGGACCCGGTGAGTGGCATGGCAGTGCTCCTCCAACCCGATCTACCAGAAGGCGCGGCTCTTGCCAATCAACTCCCAGGAGTGCCTCCACGTGTGGTTGCAGGTCTTCGACGACGACTATGGCGTGCACTCACATGTAGCGGGTCTACGCAACACTTGGTGTCCACCAGATGAAGGGAACTCAAGATGGAGGGATGCTCCACTCTTCCTCATCCCGGCCCATGACAGACCTGTGCAGAATATGCCATCAGGATCCACTGTACCAGAAGACCCCCTACACCGGCGAGCCACAGTTGGAAGTGCAGACCGTCGACGGCATCAACGGCGACCTCATCGTCGACCTCTACTACCTCCCTATAATGAAGTACGATATGATGCTGCTCGTCCCTCCCTGACAAGGTCATCTACACGGGATCCGACTGAACAGGAGCGTTCACGCAGTCGCAGTCGAGATGTTGCACACCTTGGTCGTGGCGGATGTTTGTGATGACAGTGCTGCTGATAGCGGTGATGGAGACTCGGTCGCCGACGATGATGCTCGTCGATTTGCTGAGCACCGTGGTCTCATGTATCCACGCAGACGTCGCACCTCCAGCCCGCACTCGAGTCCGAATCGCAGTCATGTCTGACCTCGAGTGAAAGCCTCATCTGAGCCCGTGCAACGACAACTTCTGATCGCATCGAGTGCAGTCAAGTGTTTTTCGAGCAGGGTTTTTGCTGTCTTTGCCACAGGCAAGCTCTCAAGTGTCTTTGTATGTGATACTCTGATCAAATGGTCGGAGTTCTGAGTGTGTGCCCTCTTTTGGGTGAGCTGGATCTGCGGAGAAAGCCCGTCACACTTTAAAAAAAAAAAACCCTATAGATCCCTTTAAGGAACCCTATAGATCCCTTTAAGGAGCCCTTTAAAGAGCCCTACTTACTAAGTCCCCCGACCCTCCAAGTAACCCGAGAGGCACCGCAAACCTTGCCCTCCTTCTCTAGGATGCCCAATAGTACCCTTATTCCCTTTTTGTAGTCCTAGGTTCCTTATAAAGTTCCCCAATACCAAAAAGAGAGGCCTTTTTATTCTTAGGTTACTGGGTATCCTAGTTTTGCCGCAGGCTGGTAGCGACGCAACAGTTGCGCAGGGCGCTGAGATGGGAAGGTACTCCAAGGCGCTAAACTTTAAACCCTAACCCTATAGGGGTCCAGAGGACAGAAGGCTTAGTTACTTAGTTACCTAGGTTTACGGTATCAGTGTTTTTGATTAGTATCAGGGCGAGTATATGGTTATTAGGTGTTTGGACCCTGCGGGTTACCCTAAACCCTCCCTAAAGTCCTTAAACCTAAACCCTAAACCTAAATTCCTAAACCCAAAATCCTTACCGCTAAATTCCTATGTAAACTAAGCTCCCTAGCTGAGAAGATTCTTGAAGGTCCATGGCTCGAAGTACAGCCATCGGTTCCCGTTTGGCTAGTGCAACTCACAGGTGTCCCTGTAGCTTCGAGATATTTGGGCCCTTGCACCCTGAAGGACGATTTTTTGCTTTTTCGGAGAATTGCTGCCTGTTCCTTGTATAGGGATCATGTAAGCAATCAAAAGACGTTGATAGTTGCCTGTAAGACCATGTATGCTCCTAATTCTAACACCCGACGACGACTGCTGCTACAACGAGCGTCCTCCAGGCTCCGCCTTGCTCGCGAAGGAGGAGGACGCCAGAAGCTGGAGGCCATGCCTCAAGGCAACGCTGGCGAACAACATGTTGCCCACAGGCGCGGGATTTATCCGCCCTTCGGGGCGCAGTCATGCTGTGGCGGATTGCTGTGTCCAGCGCTGCTCGTCTCTATCTCCAACCTGCATCTTGCCTTCCGACCCCGGCGAAGACAGAAGAACGCACCGGGATAGCTTTCGCATCACCCGGTAGCTGTAGAGGAACACCAGTAGAGACTCGATCTTGCCAGGGCAACTCGTCATGGAACTCTTCTTTTTTGTTGGTTATGACCACCTGTCTAACTATTTGTTTATCTGTCTACCTATCTATCAGTCTACCTACGGAGACCTGTGGATGTTGCAAGAGGCCTGTCTTTTAAGATGGAGTACAGCAGAGTTTCGCGGATCACCCTGACCCTTTCTTGAGTTTAGTTTTTACCCATTAGGCTTACGAGCATCGAGGTCAACATCAAATACACGAGCCCAAGCTTCTTCATCATGGCTTTTGTCCTAAAGCGAGGAACACCTTCAGTCTAGGGATCCTTAGAATCGGGATCCTCCTGTGTAGGTTTTAAGTTCGCATATGTGCCGAGAGCCCGTGCAAGTAGTTTAGGCCCGTAGGTGGTTTAAGGCGTTCGAGTTGAGGGCAGACGCGAGGGTTAAGGGCTCAGGGCTTTAAGGTTCAGGGTATCTTCGAAGCCTTTTTGATTTTAGAAGCCGACAGAGTATCAGCCCCTTATATTTGGCTCGCAAGCCCCTCTTCCTAATCCTCCTTACCGGGTCACGGGAGCATCCGAGAGGTCCAAATCTTTCCCCTCGTATTGAAGGAAGCTGAGAACGTTGGAGCTTTCTGCAATCCTAAACCCTAAACCCTAAACCCTCACTAGCTAGCCAGCTACACGAAGCCGCATGCCAGCGAACTTCAAGCGCAACTAAACCTCAAAGCTCAGACTAAGCCCGGCTATAGACTCTTAAACCCACAGCACCCAACCCTGAAACCCAAAGCCCTAAGCCCAGAACCCTACATCCGGCCTTCCTACCCACTGCGGGCTCCTTATTACCATGATCATACGGTTGATGATATAAATCCTGCATTACCTTAAGGACCCTAAACTATGGGAATTATGGTATATTCCGTATTATGGGTCATGCAGGATTTATATCATCAACCGTACCAAAGCATACTCCAGCCCTTATACTGGAGCCCTCATTATGGTCACCATGAGTCTAGAGCTCTGTAACGAAACCCTTATTCTTTATGAACACTTCGTATACCCGGAGCCCTTAAGTGTTCTATCATATCACACCTAAAGCCCTAGTCTACGTTTTCCGATAATGCCTCAAAAACACCACCTACGACTCTTTGACCGCCGTCTGAGCAACTTATCAACACAGTTACATAACAACATATCAGTGCATGATATCTTATTACCCCTAAACCCTAAACCACTAACCCCCAAACCCCTAAACCCCTAAACCCGAAACCCGAAACCCGTAAACCGCTAAACCCCTAAACCCCAAACCTAAAGCTTCTAAGCCCTAAACCCCAAACCCCATCTTTTTCGAGGTTAGGCTCTGTGAAGGGGAATATCGCGCACGCCAACTGCGCGGCTGGAGCCACGGGCCTTATCAAGGCTGGGGCTGGGGTTAGAGTTTACGGTTTAGGAGGGTTTAGGGTTTAAGGGGTTAGTATATGGATAGCTGGGGTTTAGGGTTTAATTGGGGTTTACGGTTTTGGGGTTTGTCAGGCTCCGGGGGTCTGCTGTAAGGTTAGTTAATGCTTTATTTTCTTAGGGCAGTTGATTCTAGGTGTTCATAGGACGTTTAGGTTAAGGTGCAACTCGGGCTTTTTGGGTGTGGAGATTTGGGCTTGGCGGTTTCGTGGGGCTTACAGGGCTTCGGGCTGAAAGGGGTTACATGGTTGGTTGAAACGGGTTTGAGAAAGGTTCAGAGCCGTGAATGGCAAATTGGACACCGACCTTGTTAGCCCTGTAAAGCCCTAATGGTTCCCTTAAAGGCAAACCTTGGCAGGAAGCCCCAACCCCACGCAGTCAGCACGGAATCCTACTGAGCCTGGTCTTCAAAGCCAGGGAACGTCCTGGAAAGTCGTGCGTCTTCAACTCTTCTATCCGCGTTCTCGACGGGGGACTCTACAAAAGTTTTAGAGCAGCTTTCGAAATCTACAAAGGATCAGCGGTGGTCTTTAGGACGTTCAGGGTTCTCAGCCACAGTTGCCTATCCCGAAGCCAAATGGGCAGTTAGTGTCCCTTTTTGCGTCCCCAAGATACTACGGCACCGATATTCTTTGGTAATGTGGGCACCTGATTAAGAAACCCTGGGCCGATAACCCCAAAATAGTAGGATTCATATCAGGAACCCTAATAAAGGCCCAAGGTTTCTTAACCAGGTTCCTACATTATTATATTATATTAACCTTAGAGATCCCTTGTAGTAGCCCTGATAGACCCCTTTAAAAGGAACCTCAATAAAGGCCCAAGGTTCCTACATTACTTTGGACTCTTAGGCTTCAACCCAGACCCCCGGGAGGATCTAGAAAGTAGATCCCCTAATTTGGGGCCCTGTACTACTAAGGGTAGTTTATAGGAACCCCCATTAAGGGATCTACTTTTTGGATCTTCCCGGGGGTCTGGGAAAGTCAGTGTCAGTGAAAGGCGCTGGCAATGATGGGAGCGAGGAGCCTGGCCGGGCCCTTATCATAGGGATCCTTAGGGGTGTAGGGGGAGGGGGGGTAGGGGGTCTTAAGGCCCATAATAAGGACTAATAAGGACCACTAAGGCCTATTTAAGGAAATATAGTCCCCTACACCCCTCCCCCCTACACCCCTAAGGATCCCTATGACCTTAGCTGCCTGATTTTGTTCAGGGTCTGGGGTTTAGGGGGTTTAGGGATTTTAGGTGTTCAGGGGTTTAGGGATTTTAGTGGTTTTAGGGGCTCAGGGGTTTAATTAGGGTTTTTAGCGGTTTAATTAGGGTTTTTAGGGGTTTAGGGTTTGGGGTTGGGGGCTTTGAGCTGCAACTTCTTGCAATGGTCTGAGCATTAGTCGAGCTTTACTTTACGGTTTGATCTTCAGGATTTAGGGCTTCTAGGATTCTAGGGGGTTTCGGGTCTACGCCGGAACTTTGTGTTGATGCTTGAGTGTGTATCTTTAGCTGGCAAAGGCTACAGCACTTCCTCAACCCTACTAAACCTCGTAGCCAAAACGGTAAGCCTCTAATCTAAGCGCCTGAGCGACAAATCCGATTCTGCTTGTTCAGGCTCACAGTTTCCGTAGGGTCCAAGCAGCCACAACCAATAGCGTTGTAGTTGCTTCCCCGAAAAACCATACAGATATTGGCAGTTGGACCCGGTACTTCTAAGCCCTCAGCCCTATCCTTATTCGAACTATTAAGGCCCCTAAACCTAAGCTCCTTAAGCCCCGAACTCTACAAACCCTGTATACTCTACACCCTAAATTTCTGAGGCGTTGGACTCTCCTTGGAGGGTCGTAAGTGGGTACTAAGCAGACTTATAAGTACTCTAGAGGGAATCCTAGCTGGGGTCATGGTACTTCTAAGTCTGCAAAAGTCTACAAAGCAGCTGCTTACTAAGCCTCCCCGACCCTCAACTAAAAGCGTTAAACCCGAAACCCTCAAACCTAAATCCTACACCCCAACCCCAAACCCTAAACCCTTTAAAGCCTATAAGTCCTATAAACCCCAAACCCCAACCCCATAAGCCCTACAAGCCCTACAAGCCCTGTAAGCCTACCAAGCCTACAAGCAGTATAAGCCCCAAAAGCCCAAACCCTTAAGCCCTATAAGCCTCATAAGCCCTAAACCCCGAACCTAGAAGCCCTATAAGCCCTAGAAGCCCTCAACTCCAAACCTTTGGCCTACAAGCCCTACACCCCAAACCCTATAAGCCCTCAACTCCAAACCTAAAGGCCCCAAAGCGCACTTGCCTTCCCGTGGGGTCTTCCGAGGCGCCCACCGCGAATTTCAAGCAGCTGAACCCGAAGATCAACTTGGAGAACACGCCCTTCTTCGTGAACTCAGAGGTGGAGTTTAGGGTTTGGGGTTCATATTTTTGGTTTTGGGGTTTGGGCTTCAGGGTTAAGGGTTTGGGGTTTAGAGTTAAGGGTTTGGGGTTCAGGGTTTGGGGTTTTGGGGTTTAGAGTTTAGGCTTTGGGGTTTAGGGCCCTACTTCGTGAACTCAGAGCTGGAGCTTCTGGAACAGTATCTGGAACGAATGAAAACCCAGAGACTCCAAAACCCCTGAATTAAGGAATATACCTTAAATTATAGTAGGGATCCTATTATTAAGGTATATTCCTTAATTAAGGGGTTTTGGAGTCTCTGGGAACTCCTAGGCTTACGGGTTTAGAGGGATTTGGAGGTTCTGGGTTTTAGGCTTCAGGGTGTGGGGTGTAGGGTTCAGGTTTCACGGCTTAGGGTGTAGGGCTCAACGTTTGTAAGGCCCTAAACAAGAAGCCCGCACCAGCTTCCTGAGATCCAAAATTCCAAGTCCAGGGGCACTTTGGTGGCACTTTGGGATGCTCTTAACATCGGTTTAGGGTTTAGGAACTTTAAAGTCTTTAAAGATGTTCCTGATGGTTCTTCGGGGTAACTGAGTATGTTGACATTGCTGGTGCTTATCGGCGGTGATGCTACGGTTTCTCACTGCTGCTGGTGCTTGATGCGTGATGCTGCCAATATAGCTCCGATACTTTTCCTGCAGTTGTGGTTATTGCTGTTGTCATCCTTACTCAATCACGCTGATAGTGATACCAATATCACCACCGGACTGTTGATCCCTAAACCCTGAAACCCTAAACCGTCAGTGGAATCAAGGCAGCCTCCGAAGTCTTGAATCCCACATGTTACGATACTCGCAGGTCTGCCAGTGGAACAAGAAGAAGCCTCTTCGTGCAGGACGGAGCATGCTGCATCCTATGACTTGTACCCCTAACCCTAAACCCTAAACCCTAAACCCCTAAACCCTAAACCCTAAACCCTAAACCCCTAAACCCCTAAACCCCTAAACCCCTAAACCCTAAACCCCTAACCCGCAAAGCTCTCTAAACTTTAAGCCCCTACAATTCAAGCGTCTTCAAAACCAAGACCACTCTGAAGCCGACGGTCTGTGAGGTTTGCGTCCTCCAACGTGCATGTCCCAACTAGTCCTAACTTGCTGTAGGGTTTAGAGTTTAGGGTTTGGTAGTTCGTCCGATAACAAACTCACAAGCACAGCTTGCATGGCCTGTGACCAAAGCCCGGTAGCAGTCGCGGCCTTACACCCTTACGGTACGTGCTCGCGTTTTGTAAATTTTCCGTCTATGTGACCGCCGTTGCCAGAATTGCGCACTGAATCCTAAACCCAACCCTTAACCCTGAACCGTGTACTGAATCCATGCTAATGCTTTAGGCCGCGGCTGAAGGCTTTTGTTGGCGGGTTTCGGGGCTTTCAGGCTTCAGGGTTTAGGCCTTAAGATCTTCGAAGTTACAAGATCCGAACTGCGGCATCTTTGCACATGGGCTCAGAGTTTAGGTTTCCAGTTTCCCATAAGCCTTGAACCAGGAGTCAGCTCCTTTGGAATCGGCGGCACCAACGCTCATACCATTCTTGAAGAGGCCTGTGGGCTGAACAGTGAAGTGATGGGTGCTTCTGTCCAGGTGCTGCTACTGCTACTGCTACATCTGGGGGCTTGTAGGGGAGGACGGCCAAGTCAAGGAGCCTGCATTCGGGGGTTTAGGGTTGGGGGTGCAGGGTGTACAGAGACTCAGAAGTCTAGACGATGGTCTTCCTTCATCAATGTGTGCTTGCGACGGGTTGGTTGTGGCCTCTTCGGACAACCGGCAACGTACCCTAAGTAGCTGGGGCCTCCTTGAATGTCAAATTCTTAACCTTCGATTGGATCGGCTCTCCCAGCTTTCTCCAATCAGGTGAACAATCCTACCGTGGACATCTACAGCACGGCAAAGAAGCTGCATCCCCGGGACAAGTGAATGACGGCTTCCTTCTTTCTTGATTGGGCTTGCCTTAGGCTCAACTGTTTTGCTAAGCACTTCTTAAAGGTCGATCTCACAAAGGGTTCCAGGTAGGCTGAGAAGAATCTGATTTTGGGTTCTGGGACTTAGATCGGGAACGGGGGAACTTTAAACTTTTTGGCCTTATATATTAGCTCGAAAGTTTGAACTGTTTGGGGCCCGGTTGTTGAAGAAGAGAGGGGAATGTTTATTCTATGTCGTTTTGGGGTTTAGGTCGGTTTACGTTCTGGATTTGGGTCTCGTGCGGTAGACTTCGGACTCTTGGTTCATACCTGCTCAAGTTCCGAAGGACTGAGACTCTGAGACAGAACGTAGACCACGGATCAAGAGCCCCTGCCCTTTATAGGGATTGATTGTGGTAGAGATCCTTATGAGAAAGGGGCTTATGAACGAGGGGTCTATTTTACAAAGCTTAAGCCGTCGCCTTAGCAGCTTGAAGACTTTAAGGGCTTTGGGTTTGGCCCCAAGGACGCAACCCTTCCTGAACTTGGGGTGTTCAGGTGCTCTCCCCGTCCCCTAAACCCGGAGAACTTAAATTTTAAACTTAAAACTTTCTATCAAAAAGTAGTTTAACCCAAATACCTTCGTCGTGTAAAAGCAGATCCTTCGTCGTGTAAGGCAAATCCTATGTCGTATCAGGCAAATCCGCCGTTTGTTCCTTTCGACGAAGGATTTGCCTTATGCTCATGCGACGAAGGATTTGCCTTATACGACGAAGGTATTGGGCAAACCCTTCGTCGTGTAAGGCAAATCCTTCGTCGTATAAGGCAAATCCTTCGTCGTATAAGGCAAATCCTTCCCCAGCCCACAGCCCCGCCCCCAGCCCTCCAGCCCAGCCTCCAGCCCAGCCTCCAGCCCAGTCTCTAGCCCAGCCGCCAGCCCCAGCCCAGTCTTCGGCCAAGCCTGCAGCCCCCAGCACAGAATCCAGCCCAGCCCGCCAAATGGACAACAAAGGACATTAACAAAATGGGGCTATCATTTTCTCAGAAAGCTAAGCTGTCCTGGCCTTGACTGCAAAATGGACAACAAAGAGTGTTTAGGGCTGAGTCCCTAAACTCTAAACTCTTGTAGAACCCTTGCAAAAGTTCCTTGCAGAACCCATGCTGCAACCCAAGTATACCACCACTCCAAGGGTAAAAGGAGGGACCCTTAATAAGGACTCATATGTATATACCCTTAATATAGCTATTGTATACCCATTATAGAGCCCATTATAGGGTAGGGGTCCCCATTAAGGGTCCCTCCTGTTACCCTTTGAATCACCTCTGCACGAGGCCCCTGGGCTTCCAGCTGCTGACCCTCTCTGTCGGGAGCCCCGGGATGTAGTGGTTGTCAAAATTAGGGTCCCTTTTTGGGTACCCTAAATAATAGGTGCCGTGTTATAATAGGGACCCCAAAAGGGACCATAATGTTGACAACCACCCATTTCTACAGGGATTGATTGGGCATTCATTCAGAAGATCTGATTATAGGATTGAGTAGGTGATTTGGGGTTGTTTAGGCTTAGGGTTTAGGGGTTTAGGGTTTAGGGCTTGCGTAGGTGGCGACAGTCCATATCAAAAAGGACGGCTGGAAACTCCGCTCTAACGAAAAGCCACAGAATTCCAAAACGGATCAGGCTACATGTGCCCGTCTGGTAGCTGATAATAGGGTTTGTCCGGTTTAGGGGTTCGGGCCGGGATTTAGGAGGATATATAGAGTCTGATAGTTATGGGCTGCAGTCGGCCGTGACCATGAGTGCGAGGAAACCTTCTCGCCGAAGCACATCCTAAGACATCCACGAACATCTTCAGGCATCCTGAAGCAGCCACCTAGTGGAAACTAGATGGAGAAGGTACGGGGCCCCTAAAAACAGATATCTTGATTAGGGGCTGTGGGGCTACGGTTAAGGGGTTTGCGAAGCCCTGCGAAGACATATCCAACAACGCAAGAGTCCTTACCTAGATACCTATCATTGTAACTCGAACTTCCGCTAAGGATCCATGTGCCTATATAATACATACTCGGTCCCAATACTAAAGTACTTACATCGGAATTTAGGGTTCTTTGACCTACACCCAAAGACCTCAAACAAAGATTTTCCGAAAGCTTAACCCAACACCCTAAACCCCCAAACCCCAAACCCGAAGCACCGAAACCCAATGAAGGAACCGAGCTGTTGGGAGTACCCTTAAAGCAACCCTAAACCTTTGCCCTGAAATTCATAGGAGGCCAAAAGGGGTTTGAGCGTATGGGGGTTTAGTCGGGATTAGGGTTCCCATAATAGGGTTCATATTAAGGAACCCCTACCCCAAGAATCTTAAACCCCCCTTTTGGCCTCCCATCAGAAACGGACCCGGGGCTGCAAGGCGAAGACACCGGGCTCCCTTAGAAAAGCCGCGGATCGACTCTCGAGCAGTCTCAAAGCGGAGGTGCATCGTTTGGGGCTTCAGGGGTTAGGGGTTTAGGGTTTAGGGTTCGTGGGGTCTAGGATGTAGGGTTTAGGGTTTTTTGGGGGTCTAGGGTTTAGGGTTTAGGGGTCTAGGGTTTAGGGTTGACGGTTCTTTTAGGGTTTCGGGGTTTAGGGTTTAGGTTTTTTAGGGGTTAGGGGTTTAGGGTTAGGGGTTTAGGGTTTAGGGTTTTCTTAGGGGTCTAGGGTGTAGGGTTCAGGGCCTCGAAGCTTTTAGGGGTCTAGGGTTTGGGGGTTTAGGGCCTTAAAGCTTTTAGGGGTCTAGGGTGTAGGGTTTAGGGCCTTAAAGCTTTTAGGGGTCTGGGGTGTAGGGTTTAGGGCCTTAAAGCTTTTAGGCTTTAGGGGTTTAGGGCCTTAGGGCTTTCGGGGATTAGGGGTTTAGGGTGTTGGGTCTAGGGCCTTAGGACTTGGGGCTTTAGGGTTCAGTTCACGGCGTTAGGGTTTAGGCGTGTGTAGAGTCAGGGTCTAGGGTGTTAGGGTTTAGGGTGTATAGAGTTTGGGTTTAGGGTGTAGGGGTTCGGGTTTAGGGCTTTAGGGCTTTAGGGCTTTGGGGCTTTGCGGGCATGGGGGTTAGGGTTCAGGGTGTTGTAGTTGGGTCTGACGTATTTAGAAGCATCTGTATACAAGGCCGCCAAAAGGCCCATGTTCCCCAGCCGCCATCAATCAAGCTCACTTAGCCGTGGCATTCCAAGGGGCTTTGCTTTCCTCTGGGTTCTTATCTAGATACATGCTGCCTGCATGGCCAGCATAGCATACTATGGGGGCCTTAATAGTTAGAATAGGGTTTCGGGCCCATTATACTATATTACACTAAGGAACCCACAACATAGTATAGATAATTATTAAGGCCCCCTATATTAGCGGTCAGCCAGGACAGCACTCCTTGGTGGACGCCCCCCCCGAGTGGACGCAGTGCATTCGGCAAGGTGGAAAGGGCTTCGGCACTGATGACGACCCAGGCCAAGGAAACAGACGAACGACGATTCGCTTCGAGCCTGGATGAGGCTTAGGGTTAAGGGGTTTAGGGGTTTAGGGTTTAGGGTTCAGGGGTTAGAATCTCCGATGAGATCCTCGAGGCCTCCGATGAAGAGCTGGGCGAAATCACGAACACCTCTCAGGGCACGAGTAGCAAGCGCAACCTGTACTGCATGATGCGCTACAAACTCGAGGTTGGGATGAGCCCGGAGAACAGCGCTGCGGGTGCCGGGCTGATCGCATCCGCGACTTTCCGGGCCATTGCCTAACCTTCATTCCGATGGTCCCTACACCTCACTCTGCGACGACCCCCAGATGCCTGCGACTTAGGAAAAGGAATACTATAAACTCCAAAATCTACAAAGGTATAGAATTGTATACACCACTAGTCTATCATAGCACGTAAGAGTATGTACACTAAAATATACCATATAGAATAGTATTTACTTGTAAACATCGGTACATTTTAGTACCGTAGGTCGTAGTTTACTCTAGTTAGTCGTAGTATCTAGTACCCCCCCACAGATGCCCACGACATGATTCGGAAGGCGGCCCAGAGTGCGGCGGCTGCAGTTCAGGACTTCGCCTACACCCTGCAGGCTGGGATGGGAGGTCGTGTAATCGTCGCGTTTATGGTTTAGGGGTTGGGTGCAGGACCCTAAACCCTGAACCCTACCGGGTATCGGATTGGGGTGTAAGATGTTGTAGGGTTTAGGATATATGGCTTTGCAGGTTGGGTGGGTTTGGGATTGGGTTTGCACAAGACCGCCGACAGGTGGGGCTGACAGTGTCCGAACAGCCCCACCACACCTAAGGGACACAAAAGCCATGAACAACAAAACTATACCCGTGGCAGAAACCACAACCAAGCGCCAACACCCCAAAGCCATGAATCCTAGTCTCTAATATCCGGAAGCACCGGACCACACAAAAGTCAGAGCCGTCCGAAGCAACGAAAAAGTGAAGGCTGGCCGCACATCCTTGGCGCTGCGGCCACTGCCTCAGCCGCGTATGATATCTGTGTTGTTCTTTGAGCTCGAGTGCTTCATGAAGGGTTTCGGGTTAAAGTTTAGGGTGAAGGAAGCTTGCCTGGATGAAGGACCAAGCCTCAGGCCATAAGGAGCAACCCCATAGCAGGACCTCGAAGAAAAGCCTCGGCACCTGCTTAAACCCTATAAACCCTAAACCCTGCTTTTCCTGCGAAAAAATGGAAAAGGGCGATGTTCGAGGCGGCAAAGAAGTTCGAAGTTAACGCTCTAGGGCTCCTTTGTTGGCCTGCTTACAGGATCATGGGGCTTAGTAACTAGGGTTATAATTAGGGTAGCTATACTTATAACTACTTATAACCCCTATTATGGTACTTGTAACCCTACTTACTAAGTCCCATGATCCTCCAAGTGTCGACAGTGCACAAGTGCTTCCCGCGCTCGCCGGAACCGCGGCTGCAGCATGTATGACTGGAGACCTGCCCACACGGCAACATGCACTCGACACAGTACGAGCCTTACTTTACTGACTCCTACTGAAGACAGTACCCCTAGGTGTAAGACATCCTCAACTTCCGACGCCGAAACACCACAAGGACCCTTAGGCTTTATCGACTCCTGATTATGGTTAACCCCCCCCCCCCCCCCTACCCCCCTCCCCCCTAACCCCTCTGAGGCCCTACACCTTGAGCCTTAAACCCCTCAGGGTCCAAATGAAAACACTGGTTTCCCAAACCCGTCGACTACGGAGGTTGGCAAGAGCCTCCATCCAGAACCCCACAAGCCCGCTCTGGAAAACTCCGCTCGGTCAAGTCCAGTTTGACGTGAAAAGGTCCATCCCTTTAAAGAAACCTGTAGGGAGACCTTTCAGGAGTCCTTTAAGGGTCCCTTCCATCCCTTTAAGGAAACCTTTCTAGAAACCTTTCAGGAACCCTTTAAGGGACCCTGCATGGCCAGCCAGAGGCGAGGCCTCAAGTCAGTTCCTTTGCGGTTGTGGCTCATCATGTGACGCGTGATCGCACCTCTAGGACCCTAAACCCTAAACCCTAATCAACCCTAATAAACCCTAATAAACCCCAATAAACCCTAATAAACCCTAATCAACCCTAATAAACCCTAATAAACCCCAACAAACCCTAATAAACCCTAATGAACCCTAATAAACCCTAATAAACCCCAATAAACCCCAATAAACCCCAATAAACCCTAATAAACCCTAATAAACCCCAATAAACCCCAATAAACCCTAATAAACCCTAATAAACCCTAATAAACCCTAATAAACCCTAATAAACCCTAATAAACCCTAATAAACCCTAATAAACCCTAATAAACCCTAATAAACCCTAATAAACCCTAATAAACCCTAATAAACCCTAAACCCTAAACCCTTAGAAGCCTCAAGGAAACTCAACTCCCCTTTTTGGCCTTGGGTCTCCTGACTGAGTCGTACATACCGAACCTGCACATCGATCGACTCGGGTATTTAGGGTTAAAAGGGCCTTAGGATTTGGGGTTTAAGACTAAGGGGCTTAAGGTTTGGGATTCAGGGCTTTAGATTTGAGGTTTAGTTTAAGGTCAGAGTTTCAATATCAATCTCAAACTGAAATTAGAACCAATACTAATGTAGCAGTAGTTCTGAGTTATGAGAATACAAGGGTATAGGCATAGGTCAGAAAGCCTGAACCCAAATGCAAAGGCGCACAGCAGTTGTCCCCGCGGAGGGCACCCGGGCAGAGGCACTGCAACGCGCTGCGGAGGCCATGTAGTTTCGTGCTCTCAACACGATCCCTGTGTTGTCACATAATTTACCTAAGCCCTTTATTCACTGTACTGCTCTGCATCTTTTTGTGCATCAACTGTGCATATTTGCATTCATGTCGTCTTTTCTGGCTGGAAGGGTTGCTAGGGCTCTGGCTGGTTAATGGGTGTGGAGTAGGTGTGAGCTGCTGCGTCTCGAATAGCATTTGAGAGGTCCGACTAGTCACTTGCGATAACCTTGTTGGTCCCCATATACTTCCATCTGCTGTGAACAGCCTGTTTTAAGTGACGGCCCATATTTAACTGTTAGACCTGGGTTGTTTTTGCCACAGGGCTCTTCCCAAACCCTGAACCCTAAACTAAACCCTGCGGATGGCTTGAGTTGGAGGTTTGGCGGGCCTAGTGCTGAGCTTGCACTACTGCAAGCCCGAAGGCAACCCGGCAGGCCCCCTAAATCCTACACCCTCAAGCCCAAACCCTTAACCCTAAACCCTAAACCCTTACTTTCTCAAACCCTGTCCGTGAGGGGAAACATTTATAGAGCCCCTGCGAGACCTCAAAACCTTGACCTAAAGCCTCCAGCCTGTAGCCCGGATAGAGCTCTTATCGAACGCCAAAGATTTCATCTCAGAGCCCCCTGAAGCTTGAAACCCGTAGCCCATAACTTTTGTTGATTCCCTATCTGTAGCGCTCATAGAGATGGAGCCCTTACGGACACCGAAACCACAAACCCTAAACCTCAAATCCTCAGCCCGAAGCACCACCCTCTTGGAGGGGCGGGGGTTTTGGGAAGAAGGTAATAAGTAGACCTATGGTTACATTAAAAGGGATCCGAATTGGGGTTATGAGTTATGATGCTCATAAGTCCATAAAGAGCTACCTGACAAGTCCCCGGACCCTCGTAGCTCCTTCCCGCAGACCCCAAACTGCCCGGGAGGTCTTAGAGTCGTCCTTCCCGGATGTTGAGGAACTGGAGGCGCACTGGGGCTTACTCAGTCTAGGGGCTAGGGGTTTAGAGGTTTAGGGGTTTAGGGTTTAGGGGTTTAGAGTTTTAGGGTTTAGGGCTTTAGGGGTTTAGAGGTTCAGGGGTTTAGAGTTTGGGGGTTTAGAGTTTGCGGGTTTAGGGTTTAGGGCTTTAGGGCTTTAGGGCTTTAGGGGTTTCGGGGTTTAGGGGTTTAGCGGTTTAGCGGTTTAGAGTTTGCGGGTTTAGGGTTTGGGGCTTTCGGGGTTTAGGGGTTTAGGGTTTTGGGATTTTTAGGGTTTAGAGTGGTCGTGGTCGTCGTAGTCGTAGTTGTAGCCGTAGTCAGTCACTGTACTAGTACTAGTAGTACTAGTGGTAGCACGAGTACTAGTACTCGTATCAGGACTAGCAGTAGCAGTAGCAGTACCAGTAGTAGCAGTAGTAGTAGTAGTAGTAGTAGTAGTAGTAGTAGTAGTAGTAGTAGTAGTAGTAGTAGTAGTAGTAGTAGTAGTAGTAGTAGTAGTAGTAGTAGTATTAGCAGGAGTAGTAGTAGTAGTAGTAGTAGGAGGAGCAGCAGCAGCAGAAGTAGTAGTAGCAGTAGTAGTAGTAGCAGTAGTAGTAGTCGTCGTCGTGGTGGTGGTGGTAGTAGTAGTAGTAGCAATAGTAGCGGTAGTAGAAGTAGCAGTAAAAGTAGAAGTAGAAGTAGAAGTAGATAGTAGCAGTGGTACCAGTAGTAGCAGAAACAGCAGTAGCAGCAGTAGCAGCAGTAGCAGCAGTAGTAGTAGTCGACCCTGCCAAGCAATCCGCAATCCTTAAAGTTCGTTTTTTTTGGCAATCGTCTACATGTTTTCCGATACCACATACCCATTGCTCTTTTCTGTTGGACGGTCCAAAGAAGCCTCAGTTTTTGGCGAGCCTACGAGTCCAAGACCTAAGCTTGCACATACTCCTGAACTCCTGAACACAAGCAAGCTTCAGAAGTCTACTTGTAGGGGGCCTGAATGAGTAGCAATAGCATTCCCGTAAGTTCTGACGTATACAAAGCATATCCCAGGACCATGCCTGCATCATTTAGGCCCCTGTCACCCTGAGACAACCCTTGACTAGAATCCACATGCATTATATACAAACTTCTCCACCTTGCGAAATAATGCTAAACCCATATCCTTCACCCCAATATAGGGGCCATTCGGGGCCTAAAAAATTACCAGTACTATTTTGGGGGGTCCCTCATTATAAGTTTAGTATAACGGGCCCCAAAACCCTGTTCTAATTATTGAGGCCCTATTTTATAGTGCCCTCATAGATCCCTTATAGAACCCTTGAAAGGAGCCCTTTGCTAATCATTCAGGCCCCTATATTAAACAAACCCTAGATCCTCTGCCCATGGAGGAGCTGGAGGATGCTCGGAAGCGACCTCCGGCATGGAGTCCTGGTTTTTTTGGTGGCGGAGGGGCGTTGGATGGAATTTCTGCAGGGTTTTGCGCGCCGGGCTTGTTAACGGTTTTTAGAGATGTGGAGGGCTTCTCAGGGGTTTAGATGGCTTTAGAACTTTTGCAGCTTCTCTTCGGGCTTGATTGGGCCTTGCAGATTTAACAGGTCCGCTTTGCGGCTGAAGTTGGACTTGCAGCAAGTTGAAGTTTGAAGTTTGAAGGGTTTAAGCAAAAAGCAAACACAACTGAAACAAAACCCCAAACCCTCCCAACGACCCTACGTAGCACGGATGCCCAGGTCGCTTTCGTCTTCCCGGGACAGGGCAGCCAGTGCGCAGAAGGGTCTTGCGGGGTGATGTAAGGTTTTATTGGGGCTTGCAGGGTTCTGCAGGGCTCTTTGTGCAGGGACGTACTTCAAGCTAACGGATCAGGGTTTTGTGCTTTCTGGGTGTTTAAGTTTTGCTCAGGGTGTTTTGGGCTTGTGGTTTTTAAGTTTTTTGTGAGCTTCAGGACGCACTGGTTCTGGGCGACGGGAGTGGGGGCATCAAGTTTTAAGAGTTATAGCTTCACGGTCAAGGATTTGTGATGTAAGGTTGCAGAGCAACAGCTGTCTGTTACCTGCCGTACTACAGTCACCAAATTCAATCATCGTCTCAAGTATTTTGGATGAGGTTCGCATATTGTGGGCTACACAGCACGTTTGCGTCCTCGTAGAACGAGAAGACAAGCATGACGCAGTGACGTCGAATGCTGCAAATGATAGTGGTTCATGGTTTGCTGGGATTGGGTTACATGCCAGAACCCTCCAAGCACTCGTCAACGACGGGCTGCAAGAAAGGATGTTTTGCGGGTGTAGGCGGAGATACGTGTTTAGGGTTTAGCTTCATGAGAGTGTACCGTTATTGAGGGGTTCGGGGTTACATAGTGTTTTGGGCCACGTAAATGGGTTTAGGGGTCATGGTGTGACTCTGAATCAATACCGGCCTCTAATACCCCTCGCGGTGTGCGCCAGGTACCTCGGCATGGCCAGAGGTCTCTACGAGCAGGCACGCGCTAGTACTCGCCGGCATCTGAAGCTAAAGCACTACCCTAAACGCCATGGCCCTGACCCCTGAACCCTATACCGCTTGGAGGTTTACGATGTACAAAGCGCAAAGTCTTAAAGTTCAAAGCCCGACACCCAGAGCCTCAAAAGACGATGGGGGCAATCTCAGTTCAGGACCCTGACAAAGTTAAGCGCTCGGGGGACTCAGTAAGCGTCGGGTTGCAGTCAGGCTACTTGGAGGGTCGGGGGACTTAGTAAGTAGGTATAGTAAATAGACTTATAAGTACCCCAAAAGTGACCCCAATTGGGGTTATGGTACTTATAAGTCTCTAGAATAACTACTTACTAAGTCCCCTGACCCTCCAAGTAAGGCATCTCGCTTTACCTATGACCTGCGTGTGGCTGCAAAATCAAGTTTCAGCCTCGCTTCCGGGACGCATACCTGGGTCAAAGACCCTAAACTCAAAAGGCCCCAAGCAATGGATAGCTCCCTAACATGATAAACTCTGAGGACATCTGAGGACGCCTCAACACGTGAATCCGAACGTTCGGTATAGAACTCGTATACCACCCTAATACGACGCGGAAAGTATCTGAACAACCCCTTTACCACCCTATAAGCCTGTAGTGATACTTTGAGAACACCTCTGAAATCCCTACAAAACACAACAACACCTTGATCAAATCCTACGCCCGCCGCAGGTGGCGCTGTTTCAGCGAATCGCGGACCAGTGCTGTGAGCAGTTGGCCTCGTCCGGTGCTGAATTTTGGTTTGGGGTGGAGGGTGGATGTGGAGTGTCGGGGGACATCGTAAGTAGGTAAGTAGGTATAATGATGAAGTAGACCAACAGAGGATTCTAATTGGGGTTATGATACTTATAAGTCTTTAAACTGCTTACGCAAGGGGTCTACAGGGGTTAGGATTCAGGGTCCAGCGTTCAGGAAGATACAAGTACGGTTAGATGTAGGATGACTATAGTCATAACTTATGACCGATATTGGGGGGACTCATCACCCCACGTATCACTACCCATAAACCTCCAAGTAGAGTTCAGAGGTGTGCCATCTCGGAAGTTGGCGGGTTTCTTCTTGCATCAACCTCTGACGCCGGCCAGAAGGAGCCAGAATTGAGGTTTCGGGTTCGGGTTTAGTGTTTGGAGTGTCTAGGCCCCATGCCTAGGTCATTGGACCGCCTCTCTACGCCTAGGGCCTAGGCCAAGAGTTCCAATCCCTTAGCACAGCGTTCTTGGCACCCTGCTTGGAGGGTCGGGGGACTTAGTAAGCAGGTAATAAGTAGACTTATAAGTATCTAAAAGGGATCCTCATTGGGGTTTTGGTACGTATAAGTCTCCAAAACAACTAGTTACTAAGTCTCGCGACCCTCCAAGTGCAAACCCTACGCCGACATCTGCTCCACTGAAAATCGAACCATCAGATTCCGCACGAAGCCAACACTGAAATGGGAGTTTCCGAAAACTAGGGGTACCTCATTTTGGGGTCCTTATACTAAGGATCCTACTACAAGGGGTACTTTCTTAGGGTCCCCACATCTTCGGAAACCCCAAATCGAACTCATGATCTCTGAAGTCCAGGTGTCTGGTTAAAAGGCTCAGGGTCTTAATATGAGCGAAAAAGGCACACTAAGCGCTTCGACACCTTGGAGCGCATCCTTACCGAGCCTTGCGCAACCTTTGTAGCACCCTGTTTCATCCCCACAACGTTCTGAACACTGGGACACTACATGAACTTACATACTTGTCTTTGCAGCTGCTTATCAAACACTGGAGAACTCTACAACCTACAACACTTAATTACGAGACCTCTAGTTTCTTAACGACCCAGAGACTCCAAAACCCCTCAATTAAGGAATATACCTTAAACCAAAATATGATTTAAGATGTTTTCCTTAATTAAGGGGTTTTGGAGTCTCTGGGAACACTTTAGAAAACTTATAAAACTTATATAGTAGCTATTAGAAGCTGCTCCCACCCTGTAATAGTGACTATAAGGATGATATCAGGGCCCTAGTATATTCCTATTATACCACTGTTACAGGGGACCCTAAACCCTAAACCCTATTATATACCTATTATACCGCTGTTACGGGGTGGGGGCCCCTTCTAAAGTAGCTTGCACTGTCGAGGCCACAGTTGCTGGGCCAGGCTGGGCCGGGTCAGGGCTCTGGAACCCCAAGCCTAAGACTTGAAAGTCTCGAGGGTTTAGGGTTTAGGGCTTAGGGTTTAGGGTTTAGGACTTAGGGTTTAGGGCTTAGGGTTTAGGGCTTAGGGTTTAGGGTTTAGGACTTAGGGTTTAGGGCTTAGGGTTTAGGGCTCAGGGTTTAGGGCTTAGGGTTTATAGGGCTTAGGGTTTAGGGTCTAGGGTCTACTATGCCCCTAATATATCCAGAGTGGCTTCTGTTGGCAGCTGCAAAGGCGTTTAGTGATGTATTCTGAAGCGTTTGAGGGTGAGAGTTTCGGGCTACGCTGCTACTGAATGCGGATGTCGATGCAACCTGGGTTCTTGTCAAGGAACCTGTAATCCAAGTTACCAGAATGGCGTTCTATAGTGAAAAACCAACATGGTTTTCGTGTTGTGGTGACTTGGGTTAGGTTCTTTAGCATGAACCCGGCAACAGCCCCATTCAGACTACTCTTCGGCGCTGCAACTTCAGAGGAAGGCTCCCACAATGAGGGAGCGTCTTCTCCAGGGTTCCCCAGCTTAGAGGCATAATCGGACTAGAATCTACACCCCAAACTTTTAAGTAACCCTTTTGTAGTAAAGCAAAAAACCTAAAACCCTACACCCATATAGAACCCTTTGAAGGAACCTCATGGTGCAGTCTTGCCCCTTGGTCCCTACACCTATATAGAAGCCTTTAGAGGAACCCTACACCCATATGTAAGCCTTTAAACGAGCCCTACAACCCTTATGGAGCCCTTTAAAGGAAACCTGCACATAAAGGTTTTAAAGCAACCCCACACCCATATTCAACCCTTTAAACGGAACCCTACACCCTGAAACTATCCTTTAAAGGAGCCCTGCACCCACATAGAACTTTTTAAAGGAACCCTGAAACCTTAGATCCTAAACCCTAAAAACAACCCTTTAAAGGAGCCCTTAAACCTTAGATCTAAACCCTAAACCTACCCTTTAAAGGAACCCTACACCCACATAGAACCCCTTAAAGGAACCCTATAAAAAAACTGGGCCCTAAACCCTTTAAAGGACCCCCCACACCCACATAGAGCCCTTTAAAGGAGCCCTTAAACCTTAGATCCTAAACCCCAAAAACTACCCTTTAAAGGAACCCTAAACCCTAATCTAGGCCCTAAACCCTTTAAAGGACCCCACACCCACATTGAGCCCTTTAAGGGAGCCCTTAAACCTTAGATCCTAAACAGACTACCCTTTAAAGGAACCCTAAACCCTAAACTCCCTAAACCCTTCAAAGGAACCCTACACCCACGTAGAACCCTTTAAAGGAACCCTACCCGGCAACTTTTGCGGAGGATCTTCGGCCGTTGCTCTTCGGGAGCGCGTTTACCCCCGAGGAAGCGCAGAAGGAGATGGGAGATTTCGGATTGGTTCGGGGTTTACATAGGGTTTAGGGGTTCAGGGTTTATGGTTTGGGGCTTTGGGGTTTAGAGCTTGGGGTTTAGGGTTTAGGGTTGTTAGATCAGGGTTTAGGGTTTAGGGGTTTGGGGTTTTGGGGTTTTTGGGTCACTTAATTTCTTTTCCCCCTGTTTTATTGCCAGACGATTTCATCTACACCGAGTACCAAAAGGCAGGATTCCGCCGGCATCGAGTGAGTACATATCTAGTTGGTTCAGGTTCGCGACTGGCCCACCACCAGTACGGACGGCTTCATCCTCCCGATGGTGATGGTAATCGAGTTCCGTTTGAGGCCCGCTTCGGTTTCTTAGCTTCGCTTCGTTGCCTTCGCAAGTGCGCCTGACAGGAAGCTCGAACATTATTGTCGCCTGATGGACTTGGAGCCGCCGGGGCCTTGGACTCACCGTAAGTACCCTCTTCACGCCTCGTCGCTCAGGCACCGGCTGAGGAAGCGGAATACCCCGGAGGAGCTGTACTGGCAGCTCATGTGGATCCCAAGAAGCGCGGTCCTCGTTCGAGCGAAGTCGAAGCTGCTCGACGAACCGCGTGCCACTCAGGTCAGCGCGACGAGTGATGAGGAGCCACCCGAGCGACGCGGAGTATAAAAGCAAGAAGGTTTTTATAGGTTTTTGATAATAAAGTTTTCTATTTGTAGAGAAGAAAGAAGCTTCAACATAGACGATGCGCATTAAGGAAGTAACACAAGCATTCACGACGCACCAACATGTACTGCATAAGATGTAGTTGTATTTGGGATTTTTGTAAAAGGTATAGTATGTACACATAGAATACATATATATATATATATGGACTCTATATATATATATATATATATGTACATATACATAGAAACACATACACATAGATATATAGTATGTATACATGGGTCAGTTGAATTATACTTATATATATATATATGTATCTCTGTATTCCTACGGGTTCTTAGGAACGTTTATGCCTTGTATGTGCCGCGATTGCGAACCTAGATGTTGTCATAATCTCGGGTTCGTCGATGAAGACTGCAAATAGGACTACACGACAAGTGTTTGGACTACTTCACCGACTACATTTGCAACATAGAACTTCTTATGACGGGAGATATATTTCTCTGTACAAATAGATTCTATTGACTTTTATCGTTCATTTATCCTATATTTGTATATATATATATATATATGTATGTATACATATGTGTAAATAAATAATATATATATATATATATATATACATATATATATACATGTATATTTGCTACGGGAATTAGCGATTTTTCTACATTTTATGTGCCGCCATTGCGAGCCTGGATGTAGTAATAATCACGAGTTTGTCGATTGAGACCGAATAGGACTACGTGAAACAAGTGTTTGACGACTTCACCGGCTACATTTGCAACAGTATTTCTTTACGACGCGAAATATATTTCTTTGTACGAAGAGATTCATTGAATTTTGTCGTTTGCTTGTTTTTGTATATATATATGGATATATATATATATATATATGTATATATATATATATATATATATACATATATATATACGCTTCTTCTCTAGAAGGTATATGTACACATATATACTATATATCTATGTACGTGTATATGCACATATGCGTATATATATATATATATGATTTAACAAGCTTTTGCTTGCTTGTATGCGCCTCTATTTTGTATTCGGTTGTTATGATAATCCACGGAGTTTAAGCCTGAGAATTGAAAACTACGTCAACAAGCGTGAAGATTCCTTCTCGACTAGATTTGGAACGTACGATGTCATTGCGATTGGGAACCCTTTTATTCCTAGGATACAATTCCAGTGGAAGTTTGTCTTTCCAGATCGAAAGCTCGAGTCTCGAGAGAGGTTGACCTGAATCGAAGCCCAGGCATTTCCGATATGTTTCGGGCATGTAAGGCTTCAGGATCGAAGACGCTTCACACATAAACATATATGTATATATATATATATACCCATATGTACCCACCAGACTAGGCCTGGACGTGCACATAGAGATTTCTTTATATAGTACTTATGCATATATACTTATGTTTACATTACCTATGTACACACATCTGTTCCAAACCTTGTTACTTGAAACACTATCCTTGTCGTAGTTGTTCAACTCATCCTTGCCTGGTGGACTAAGGTCTTTACCCCGTACGCTCGTAATAGGCGACCATCACCGGAATTTACATGCTTTGAAGTTTCTCGAGCATTCTGAACATGACGACTGTTGTAGCTGTTCTACAAGGGAAGCAGTTAACCACGAAAGCACTGAAGATTGCAGTCGACAGCGCGGCTTGTGGATCAAGCGGCAGTTGCGACTTTTCGCCAACGCGGCCGCGTCGCCGAATCCTCAGTTGCACCGAAATCCTTGGTTAGGCGACGCACCTCTCGATTTGCGAGGTTTCGCACAAATGCCGCCTCCTCCTTCTAACTACTTCAGGGACCGAGGCGTCGCTGCTTTGCAAAGTAAATCGAGCAGAGCGGCTTGGATGACGAGGTGACCGCAAGAGATTTCGACGAGGTCCACTGATGTATTCCGTGCCGACCTCAGGAACGGTTGACGGCAGAACGCGGCCTTCGTCGTGCTAAGTCCGGTCGCGACTTTCGGGAGATGCTCGACATCGAGCGCGAGGCTGCGCAACTGCACCGATAATGCTGCTTTGATTTCGTCCGAGCCCGTTAGCCGGGAAAGCCTTGACTACTTGCCCACAACCCTGTTTCTCGTTGCTCCCAATCGTCCCGCTCTATAACTCCACATAAACGCTCGGTGCGATGGGTTGTCACAGGTAGAATCTTTTACGACAGTGCTTCGGACGCGAGAACCGACAGAAGCCAGAGGGTCATTGGGTTCATGAGATTCTCCGGTGTCTACCAGCCTCGGTTAAAACCGGTACCGACCGTAGGTACTCCAAAACACAAACCCAAGCATCTAGCCCAAACCAGATTAAGAGCCGTTTGAAAGGAGGTGAAGCGATTATGGCTCGGGGCCATCGCCGCCACGCTTCGGCCTTAGTTAGCGGCCAACGATCGGCATCGACATCGGACCGCACAGGATGGTCCGTTCGGCGGCGGATGCCGGGTGTCCGGAAGAAAGCCACTTCGCGCCGCCGGCCTACAAAACGTGCCGGAGACTAAGGCAGTAAACATCTTGTCCCAGGTCGTGCAACAGCGTCGCCGACATCGACGACTGGTCCGGGCCGACAACGGTCAAAGTTAACTGCACCGCATTGATCCCGAGGTTGACGCGAACGCATTTTTCCTTCTTTCATCAAGATGGCGACTTCGAGGAAAGTACGCTGGAAACCCGACTCGAGTGGAGATCCTCGAAGAAGCAGAGCGGGCCCGCCCAGGGACCTGGCGCGCGCCCTGAGATCCTGGCTCTTCGGTGCCAACAGGCCGACTGTGATTCAGAAAGCAGTGTCCGAGAACAGGTATTCATGCATCTTCAGCCGTATGTATTCGGATGACACTAATCTTTCGCGTAGGGGTTCAGGGTTCAGGGTGTAGTGTTTGTGGATGAGACACGTCGGATTGGTTCAGGGATTTGGGTTTGGGGTTTAGAGCTTAGGGTTTAAAGTCTAGGAGTTTTGGGTGCAGGGTTTAGGGTTGAGGGTTTGGGGGTTTAGGGTTTAGGGCTTGGGGTTGTTAGATTAGGGTTTAGTGGTTTAGGTTTCAGGGTTCAGGGTTTGGGGTTTAGAGTTGACGGGTTCCGTGTTGAGGGTGTAGTGTTTACGAAGGAGAATTGTCGGATCTCTGCGATTTCTTGGGGGGCGGGCTGCGGAGATTTCGGGACATGTCCTTGACGAAAGGTTGGGCCAGGTTAGTTCTATAGCAAATCATCCCTACCATCCAACACATATACCACAAGACCCTATTCTAATCGTTAAGAATTCACATTCGTCAGCTGGGCGATGTTGGGGACAGGTAACTTGAATTAAACCCCAAGGCCCTAGGCACCAAGCCGCAACTCCCAAAGCACCAAGCCGCAACTCCCGAAGTACCTTGCTAATGTTGCTACAGCAGGAGTTCGAGAAGCCTTCCGTGGCAGGCTCAGGGCGTTGTGAAGTGCTGAGCCAAGCTTAACCAACCAATCTCAGTATCTGCAAAATGCCGGCCGGCATGCTCTTCAGTTTTTCGTGCCTTCTCCGTTATGTGGGTAGTTGCCAAAATTAGGGTCCCTTGTTGGGTACCCTAAAGATTAGGTGCCGTATTTTGATAAGGACCCAAAAAGGGACCATAATTTTGACAACCACCCATGTAGGGTTCTAGGGTTGAGAGAGTCGGGTTCAGAATTCTTGTTTCGTGTATTTCGGGTTTGGGGCTTAGCGGTGTTCCCTGTCGTTTGGCTATCCCACAGAACTGCCGGTAGCCTGGTCTAATGCAGAGGCTTCAATATTTTAGTTTTACTAGGAAAACGTATTATACATAATATAGTATCATGGGTCTCAAAAAACTTTATTCTAATTTTTAAGACCTCCATGGCAACTGCTGGTGAAAGTTACTTCGGCTACGGGCAGACTCTTAAACCTGGCACTGAAACCTCAAGGTCTTGCAGCCAGCCCTCTTCGTGGTGGAATATGCCCGGCAGCCGGCATTTTCCTGGTGTTTACCCTAAACCCTAAACATTAGTCGATGGACTGTCTGGGCAACGAGGGATTGAGAGGGAAAAACTTCCAGGGTGGTGGGGCTCCAGAGTGCAGGTGCATGGATATGGGAGTTTCCAAAACCACGGGGTACTTTTTGTTTAATACTATTTGGGGTACTATATTAGGGTACCGTATCTTCGGAAACCCCCATATGCTCGAAGCTTGAACCGTCATATAGGGTTCTGAGTAATTAGTTCTTTTGTTCCCTTGTCATCCCTAAGCAAGAGCCCCGAACTCTGCTTGAGTTATCCAGGCCTCTACAGTACGTTCATCGCTTGAACTGCACATCCAAAACGCCCCCCACTACGGTTGATGACATAAGTCTCGGATGACCCACAATAAGGGACACGCCATCATTCCCATAGTTTAGGCTCCTTAAAGTAATGCAGGATTTTATATCATCAACTGCAGGGCCCCGAGTCCATGAGGATTAGGCCCTGAACCTGACTCCCAGCTTTTGGTTTAGTAGCTGAGTAGATACACTTTACACTTTTTTTGGAATGTTCTACCCACTATAAAACCAAAAGTGACCGCTTCTTGGGGCTTATGAACTCAGCAGCTGAGTTGAGAAGTAAGCCCTACACCCTAAACCCTGAACCCTAAGCTCTAAACCCCAAACCCTAAACCCTAAGCCCTGCACTTAAAGAAAACTAAACCCTAAACCCTAAACCCTAAGCCCTAAACCCTGCACTTAAAAAAAGACTAAACCCTAGCCCCTAAACCCTAAGCCCTAAACCCTGCACTTAAAAAAAGACTAAACCCTAAACCCTAAACCCTAAGCCCTAAACCCTGCACTTAAAAAAAGACTAAACCCTAAACCCTAAACCCTAAGCCCTAAACCCTGCACTTAAAAAAAGACTAAACCCTAAACCCTAAACCCTAAGCCCTAAACCCTGCACTTAAAAAAAGACTAAACCCTAAACCCTAAACCCTAAGCCCTAAACCCTGCACTTAAAAAAAGACTAAACCCTAAACCCTAAACCCTAAGCCCTAAACCCTGCACTTAAAAAAAGACTAAACCCTAAACCCTAAACCCTAAGCCCTAAACCCTGCACTTAAAAAAAGACTAAACCCTAAACCCTAAACCCTAAGCCCTAAGCCCTGCACTTAAAAAAAACTAAACCCTAACCCCTAAACCCTTTTGAGAAGGGTTTAGGGGCAAGAGCCTCGACGAAGCCAGGAATGGGATCCCCAGATCCCCAAAATTTTCCATGGAAGTTTGATTGGGTTTAGGGTTCAGGGTTTATAGGGTTTAGGGTTTAGGGTTTAGAGTCTAGGGTTTAGGGTTTGGGGTTTAGGGTTTAGGGTTTAGGGTTTAGGGCTGAAACTTAGAGTTTAGGGCAGTTTAGGGTTTGTGGTTTAGGGTTTAGGGTTTAGAGCTTAAACTTAGAGTTTAGGGTTTGTGGTTTAGGGTTTAGGGTTTAGAGTTTAGGGTTTAGGGTTTTGATTGAAGTCGGGGCAGCCCCAATCGAAACACCTGATTTGAAGGACCCCGGAGAAGCAAACACCCTGCAGCAGCATGACAGGGCAATTTCCTGCATCCATAATAGGGAAATTACCATAGACCCCTTACTCTGGGGTACTTAAGGTCATGTAGGATTCTGTCTATCACCCTTATGAATCTGCACCCCACGAAGTTTGCCCGCCGCTTTCAGAAGTCGGACCTCGCTCTTCTTGCCCCCAGGCCTTGTCGCAAGTTTTCCTCGCCGTGAACGCGCGGGCCATGTCATGCTTGGAGTAGGATTTAGGGTTCAGGGTTTCGTGGCTTGGAGGGTTTCGTGGCTTGAAGAGTTTGAGGCTTAGGGTTTAGGGATTTGAGTTGTAGGTAAACCAAAACAGGCTATGACACTTCTTCTCGAACTTCAAGTGCCAATTGTTCGGTAGCCTTAACTGCCCACCATGCAACATTTTTGGACGTGTCGATTTTAGGGTTTTGGGTTTGGGTTCACAAGGATTTTAGCACGGCTTGGAGAAGCTTTTGCAGCCCCATAGGGTTACAGTAGGGGTATGGTTCTCCTGCTTGGGATACCTTTGTTTCCGGCAGTCGCCGTACATGGGCTTGAGTGGATTTAAGACTGTAGTTACTCCCTAAACCCTATGCCCTAGAACTCCAAACCCTCAACTCGAAACCAGAAACCGCGAACTCTGTACACGAAAGAAACTCACTAAACTTGACTCTAAAGCCCTGAAGCCCAACAGCGAGACGACACCTGGGACTGTCAAAATGCTGCAGAACCTTCAGAAAGCTCGGGGGCGTGGATTTGCCAAGAATAGCTAACACAAGTTTCGGCCTATACCTGTCCCAAGACAACGATATCAGAATCGATTCTGAAGCCTTCTTCTAATTATATACTACGCTTGTCAGGCCTGCATACAACAGCTCTGAGCCTACCATTCCGAGGTAAAGCCAGTCGCCTGTGCCGGCCACTCGCTTGGGGAGTGCGCCGCTCAGGGGTGTAGCTCGTTGGCTTCGGGTTGCGCAAGTAGGTTTTCAGGCCTAGGTAGGGGTTTGGGGTTTGGGGCTTTGTGGTTTAGGCTTCAGGGTTCAGTGAAGGTTCATGGTTGGATTTTGCGGTTTCCAACGGCTGCGAGCTACCCCCAAGCGACATTGGGGCAGAGTTTTTTCGGCGAATACCATCCACTTGAGTTCTTGTAGTCCCTATACAAGCATAACTACTACAGTGTACCCCGATTTTCTATCCTAAGCCCTAAACCCTAAACCCTAAAGTCTAAACCCTAAAGCCCCTAAACCCTAAACCCTAAACCCCGAAGCCCTAAGCCCTAAACTCTAAAGGCATCCAAAAGCTCTAGAGCCACGTAGCCCTCCGGTCCGAAGCCATGCAGCTCTCAAGCCCCCTTAGGGTTTAGGGTTTAGGGTTTAATTAGGGGTTTAGGGATAAATCCCTTTAGGGTTTAGGGCTTAGGGATTTAGGGATAAGCCCCTTTGGGGTTAAGGGTTAAGGGGATTTAGTTAGCAGTCTAGGATTCAGGGTTCAGGGTTCAGGGATTTAGGGATCTCAAGGGATTTACGTGTTTAGGTTCTCAAGCCCCTCTCGGGTTTAGGAGTTAGGGCGTGGGGATTTAGCAGTTTAGGTTTCAGGGTTCGGTGCTTAGATGAGGGTTGAGGTATCTAGCAGTTTAGGTTTCAGGGTTCTTGGTTTGGCGCCGCCGAAAGCCGAGGTACAGCGCCGCCGTCGTCGGTGGCTTCCTGTCCCTTGATGCCGCTTTGGCTATTGTCGCTGCGCGCGCAAGGCAGTGGTAGATGTCCGGACAGCAGAACAGCGAGCTTTTGCAGTCATAGTGATAGTGCGCGTTGATGCATCCTTTTGATTGTGGGATAGCTCAACATGTCCTTAAGGCGTTGAAGTAAACTTGTGGTTTTTCAGCCCTAGCCTAAACTCGACGCTGCAAGATTCCTTTAGCAAGACTCCGTGTTGATGGTCTTGCTGACGGTAGAGTCTGCATAGCAGCTGAATTACTAACCTTTGATATTGGAGGAGCTAAGGAACCAGGGATGATGATAATCCCTATTGAATAAGGAGCTAAAGAGCCAAGGGAACCCCAAAACCACTGCGTAGATTAGCTTGTGTGCCAAACGGAGATCATGGTTGGCTCTGGATGTAGGGTTCAGGGTTTAGGGCCACGAGCTGCTAGTTGTGATGATGTGCAACCGACTACATACTATATAACTTACTAGGGATAACCGCAGATGAGCCATCAAGTTGAAGGAACCCCTAAATCTAAACCCCGACTCCATTGTGACTCTACCTCCAGGCCAACTGCAGTGCAATGGGTACCGGCAGCAGCAGAAGCAGCCGCAGCAGCAGCAAACAACAAAGTAACGTCCTGGGTATGCTACTGCATCCACCAGCTTCGTAACTGGGTGCTTCGGAGAAGTGGGCCTTAATCAGGGTCCGTCTTTCTAAGGTCCATGAAGTAAATCTCTTACTAGTTGGGTCTAAATCAGGGTCCGCTGTTTTCTGAAGATTCCGAAAGCAGGCAGAAACCTTGGTGTTCAGTGTCAGACCTGTGTTTCGGTCGCCAACTCCTCCGCGGCGGTCTAGCATGGGTGGGCCTCGCGCCATTGATTCAGGTGCTCCTGCAGGCAGATGATTCGTGCAGCCAACGTGGCCCCAGCGCCCAGCACACCCGGTGCCGGCGAAGCACCCGCGACGCCAACACGGGCAACAGCTGCGGGAGTCCACACCCCTGCGTGGCCGCAAGATGCATCGCCGGCCTCGACTGCCTGGGAAGAGGTGCGGCAGATGCAAGCACCCGCGGCGCTGACAAGGGGGCAGTGTTTTTATGGGCCAGTCGACGTGACAAGTCCTTCTTGGAGGGATCTTCAGGGCAGTGATTCCATGTCCGAGGCAGAGAGTTGCAGCGAGGCCATCGGAGAAATTGGCAGCGACCCGGGCCAGGCCGGGCCAGAAGCTTGGACATCGGACAGGCACCCAGTGGTGATTGACATTGACAATATCAGAGCCAGGTGATGCAGAGGCTCTCCAAGGCTCGGGGCACCCAGTGGTGATTGACATTATCAGCTCCAGCGACAGCTGACAGCGACATTGATCCAGACGAGGACGTGTGGCTATCCGAGGGCGCGCTGGAACGCGCACTTGGTAATGTTCCCCGCGGCGTGTCTTACTGCAGTGACAAGTGCTGTTGGCGATTGCAGTACACCTTGGAGGGTAAACGGCATCCCGGAAAGAAGAATTCCGCATTTAGACGTCTGAACGCTGAGTCTGAGTCTGAGTATTCTGCAGGGCGTCTTGTTATGACCATACTATAGCAATACACATCAATACACCAAAACACTATGCTAATCATGAAGGGGTCCTTTGTCACGCCCTATCCCGGGACCTGAATCCCGTAGCCCAACCTCAACCCCTTAGCCTACCCTTTTGGGTTTACTGCTTAGGGTGGATTGGTTTTGCATGTTTGAGGGTTTAGGCTATTGGTGTAGGATGGTTTAGGGCTTAGGTTTAGGGCTCAAAGTTCACCCTAAGCCCTATACCCTAAACCCTAAACCCCTAAACCCTATACCCTAAACCCTAAACAAAACACACCCTAAGCCCAGAGCTGTGCAGGTCCACCGAGACCTTGGCGGAGGAGGGCGCAATGCTGTCCGTGGCCGACTGGCCGGGAGCTTGGGGTTCAGGGGTTTAGGCTTTAGGGTTTAGGATCTGGAGTTGAGGGTTTGGGGTTCAGTGTTTAGGGTTTAGGGTTTAGGATCTGGAGTTGAGGGTTTAGGGTTCAGTGTTTAGGGTTTAGGGTCTAGGGGTGGGTTTACCCGACGATGTAAAATCAAGATGGTTTTAGGCCCTTGCCCTAATCTGCGTGTGCGTTTTCTGGCCCGGGAAGTGTACAAGAGCCAGACACCCTCCTTAGTAGCTGACTTTACATTTTTTTGGATAATACTACCCACTATAAAACTAAAAAATTGTACCCTTTTGGGGGCTTATGAACCCAGCAGCTAAGCCTCCATGTTACGCCGTCGGCCGCTCATCGCAGTCGCGCCCTGCTCTGAACCAGTGCTGCTCGAGGATCTGGGCACTCATTGGTTATCTTGGCGTTCTTCTGGTTGGCTCTTAGGACTTTAACTTTTTGGGTTCTATATGAACCATAATAAGGAAGGGGTTCAGAAGTCGGCCAAGTTATCTTATAGAGTTATTCATGGGTTACCTTATAGAGTTGTTATGAGTATCACAACCCTAATTAAGGAATTAGGGCCCTTTTAGGATAAGTAGCAGTGTCCTTAGGAGCAGCAGAGGTCCTTTGGACGCATCTGGTCATAGGTGTTCGAATCGCTTAAGCACCGGTTGAAGGTCCCCAAAACTCTTAACCCTAAGCCCTATAAACCCTAAGCCCTCAAACTCTAAACCCTTAAAGCCCTAAACCCCTAAGCCCGGAAACGCCAAAAAAATCTGAAAACCCAAACCGTGAACCCTTATAGATCCCTAAACCCTAAACCGTCTGTACCCCTTCAGCGAATCCTGTCAAGGAAGCCTAAAGGCTCGAGCCCAACACGCTTAACGTAGGGGCCTTAATAGTATTGGGTTCCCTTTAAAAGGGTCCTTTAAGGGATCTATAAGGGTACTATAATACAGGGGCCTTACCTTATTAGAATAGGGTTCCCTTTAAAAGGGTCCTTTAAGGGATCTATAAGGGTACTATAATACAGGGGCCTTACCTTATTAGAATAGGGTTCCCTTTAAAAGGGTCCTTTAAGGGATCTATAAGGGTACTATAATACAGGGGCCTTACCTTATTAGAATAGGGTTCCCTTTAAAAGGGTCCTTTAAGGGATCTATAAGGGTACTATAATACAGGGGCCTTACCTTATTAGAATAGGGTTCCCTTTAAAAGGGTCCTTTAAGGGATCTAAAAGGTACCATAATACAGGGGCCTTAATGATTAGACTAGGGTTTTGGGACCCATCATGCTATAATTATGAGCAGGACCCCCGAAATAGCCTTGGTAATCATTAAGGCCCCCAAAATACTAGGCGGGATCGAGGGACTTGGAAAGTTAGTAATTCGTAGACTTATAAGTTTTCCCCCCGAAGGATCCGAATTGGGGTCATGATACTTATCGGTGGATAGAATAGCTGCTTATTACGTCCCCCGACGCTCCAAGCATAGATCCCTATAGATCCCCTTTGAGGAAACCTTTAAAGGAATCCTTCAAATCCGAGCTCTTTAAGGAAACCCTTTAAATGAATCCTTAAAGGAACCCTTAAAGAAACCCTTTACAGGAAGCCTTAAAGGAACCCTTAAAGGAACCCTTTAAGGACACCTTCAAGGAACCCCTTAAAAGACCCCGAAACGATCGGCGCCTAACACCCCTGGGAGGATCTAGAAAGTAGATCCCCTAATTTGGGGCCCTATACTACTCAGGGCACTTTAGGGTTTAGGATTTTAGGGTTTGGGGTTTAGGGGTCTACTTTTTGGATCCTTTTTTTGGGGGGGTTGGGCCTACACCCCCAAGGTCCTCCGAGGAGTTGGAGGCCGTGGCCGCCGGCTCACGGCCGGGGCTTTGGCTGGCCGCCGTGCTTTGGACTGCAAGGGGTTTAGGGGATTTAGGGTTTAGGAGTTTAGGGTTTAGGGGACCTCGGGTTTAGGGTTTAGGGGATCACGGAGTTTAGGAGTTTACGGTTTGGGGTTCAGGGTTTAGGGGAGTTCGGGTGGGGAGATTTAGGGCCGTGCTTCGGACTGCAAGGGGTGTGGAGATTTAGTGTTCAGAGTATAAAACCCCCCAGACCTTCCTACTATTTGCTTAAGAAACCACCAAAAAACAAAAAATAATAATTCCTATATTACCACCATAAGGAATAGATTTTTTATTTTTTGGGGGTTCTTAAGCAAATAGTAGCCAAAGACCTTCTTAAATCCCTTAATTCAGGAATATACCTTAAATCATATTAGGGGTCCTACTATAGTTTAAGGTATATTCCTTAATTAAGGAATGCCCTAAGGCTCCTGGACCTTCGTAGTCAGATCCCAAACCTTGGCTCCCAAAGCCCGAACCCCTCCCCCAGAAAGCCCATGACCCCTTTCGGAGCCTTAGGGTATACCTTAAACCATATTAGGGATCCTACTATAGGTTAAGGTATATTCCTTAATTAAGGGTTTTAGAAGGTCTGGGCCTAAGGGTCCACGTACGCTAATAGTAGATACTTTGTCCGCAAAGGCATGATTTTGGGACTTTTGGTATTACTTGAAAGCCGAAGTATATGCTATTTGGGTGCATGGAGCCTCAGGAAAGGTTCAGGGTTTCAGGATTCGAAAGGTTTAGGGTTCAAGGGTTGCAAGGGGTTTTGAGATTTAGGGTTTAGGGTATCTTACGGCTTTAAGGGCTTTAGGGGTTCGATTCGGTGCTTGTGTTTGGGACTTAGGGTTCAGGGTTACCCAGACCCCCGGGAGGATCCAAAAAGTAGATCCCTTAATTAATGGGGGTTCTTATAAAGTACCCTTAGTAGTATAGGGCCCCAAAATTTAGGGGATCTACTTTCTAGATCCTCCCGGTGGTCTGGGTACAAGTTTTGGGGCTTAGGGCTCAGAGGGCTCCAGGGTTTAGGGCTTTAGGGGTTTGGGGGGTCAGGGTTCAGGGTCTAGGGTCTGGGGTTTAGGGTTGAGTTGTAACCTTTGGTATAGGTTCTTGGAGAGTCTTGCAAGGTTTCTATTGATACGATTGTATTGAGCGTACTAACTTGGTTACGATTGGAAATAGCTTCCCAGCATACGTCTGGTTACAGCTATGTGGGTGGTTGTCAAAATTAGGGTCCCCTTTTTGGGTACCCTAAATAATAGGTGCCGTACTATAATAGGAGCCCCAAAAGGGGCCCTAATTTTGACAACCACTCATGTATGTTGTCTCCACGGCTAAGCCACAGCTCCGTGGGACACCGACCTCTTCAACCTTTTCTGGTGGGGTGCGGTGAACTCGCCGATCTAACGGCCCCGGCACGCTCGCGGGCTTCCGTGTGCAGCACAGCACTCGACGGGCTTGGGGGTTATCATGGAAGGTTCTACGGTTTGCTGGTTTGCCGGCTGGTTGCCCAACGCCGGGCACGATGATTGACGTTCGCGGATGTTTCGCAGATGCGGACAGACGGGGAACGGCCAATGATGCCCTGCCGAAAGGCACCCGAAGGCGTGTTTCGCTTGTTAAGCCCGCGAGCGCGGCCGAATCCGACTCTACTGAGTCTAGCGCTGCATGCTGTCTGAGCGTCAACGCTTTACGAGTGGTATTTGGCTGATCCTAGATCCTGAACCATTCAAGCATATTAAGCTAAAGCATGTAGCACCCGGCCCCCCGCCCCCCGCACAGGCAGATGTCCAAATGTCCTAAATCCTTCCTTACCTGCCGGATTGTCTCCATGCCGCCGGAGCCATAGTATAGAGTTCAGGGTTTAAGGTTGAGGGTTTAGGGTTTAGGTCTGAACAGTTAGAAAAACCCATAGACATACATGTATGTGTGTATGTGTATATAAATATATATATATATATATATATATATATACATCATACATATATATATATGTATATAATAACAGTTCCCTGTTGCCGCTGTATCGTCCGTGAGAAACTGTAGGAAGGCGAAGGTACCCTTTTAGTTCAATGCCATTCGAATTTCTTGAGGTGCCGAAGTAATGAGCTCTAAGAAAGGTACAGTATCCGTTGCGCTCTCTTCAAAAGTCCTAAACCCTAGACCCTAAGCCCCTAAACCCTAGACCCTAAGCCCCTAAACCCTAAACCCGTAGTCCCTAAACCCTAAGCCCTAAAACCCGCAGGTGAACTCCCCGCAGCACGCCGTCGTGTCTGGCGAGGCCTCGCCCGATTTGCTTTCTTTTCCCGCCGTCGGAGTGGTTTCTCGGGAAGTCAGAGGGGCTTATACCTATACTTTTTTGGGGGTTCCTTATTCTAACTATTGTATAATATGCCCTAAAATCCTACTCCGTCTATTACATGCCTTCTCTCACAACGGCTAAGCCGAATAGTTGTAGCTTGTAATCCCTAGTCCCATGAGCGTGGCAGCTGAAAAAGACACCTTTAGCTTTTTCGGCTTGTCTGGCCCATAACTGACAGTGCTTGTTGGGATTGTATAACCTAGGATGAATCCCTAGACTTGTGAAGATCTTTTTCACAGAACCCTCAATCACAATAAACCCATTGGGGCCCTTTTGTTAGGTTTACATGCTCCATAGCTTCAATGACTTCATTCGGACCCGTGAGCTCAGCAACTAGGTACATAAACCCTAAACCAAACCTTACATGAAGTTTTGGCCCAGTGGGTCAACTTGCAATCGTGGATCTTCAAAGCATTCCAGTGTCTAGGGGTTAAGGGTTCAGGGGTTGCTTGATGCTTCGCAGGTTGAGGGGTTTAGCTTTTGTAGCTTTTCAGAACTGGAAAAATAGTCCAGTGTAGTATGAGCCCCCTGTATAGATACACTTCGATGTACCCCAAAACTTATTCTAATCTTTGGGCCCCATGGGCAACCAAAACTTGGAATCGCAGCTCTACAACCTATAAAACCACTACCCCATATGACAATCAAACCCTAAACCCTAAACCTGCCGTCAGGTGCAGGCAGTTGCAGCGCTGGAGGCAGAGTTGAAAGCAGAGGGGCGCCTCCAGCGCGCTTCGGAAGAAGATTCCCGGTGTTAGGCTTATTATAGGGGTCTCACAAAATAAGAATAGTGGGGCCCATGATACTATTTTTATAACAAGGAGCCCCCAAAGTAGTACAGGCAATTGTTCAGGCCCTACAGTAGAGCCTTCTTTCAGGTTTACAACACAGCATCCTTATGTAATCCCACTGTAGAGCCTCAGGAGGACGCTTTGTGATCTGTTGAGAGTAATGTTGAGGTTTCACGTTTGGGTTCTGAGCCAGGCAAATCACACGAAGCATTGAACAAATGTGCAGGCAGACGCATCAACTCTCGTATATGCAAGGGTTAACCAAAGCGGTACATAGACATGCATGCCTACAGATGCATTTGGATGCATGTGCATTCAATATTGAACATCATGTCCACATGTCTCGTGCTTTCACGCATGGGTATGTATGTCCATGTGTACACATGTGTGTGTGTGCGCATGTGTATGCATATATGTGTGCGCCTGCTGAACATCAAACGCCTGCGGAGAGATACGACATGTATGCATGTCCGCAGGTTTTCACGTCCGCAGGTTTTCAGGTTTGCTCTCTCTGCTTGTGTCTCGCTCTCTTGGGTTCTCTCCGTTTCTCTCTCTTTTGTATCTGTTTCTTCCAGCATACATGTACTCTTTTCTATGCATGCATGCATGTATGTACGAATGTATGTATGCATGCCTGTATGTATGTATGCATGTATGTATGCATGTATGTATGTATGTATTTATGTATGTATGTATGTATGTACGTATGTATGTATGCATGTATGTGCGTAAATTGGTCCTTGTGTATGTCTGTGTGTATGTATGCACACACACACACACATGCACCGTGTCACCGTCCACATGCACATCGAGTTATCCTGTACTGTACATCCGTGGCGCAGCATCTGGACGTCACATGTCGAGACTTAGTTTCACGGTTGGGTTCTGTCGCAGTCTTGGAAAGGCTGTCAGGGCATTCGACCCTACACCCTAAAACCGGAAAGCAACTTACACTAAGGCTCGCAAGCGGAAAGTCCTTCTAGACCACCACACCCTGCACCCTGGGCCTAGAAGCCGAAAACCCACACACCCCACAACTAGGTAGGGCTTTGGGACATTTTATATTTTCCCTTATTGGGCTTAAGAGGATCTTATTTACTAATATTTTTCAAAGGCTTTAAAAGCCCCACCTAGACAACCAAGCCAGGCGCAAGTGCTCCCGACTCCATGTGAAGCGTGCGTTCCACTCTGGCCTCATCGCAAAGGCCTGGACACAGGGTTCGCACTTGGAGGGTCGGGGGACTTAGTAACTAGTTCTTTTAGAGACTTATAAGTACCATAACCCCAATTAGGATCCCTTTTAGGGTACTTATAAGTCTACTTACTAGTTACTACCTGCTTACGAAGTCCCCCGACCCTCCAAGCAGGGTTGCAGGAATCAGGCCCAGAGTTTCGGGTTGTGGATTCAGGGTCCTGGACTTAATCAGGGGTTCTATGTTTACCCAGACCCAGGATCCGAAAAGTACATCCTGTAATGGGGGGGTTCCTATAAAGTACCCTTAGTAGTATAAGGCCCCAAATTAGGGGATCTACTTTCTAGATCCTCCCGGGGGTCGGGGTAGCGAGGAGTATGGGGTACATGCTTATAAGGGCAAGAGTTCTCGAGTTTAGGGTTGGCCCACACCGTCCCCACACCCTCAAATAGCTTGGATAGTCAGTATGGGTGGTTGTCAAAATTATGGTCCCTGTTTGGGGTCCTTAGTATAATACGGCACCTAATATTTAGGGTAGCCAAAAAGGGACCCTAATGTTGACAACTACCCGCATGGTCTTCAGGTTTCAGAGCCCCTTGATCATGGGTCCGATTGAAGTGCGTGTAGGATGTCTTCCGGTTTCAAGGTGTTCCTTTATTCGTGAAAAATGCAGATCTACAAAGATTCCACGAACTGCTGCCAAGGACATGGGTCTATTTCAAATAATTAAAACACGTTTCAGGCAGAACTAGGATTTAGTCAGTGCTTGTCATGATTGTTGGTTGAGTGGTCATTGGCGAAGGTAGAGATTGCATTGCAAGGATTTAAGGTTTTTGATTCAGGCGGACTGGCATGCCCACCAGGACAATGGGGAGTCGACCAGCACCAGCCAACCTAGAGTGGCAGACCATACCGGACCATGGCCGCTTGGCTGTTCGCATGCGCTAAAGTCGTGCCGTGTCTTATTCGGAGCCAGATGCCGCCGAGCTTCGGTTCGCCTGGCTCGCACGGTTGAGCTGGAAAACTCGACTGGCACGAGCGACCATGTGAGCAAACAGCGTGGGCAAGCTCTGCCAGCATGTTGAGGCCCACAACAGCCAGGCCAGCAGGAAAGACCCGCGGGGCTCTTCCCAGTGGAGTCCTTCCGTCCGCCGAGGACCATGGAAGATGCCAGCTTCCAGATCGTGCTCATCAAGGCTGCCGCTGCTGCAGCTGGGTGTAAAGATCGCAAAATCGCGCCGTGCCGTGTGATGGCTGCTTTCCGGGGAAGCGTGGTGAAGACAAAATCTGGAAGCATGGTGCGCCCGGGCAAGCCATCCTCGACATTTCTGCCTCCACTGCCCAGCTTATGCAGCTCCTCCTCCAGGGGTTTTTGCATATTGACATATCGTCTGCAGAGCTGGCCCGGCTCTCCACCTATCCCGGCGCGATTCTTTCCACCACTGCAGGCACTGCCCATCTTCTTCGATGGGAGACATATGTGGCCCGCGGCTGCGGCCTGATACCACGGGCTGGGACCCTAAACCCTGATCCCTAAACCCTAAACCCTGATCCCTAAACCCTAAACCCTAAACCCTAATCCCTAAACCCTAAACCCTAATCCCTAAACCCTAAACCCTAAACCCTAATCCCTAAACCCTAAACCCTAATCCCTAAACCCTAAACCCTGATCCCTAAACCCTAAACCCTAAACCAGGAATCCCACAGAGTGCAGCCTGAACACTGGACCTCCATGTTGTGTTCCCGAGGGCTTTGGCATCGGAGACCCTACCTAATCTCAGAGCCCTTAACTAGGTTGGATTTTGCGAGATTTTTTATTTCCCTTATTTGGGTTTATAAGGGACCCTATATATAAATATTTTTCAGGGTGTTTAAAGGCCAACCCAGTTAAGCTCTAAACCGAGCATTCATGAAGCTATTAAAAGCCTTATAGATCCCTGAAGCGAAACCTCATAAATCCTTATTTCACCGCGATACCCTGAGCCTGAATCGTCGATGTCGAGATCTCAGCCCGAGAGCAATCCTCCTGGGGCATCTCAATTGCCCCACCACATCTCCTCCACTGTAGCGCTTTTGTAGGGTTGCATGGGGCTTTGAGTATATCCAGGTGGGGTCTTCCCCAAACCCTAAACCCGTCCTAAACCCTAAAACCCTAAATCCCTAAACCGATGTACCTTGACATACAGTAGAAGCCAGAAAGTTGGAACATCATTGGCCTCATGCCCTGAAGGTAAAGTATAAGGGATCCTAGCACTAATCCTCCTAAAGTTATGTTCCAACTTTCTGGCTTCTACTATATACTAGGGCTTGAGGATCCCTCTGTGATGTAAGGTGCGGCTCTTGGAGGATCCTTTGGTCTCTGTAAGGATTTAGGGCTTACTTGGAGGGTCGGAGGACTTGGTAACTAGTTATTTTGGAGACTTCGAAGTACCGTAACCCCAATTAGGATCCCTTTTAGGGCACTTATAACTCTACTTATGACCTACTTACTAAGTCCCTTGACCCTCCAAGTATGGTTTATGTTCAGTGTGAAGGTAGGGTTTTTATGGTGGTTTAGGCTTTAGGGTCTGGTTGGGGATATTTAGGGTTCAGTTTGGGGTTTAGGATTTAGGGTGTAGGTATCTTTTGGTTAACTAGGTTTATGACAAGGACCTTAGAATTGCTCGAAAAACCACAAGCATGTGCAGGCCGCAGACACGCTGCGCAACCTCGGAATGACAGAAGAGATGTCCAAGCCCCAGCCGGTTTAAAGTTTAGGGTTGTATGGGATTAGTGGTTTAAGTTTTGGGGTTTAGGGCTTGGGGTTGTTAGGGTTTTGTGGTTTGAGTTTTAGGGTTTAGGTTTGGGGTCTGGGGCTTTAGGGTTTAGGGTTCAGTGCTTAGGTTTGGGGTTTGGGGCTTCCCCAAGGGTCCAAAGGACCCAATGATTAGGTACTCGGTTTTAGGATAGTAGTTATGTAGGTTATAATAGGATTTTGGAGAGTATATGATTATTAGGTACTTAGACCCTGGGGGGGTTTGGGCTTTAGGGTTCAGAGTTCATATCGACTCTTAGCGCTGAGAGCCTAGGCGCCCTAAACGCAGAGCCTCCCATTGTCCCACACTAAGCTTAGGCCTTCAAACCTGAACCCTAACCCTAAACCCTGAACCCTAAACCCTAAAGCAAGGCCGCGGCATAGGGTTGAGAGTTGACAGTGCCTCGGATGTGGGACTTCCTTATGCAGTAAACTTAAACTTTAACCCCAAACTCTACCTATAGTCTCCATTGCAGTTCCGTTTTGGTGTTATTTTAGAAAGCCCTCAAGCCCGGCGTGTCGTTGGGATTCAAGGCGCGGGTGGGGTTTAGCATCAGGAATTAGGGTTCAAGGCTCCGGGTTTCGGGTGTCGGGCTCAGATTGAGGGGCCTGCAAAGGGTTTAGGGTTTAGGGTTTTGGGTTTAGGGTTTAGGGTTTAGTCCTGAATCATGCAGTTTCTTTGTCAAAGTTGGGTAACAGTTTACATGTTTACGGGTACTTAATCCCAATAAGGAATACAGTTGCATATGTTTTAATCCTATCCCAGCCATGAACTAGTTTTGACTGAGGTTCATGCACGCTTGCGGTTTAGGGTTTAGGGTTTACTTACTTGGAAAGGCTTCAGGGTATTATGTGGCATTTAAGGAATTAAGATGGTGGAAGCGAGATCCCAAACCCGGCGGCTGTCGCTTTCCGTTGACCTTCTGCTCCACCTTCTTGAAGACAAAGGTTTTTGAATGGCGTGAACGTATCTATGAGGATGAATGGACGACAGACAGGAAGAATCGTTCCGATGAACAGTTTCCGCCTTCGAAGTATGAACCTTCAGCAAGGAATGGAGTTGGGAAGCTCAGAACTATCCACCAGGAGGGGTCACAGGCGACAGCCCCTCCAGAAGCCCCTATGACGGTGCCTTGGAAGACGAGCACAGCTGGACGACTCGCATTTTCCAGCCCTCGCAGACTTAGTAAGTAGCTTGTAAGTACACAAATAAGTACCCTAAAAGGGATCCTAACTACGGTTATGATTAGGGTTAGGTACTTAACAGCCTACAGAATAACTACTTACGAAGTCCCCCGACCCTCCAAGAAAAGGAGGCCCTTCTTAACCCTACTTCTGGCTCTCGTAAACGGGACCTGGTTGAGAGGGTCTATATCCCCAAGGGTCCCCCTAATCCCAACTCCTACTCAACAGTGAGCCACAAACCCTGTATCGCAAACCTCAACAATGGGAGTTAGGATTAGGGGACCCTTGGGGATATAGACCCTCTTAATAAGGCCCTTTTTAAGAGAGCCAGAAGTAGGGTTCAGAAGGGTTTCGCTTTAAGGGCATACTACCCAAGCAAGCCTAAGGCCCCAAACTCCAAGCCCTGTAAGCTCTGAGCCAAAACCCAAAGCCCCAAAGCAAAGCAACCAACACCCACCCACCCCCAGCCCTAAACCCTAAACCCCAAACCCCGCCCCTCCCCCTAAACCCTAAACCCCAAACCCCAAGCCTTAAACTCTACTAAACCCCACGCCCCCTGAACCCTAAACCCCAAACCCTAAACCTCACGCCCCCTAAACCCCAAACCCAAAACCCCAAACCCCAAACCCTCAACCCAAAACCCCAAACCCAAAACCCAAACCCTAAACCCCAAACCCTAAACCCTAACCGGTCCTCTAAAATCGTGAAGCCTGAAGCCTTGGTCGTCGAGGCAGGGTGTTGAGACCCTTCCGGTGGCGCGGGGCCCGGGGAGTTTGGATCAAAGCCGAAATCTACCTGATTGAAGGGTTTCTCTAGGAATCTTTTCGGTTTTTTAATTTTTATGAGTTCTGTGTTTTTATGAAGGTTCGAAAAAAGGTTTCTCTCATGAGTTTATTTACAAGACTTTTTGGGTGTTCAGGCGCTGAGGGGCTTAAGGATGTTTGGTGCAGGGGCTTCGGGCTTCAATTTTTCGGGGGTTCAGGTGGGTTTAAGGCATGCGTCCCAAAGCCCCATACTTGGAGGGTCGGGGGACTTAGTAAGTAGTTAATAAGTAGAGTTATAAGTACCCTAAAAGGGATCCTAATTGGGGTTATGATACTTATAAGTCTCTAAAATAACTAGTTACTAAGTCCCCCGACCCTCCAAGTACGAGCCGCCGCAGGTCCAACCCTACACCCCTCAAACCCCTGAAAGCCATGGACCGCTGAAGCAACCTTTCAATCTCCTAGAGCCTCAAACCCCAAACCCTAAACCCCAATAGAACTGCGTAAAGCTGTAACAAGAATCCTTTCTAGAACCCTCATCAGAACAGCAGAATTCGGGAAGCCAGCTGCCCTTCCGCCACGAAGGCCTCGAATCTCACTGGGCAGTGGCTCCACCAAGCTCACATGAAGGAACCCGATACCTTTGTCCATGGTCTTAGAGTTTAGGATTTAGGCTACTTGGAGGATCATGGGACTTAGTAAGTAGGGTTATAAGTACCCTAATTGGGGTTATATGTGCTTATACGTATAGTTACCCTAATTATAACCCTAGTTACTAAGTCCCATGACCCTTTAAGTGGGGTTTATGGGTTGAGGACCTGGGCTTTTGCGGGATTTCTACTCGGGCCAGGGATCTACAAGCGTGATGGGAGTTTGTATAGGTTCAATTAGGAGGGCTCTAAATTCTGTAAGAGTTGTATAAAGGTTCTGGAAGAGTTTAGATGTTTAGGGTTTCAGAGTTTCAGGTGTTTTAGTGGTTCAGGGTTGCGGTGCTGCGGGACTTTGGCAGGTTTGTTTTGCCGCCAATGTTGGGAGGTGTGGAGGGTTTGCCGGTATGCTACATCAGAGTTATATATGGACCATGAGGGATAGTATAGAACCCTGTAGCCTGAAGCTCAAACCCTGAACGCAGAACCCAAGGTGCTGAAACCCATCGGAAGTACTCTATTGATAATTTAAATCCTGCATTACCCATAAAAAGGAATATACGATAATTCCCACAGCTTAGAGTCCTTAAGGCAATGCAGGACCCTAAACCCTAAACCCCTAAACCCGGGTTTGGTGAGGATGCCATAGAAAGAAGCCAGCTGATGAAGCACAGGAGGAATTTCCTTGTCTTCACAGTTAAGGTTAGGTTGCAGCTGTTCGTTCTTAATGTTTCAAGGAGATAAGCATCCTCTGTTTGACAGCATGTCTAGTTTGGAGTTCTGCATCTAGGTTGCAAGATAGATTTCGATGTGCACTTCGAAAACCCCAAACCTTAAGCCCGAAACCCTAAAACCCTAAACCCTAAACCCTAAGACATCGGAGTTCAGGATCCAAGCCTTAGACGTAGCCGTGCTCGGATGGCAAGGACGGCCAGTACTGGACGAAGCATATGCGGGGAACAGCACGGGTCCCGGATTGCGGCATTGTTGCTTGAGGTTGAATCCAAGTCTTTATTTCAGTTACGGTGGAGTTCCTATCGCAAGGTGCTACTGAGTGACGATAGTCGTTCGCATGGCAGCATTCGAGAGGAAAGAAGGCTTGCAAGCCCCGAACCAATAAGAGGGTTCGCTGAGCATCAAGATGATCTTCAAGCTGTAATCTTTTGGCTTCGGGCTTTGTGTATGTTTCCCAAAGTGTCCAAGTAATAGTATAGCATATACTTTGGCGGCCCAAATACCTACTAAGTACCTACTAGAATGATACTTGGACCCTTTGGGTTTCGGTTTTGCAGTTTAGGTTCACTGAGCTCACGAAGACATCAGATCTTAAAGTACAGCGACCGACTTAAAGATGCATGTGGGGGTTTAGGGTTGAGGGACTTTGGGCTCAGGGCTGTCGGAGGTAGGGTGTAAGTTCAGACCCCTGAACCCTAAGCCCTCAAGGGTTTAGGGTTTAGGGCTTAGGGCTTAGGGCTTCGGGTTTAGGGTTTAGGGTTTAGGGTTTAGGGTTTAGGGTTTAGGGTTTAGGGTTTAGGGTTTAGGGTTTAGGGCTTAGGGTTTAGGTTTAGGGTTTAGGGTTAGGGTTTAGGGTTTTAGGGTTTAGGGTTTTTAGGGTTTTTAGGGTTTAGGGGGTTTAGGGTTTAGGGTTTAGGGCTTAGGTTTTCGGTTTAGGGTTTAGGGCTTAGGGTTTAGGCTTAGTTTTTAGGGTTAGGGTTTAGGCTTAGGGTTTAGGTTTAGGGTTTAGGTTTAGGTTTAGCTTAGGGGGTTTAGGGTTTAGGGCTTAGGGTTTTTAGGGTTTAGGGTTAGGGTTTTAGGGGGTTTAGGGTTTAGGGCTTAGGGTTTAGGGTTTAGGTTTAGGGTTTTAGGGTTTAGGGTTAGGGTTTAGGTTTAGGGTTTAGGTTTAGGGTTTAGGGTTTAGGGGCTTTTTAGGGTTTTAGGGTTAGGGTTTAGGGTTTAGGGTTTAGGGTTTAGGGTTTAGGGTTTAGGGTTTAGGGTTTAGGGTTTAGGGTTTAGGGCTTAGGGTTTAGGGTTTAGGGTTTAGGGTTTAGGGTTTAGGGCTTCAAGTCGGGTGGGATCTGAAATCGACCTGGAGGCTTGGGCACAACACGTTCCCGGGGAGAGTCGTGCGATAGGCCTTGTAAGCCCTAGAGCGTCTCAACACCCCGAAACCCTTAGACTTTTTTTGGGTGGTTGTCAAAATTGGGGTCCCTTTTTGGGTCCTTATTATAGTACGGCTCCTAATATTTAGGGTTCCCATAAAGGGACCATAATTTTGACAACCACCCATACAACCCAATCTAGGCCTCGGCCTCCGAATGCTGAATCCCAAGGCTGCGAGCTCCCTAAACTCTTGATCCTGCACGTGAGCCCGAAACCCCAAACCCCAGACCGCCACGTCCTAAGCTAAACATACACGCTAGTCGTAGACTTATAAGTGCCCTAAAGGGGTTCCTAATTGGGGTTATGGTACTTATAGGTCTCCAAAATAACTAGTTACCAAGTCCTCCGACCCTCCAAGTAAGCTAAACATACACGCTAGTATCTTCACGTCGCACACCTAAACCCTCAACCCTAAACCCTAAACCCTAAACCCTAAACCCTAAACCCTAAAACCCTCAACTGTAGAACCCAAACTGCCGCATCTCAGGTCCTCTGGCGGGAGAATGCTGAGAGGCTCATGTCGCAGTGGCGGCCTGCCATCGTTCTCGAGGCCTGCACCCTCAGGGTTTAGGGATTTTAGGGTTTAGGGTTTAAGGCCCCCCGAGCCTGAGACCTTAAACCCTGAGCCTTCAGCCCTGCAGAGCAAAACATCTCAAGATAAGCCCCAACTCTGAATGCCACGACCCTTGACGATGCTCTCGGGAAATTCGCCAACTTGGAAGCAGCGCGCGCGACCTTTCGCGACGCCAGAGTACCCATGGAGTGAGGAGCGTGCATCGCGCATTGATTATACTGGCTGGGAGATATTGGCGCTTGGCTGCAATGTCCTTATTGGGGGAAGGAGATGCACTGGTCCCCCAACTCTGATCCCAGGTGGAGGTCGCTCCTTCCCCAGGGTAACCCTAAATCTGGAGACCTGGGATCAGCGCTACACGTTCAAGTCATGGACAGATAGACTAGGACCTAGAGTAGGCCCTTATTCCATTTTCGGGGGTTCAGGTTCCCTTATAAGCCCCTTTAAACTAAAAAGGGCACCCTTTTTATTCCTAGGCTACTCTTGGGTCTAGTAGAAAGTGGATGACGCGTCGGTCCGCTCTGAGGACACCAGGGCCTTGGAAATGAGCTACTCCCCAGCACTGACCAGGGGGAACCACATTCAGACCTATGTTCGAAAAGCTTATATCATTATGGGAGTTTCCGAAAATAGGGGACCCTAATATAGTACCGTAGATAGTAGGATCCTTATTATAAGGACCCCAGAATAAGGTACCCCTAATTTTCGGAAACTCCCATATCATTATAGATTTAAGCTCGCAACTTAAACCCCAAACAGTAGATCCGTAGCCCCGAACCCTAGATACACACCGGCTTTACGGTTTAGGGTATAGTGGGGGGGAGGGGGCTCAGAGCCCTTCGCCTGAACTCTAAGCAGGAAATCCTCAACACGAAACTTTGAAGACGGCCTTGCACCTCAAGAACAGGGGTTGTAGAAAGTACGGGACACAATAGAGACCCTGGACAGTAGCAGCGTTTGCAATGACGCCTGAAAGACGTCACATTGTCGATCGAGGCGACACATCACAGGCGTTTGAGTCAACGATGCCGGGGTTTGTGCTCTGCAGTTTAGGGTTATCCATTTCTTGGTGTTTCCCTCCAAGCACGAAGGTAACGCGTGGCTATAGGTGCGTGCAACAAGGGCCTCGGGTTTATGAGGCAGAGCCCTAAACCCTAACTCCAAGAGAAATTAGAAACCCTAAGCCGGTTGGTGCCTTTGTCTCTCGAGACCCCACTCTTGGCCTTTTCTTTGTTGTGATCCAAAGCCGGGAAGCGGGGAGGTCACATGAAACAGTTAGCAATTTCTTCGCACTCAGGATCCTACTCTTGAAGGTTTGTGACAGTTGCAAGTACCGATTTTGAGCATCTTCGACTTGCTCAGCGATGCACCTTGTCCGAAGTATATACTACACTGGTCCTGCATGCACCCTCCAGACCCTTGGCCTCAATCCTGGGGGAACTCTCAACTCCTACACCCGAAACCCTAAACCCTAAAGCAGACCCGAAGTCCACAATTCGAAGTGAGGTGGGGCCAGGCAACGTACTCAGCACGCTGACTTCAAAGTGCGTCCGGGGCTTGTCTGACTCAGAGAACATTCGGGCGTTCAGCCAGAAGCTTACACCCTAGCCAACCCCAAGCCCTAATTGAACCCTAAACCCTAAACCCTAAACCCTAAACCCCTAAACCCTAAACCCTAAACCCCCTAATTGAGCCGGAAGCCGGCCTGAAATTGGCATTCTCAGAATTTAAATAGTAACTCTAGGCCAAGCCTGGCCTTAAGTAACTTATATACGGTGTAGGCACGGGTATTTGGAGAACGCTCAACCCGCAAGTGCAAGGCAAGTACATGTTTATTTGTAGAGCACTCAAGTATCATAACACCGATTAGGATCCCTTCCTTTTAGAGTGCCGAAAACTCTACTTGTTACCTATTTACTAAGTTTCCGGACCCTGTAAGCAAGCGTGCAAGCGTCAGAAGGATCCGATGGTGAGTTTTGACTTCGGTTAGCCGTAAGGGAGACTACCTACGTGGGGGTTTAGGGTTCAGGGTGTAGTATGATGATTAGGTACTGGACCTTCAGGCATCCCTTTGGGAGAGACTCACCACACTCAGAACCTAATCCTCAAGCCCACAGCCAGGGCAGCCAGGGTTGCGGGGTGTAGAGTCGCTGAACCCTAGACCTTCGGCCCGAAACCCCCGCAGACAGCCCGAACTGAGTAATATCGGGGTCGGAACAAGTAGTGTACCAAGCACTTAGTTTAACATCCCCATGTAGTCCCTGTAACGTCATCCGACAATGCCGATGTACCACCGAACCCTGTTTCGGAGCATCAAGCCTCCTGTGCTAATCACTAGCTGCTAACTTCTCGAAACCCCAAGGCCATGCATCCTCAAACCTCAACCCTAAACCCGAAACCCCAGCACCCAAAGCAACAAGGTCCAGCCGCACGGCCACAAGCCAGACTTCGTCCAGGCTATGCGGCATCCCAAAGCGCACGGCATCCCAGTGTGTGTGTTGAGAGGTTTGCGGATTCACCTAGAGCAAACAATGTACCTTTAGAAAGGTTATGACCCTCAAAAAGTGGTACATGTACCTTTTCAATTTACCTTGGTTTTTCTGGGTAGGGCATACTCGGCATATCAAAAGTATATGGCTTGAGGGCTTAAATTGCCCTACTGTCATTATGTGTGAATAACAGGTAGGCGGACATGTTCTGGACGCTTCTGAATTTCCTTGATGGCCTGTAGAAGTGCTTAGTCGTACATGCTTGATTCATGCCCATGACCAAGGAGGCGTCCTCCATAATTCGCGGCATTGCTGAAGCCATCTCCGTTGCTGAAAGTTGAAAGGGGGCTGCCCTGCCCAGCTCTGCGAAGAGATCTTTGAGCGCATTGCCTTCCTCACCGTCCGGGCCAGCGGCCGTGCTGTTGCCCGCCGCTTGCAGTCCCCCAAAGCGGGTGTTCCCGCTGCTAGTGCTGCCTTGGCGGCCCACGCCGCCCTCAGTGAGCCGATGGACATTGGCTAATGGCCATTTTGTTAGGTCGTTTTTCTCTTTTGTCTAGTCCCATCCCGCTTTCTTACACGAAGGCGTGGTTACTCTCTTTCTGCGCTGCTTCCCTTTCGGATTCCTGTAGCACCATGTTGGCACCCTCAGACGCAGGTGCTGCCCTTGTCATTTCCTCTCATTTCCTTTTGCTTTGCCCTCACAAGTAGGTTTCAAGCAAGGGGCGACAGATCTCTGTCGGGCCCTTCCACACGAGTAAGGGACTTGATCTGCAACCAGCTGTGCAGATTGTTTTTGCATGCTTGATTCATCATGTAATCCCCAGCTTCAGTCCGGAAACCGGTCTTTTTAGGGTATAGGGTTTAGGGTTTTAGGGTTTAGGGTTTTAGGGTTTAGGGTTTAGGGTTTTAGGGTTTTAGGGTTTAGGGCTTTAGGGCAAGCTTCTCATGATCAGAGGGCAGGGTCCTTTTAGTACATGGGAGTTTCCAGAAATAGGGGACCCTTTTATAGTACCCTAAATAGTAGGATCCTTATTATAAGGTACCCAAACCGAAACGCCCACATACAGGCTTCGGGTTTTAGGGCTGTCCCGATGCTCTCCAGTTTTGTGACTGCGACCCTATGACAAACAAGCCCGGTTCCTCCTAAACCCTACACCCCTAGATTTTAGGGCCTACTTGGAGGGTCGGGGGACTTAGTATTTACTTTAGGGACTTATAAGTACCATATTTCCAATTAGGATCCCTTTTAGGATACTTATAACTTATACCTCTACTTATTACCTACTTAGTAAGTCCCCCGACCCTCCAAGTAGGTCCAGGTAGGGTTCGAGGACCCCCAAAACCCTAGACGCCGAGGAGCGGAACGCACGACGTGGAGGCAAGTGTGGGCATGCCACAGCCTTCCAGCCTAATAGTGGGGCATAGGAGAATGGGTTATAGGGACGATGACCTGGTTTGTGGCTGAGGGTTTAGAATTTACGGTTTGGGGCCTGGGTTTAGACTATGATTAGCCGTATCATCCGCGCACAGGCCCTCTCCACATCTACGATGTTTTGCACAAGTTTCCTTTGCTCAAGGGTCCATGTACCTACATACCCTGGTTCGACACCATTGAAGTCTGTCGGTGTATTGCAGGCAGGTATGTGATTCCCAAACACTAGCAATTCGCACCAACCAAGGGAGGAAGGGGCGCGTTTACAAGATGACATTCAATTCTACCAATGGCGGCTTCAAAATAGGAACACCTTTAGGGAACATTCTGTACTAGTATGTAGGTACATGGCGTGCAACGTTTCGGGACTTGGGGATTCCAAACCCAACCACGCCAAGCTCTCTGCCGGACAAGGGGTTTCAGGGTTTGGGCTTCAGGGTTTGGGTTTTAGGGTTCGGGGTTTAGGGTTTAGGCTTTAGGATTTAGGGTTTAGGGGTTTAGGGTTTAGTGTTTGGGGTTTAGGGTTTAGGGGAGGTTCCTGAGTGGTACCCTTTTGCCCTTTTTGGTTCGGGGTCTCCTCATTAAAACTGAATATTGGGAGGAAGGGGCAGTCTTATTATTAAGGGGTTCCTGAGGAACCTACTTGGAGGGTCGGGGGATTTAGTAAGTAGTTAATAAGTAGAGTTATAAGTCCCCTAAAAGGGATCCTGATTGGGGTTAGGGTACTTATAAGTCTCCAAAATAACTAGTTACTAAGTCCCCCGACCCTCCTATTAGTCAGGGTTTGGGGTTCAGGATTGGGGGTTTCAGGGTTTAGGGCTCGGAGCACCGGTGCGCAGGTCTTTGCCCACGAGGTTTAAGGCTTAGGGCCTCGGGTCGAGGGTTGATACAGCGGCCTTGATGATCCGAATAGGGTTTTGGGGTCCGTTATACCGTAATTCGAATAAGGAACCCCCCAAAAACCCTACTAAAATTATTAATTCCCCTACATTAGGCACCTTTTAGAGGTCTGACAAGAGGTTTCCCTGGTTGTCAGGATCAGCCGTCCTCAGTTCCTCTCGGCGCCGAACCACAACATCGAAGTTGGACCGTGCGGCTTCATAACAGAATGAAGCTTCGCTAGGAAAAACACTTCAAGCCCCAAACTACTGCACCAACCGAAACCGGCAACATGCCACTCAAGCCTGAAGGCTCAAATCTCGGAAAAAACCTTAACCCGAATCCTACCCCAAACCCCCTCGCCGCCAAAACAAAAGCGAGGCACCGTGCCTGAACTTGCAGACCTAGACCCGGGGCCCTCCACATCACCACCCTCAAAAATGGGAGTTTCCGAAAATAGGGGACCCTAATATAGTACCCTAAAACAGTAGGATCCTTATTATAAGGACCCCCAAATAAGGTACCCCTATTCTTGGAAACTCCCAAATGAAGGCAGTGGCATAGGGGCCCGAAGGCCAGGTATACTAGACAATATGTAACTTAATAACCGGGACCCCTCCTAAACCCTAAACCCTAAAACTTAAACCCTAAATCCTAAACCCCTAAACCCTAAACCCCGAAACCCCTAAACCCTTAAAACCCAAACCGTAAACCCCCAAACCCCCAAGACTTCAGAAGCCTCTCCGGCCAGGCTCTCTTGGGTGCGCTGGGGAAACTTTGGGAGGTGCTTGTCCGGGGTTTCCGGGGTTTGCTTAGGGGTTTAGGGGTTTAGGGGTTTAGTGGTTTAGGGTTTAGGATTTAAGGGTTTAAGTTTAGGGTTTATGGTTCAGGGTTTCGGGTTTAGGATTTGGGGCTTAAGATTTAGTCAGGGTTGAGGGTTTAGGATTGGGGGTCGAGGGTCTTGGGGGATTCTGGGGGGGGGGGGGGTTAGGGTTTAGGGTTTACTTGCATGGCTGGGGGATTTGGGAAGTATGTAGCAAGTAGACCTGTAAGTATTAGGGTTTGGGGTGATTTTCGGTGGTTTTAGGGATTTTGGTGTGGGTTTACGGTTGGGGTTTTGTTTTGGGGGCTTACGGTTTAGGGAATTTGGGGGTTCACAGGGTGCTTCGGGCTTCTACTGGGGTTTAGGTATTTCGGGCTTGGGGGCTTGGAAGCTCTACGGTTGATGATACAAATCCTTTAGAAGGGGCCCCCGCCCTGTAATAGTGGTATAATAGGAATATAATAGGGCCCTAATATAATCCTTATAGTCACTATTACAGGGTGGGGGCAGCTTCTAACAAATCCTGCATTACCCATAAGAAGGAATATACCATAATTCCCATAGTTTAGGGTCCTTAAGGTAATGCAGGGTTTATATCATTAACAGAAGTACCCGAAGAAGGCTTCTAATTGGGGTCATGATACTTACAAGTCTACAGAAAAACTACTCCGTAGCAGCTTAAGGTGGTGCAGCCTGAGGTTCAGGAGCATCAATCCGTCACCTCCTGCTGGCTCAAGGACTTCTCTGGCAAAGTCATCAAACACTGCTTTAGGGATTTGGGTTTGGGTTTAGGGTTTAGGGTTTAGGGTGCACCCAAAACCCTACAGCCAAGCCATCAGTTAACCCTACAGTAGAAGCCCAACAGTTGGAAACCCCATGCACAGCCTCGGTCCTTAAGAGCAATGTATAGGTAATCCCAGCACTATTTGGCCTTAATCCGGTTTCCAACTTTATGGGGTGTACTTTAGGTACGGCCCCCATACAGTAAGAGTCTATAACAGGGCTACTACTAAGGTCCTACTATATCTATATTATGATCCCTAAACCCTAAACCCTAAACCTTAAAGCCCTAAAACCCTAAAGCCCTAAACCCTAAACCCTAAACCCTAAACCCTAAACCCTAAAACCCTAAACCCTAAACCCTAAACCCTAAACACCTAAGGTGTACTATAAAGCCAAAGCCCCAAACTCTGACCAGAACTCTCCTCGGTCCCCAAACCCTGAAGCCTTGTCTTCTGTGCGGTTTCGGGTTTTGGGTTTAGGGCTTTAGGGTTTAGGGCTTTAGGGTTTAGGGTTTGGGGCTTTGGGGGTTTAGGGCTTTGGGGCTTTAGAGCTTAGGGTTTAGGGCTTTAGGGTTTAGGGCTTTAGGGTTTAGGGTTTAGGGCCAAATCACCGAGCCAAGCCCTCAGCATTGCTTCTTGGCAGGCTGGATGCCCGGTCAACTTCGATCAGCTCCATACCAAGGCAGGCAGGATGACAAACACAAGGGACCCGTAGCAGTGGGATCCTTGCGTTAAGAACCGAGTAAGACCATAAACCCCCAAACCTTAGGCCACACGCCGCGAACACTGAACCCTACAACAGCCCTCAAATAAGGTACCTTCCACAACTGCCCTGGGCTTCAGAGCTCACGGCTTTGGGCGTTTTATCGTGGTAAAGAGTTTGGGGTCTAGGGTTTAGGGGTAACTCAGCGGTTAAATACATGTATAATATCAAGGTGCTTTTTTCGTCAAGTGTTCACGAGTTTTTTGTGAAGGGTTTTATACGGCAGTTCTCTAATAAGGCTTGATGGGGTTTGCGCTTCTTTGCTTTATCCGACTTTTCAGGTGTGAACGGCTCGTCCCCTCTAGCGGCAGGTGTCCTTTCAATGCTGCTTTGAGTTCACAATGGTGGCACCTGCAGCGAGAAGTTCAAGTTAGTGAAGGGATGAGTATGTCCTTATTGCTACACATGTAGGGTTTAAGGTTTAGCTATCACCTCTTAAGCCCTAAGCCTAAGCCCAAAACCCACACCCTATAAGCCCTAAACCCTAAATCCCCTCGAAACCCTAAATCCCTAAACCCTACACCCAAAAAAGCTTCAATTGAACTTCTCCAGGTAAGTGGCATTCTGTTCATCTAGGCCAAGCTAGGTCAGCCTGGGGGCTCGATCCCCATGTCCGGTTAAGGTTTAGGGTGTAGGGTTTAGACATGAGGGTTTAGGTGGTTTCGGGTTTAGGGAGTATAGGGCTTAGGGTTTAGTAAGTTTAGGGTTTAGGGTTTTGGGAGTATAGGGTTTAGGGTTTAGGGAGTATAGGGCTGAAGGTTCAGGGAGTTTAAGGCTAAGAGGGATTTAGGGGTTTGAAAAATTTGCCCTAAACCCTACATCTCCTAAGCGCACAGCCCTATATCCTAAATCAGAAGCTGCAAATATGGAATCTGTAGTTGCCCCCCCAAACTCATGTACATTATTCTTAGTCTCCCTTACACAACTGGGTTACCTATAGTCTCCATTGTAGTTCCTTTTTGGGATTTCCTTTTAGGATCCTTAATATAAAATTGGTTACACCCAAAAAAGGAACTACAATGGAGACTATAGGTACATTTACAGAACCCAAAACCCTGGTAAAATCCCATCGGACCTTTTTCGAACCCCAAACCCTGAGGCGACCTCCCCTATAACCCCAAGGGTCCAAAGGACCCAATAATCAGCTACTCGGTTTTAGGATAATAGTTATGTAGGTTAGTATTTTGGAGAGTATATGATTATCAGGTACTTGGACCCTTGGGGTAAGACTACTTTTTGTACCCTAAACCGTTATGAAGCGCTCAAGTCCATGCAAGGCTCCTCCTACGAGCTTCTGGGTCAAAAAGCCAAAAGCCTTTGTGCCAGCTTTGGTGCCAGGCAGCCGGCCGGTTTAGGGTTTAGGGTTTAGGGTCCTCCAATGGGGTCAGACAGTGTGCGAGAAAGCATTCCTGCATTTGGCCAGAGTGTCCCGTAGCTTCGTCCGGCGGCTGCAAGCCTCGAGTGACAGTGTGCAGCTACCCGAAGATGGCGGGTCGTTGCGAACTGTGCGTGTCCAGCCCAGCGCTGCAGATGTTGACTCCTTCTTCAACTTCTGCAACCGCCACCTGGCAGAGCATTTGGCAGAGGGTCTTGCGCCAGACGGGGCAGGTGAGGCGTCGGACGTGGAGGACGGCAGCCCGCCATGCTTAGAGCATGACGTCCTCAGGAACCTGCAAAGAGCCCTCATAAGACGCGGGAAGGATCTGTCCCTAAACCTTATAAATCTAAAACCCCGAAACCCTAAACCCTAAACCAACCCTAAAGCAGAGGAACTGGGGCCCTTAACATAAAAGATAGCCCTAAACTGTCTCCGAGGTGCTGGGTGCCACACGCGTGCCGCCTTCCGCACGGCTTCCAGCCCCGGGCCGAAATTGCCGTGCTGTGCCAGGGTTTAGGGGTTTAGGGCTCTGGGGTTTAGGGGTTAGGGCTTTAGGGGTTTAGGGGTTTAGTGTAGGTGTTTAGGGGTTTGGAGGTTTAGGGGCTTTGGAGGTTTAGGGTTTAGGAGTCAGGGTGCAGGGTTGGATAGGGTCCGAAGAGTCAGAGGTTCTGGGTTTATGTGTTTATGGGTTAGGATTCAGGCTTGGTGGGCCTACCTAGACCTAAAAAACCTGCCGTTTTAGGGTTCCCTATTATGAATTCATTTTTGTAAGCCCTCAAAAAAGGTAGGCTATTCCGGGTTAAGGTAAGGTTTAAAGTTTAGGTGTTCAGGGCTTGTTTTCAGTTTTGGGGGTGTAGCTGGGAGGAAGTACCTTCGAGACTACCGAGTCGTTTTCATCGCCGTCTCTTGCCCTGACACTAGCTCTCTTTCAAGGCATGCGCCCCCCCGCTGAAGCAGGGGCCTCGCCGACAGGCAGAAAGAGCCTATCGCATATCCCCTCCTTATCTTGACATCTACTGATAAGCTAGAAATTGCTTTCTTTGCCTTAATCGAAGACTTCTAGATGAGGCGAGACCTACCCGCCCGGCCCTACACCTATCCCCTCACAACCAGGCCAGAGGGCCCCCGTGCAGACAGCTGGATTTCTTGCCAAGTGACTTGGTGAGGAGATTTTATGGTGCTAGTGCCAGTGCTAGTGGTGGTGATTGCGTCCAGCAGCCCGAGCTTGCAGTGGAACCAGGGCCAGCCAACACTACCAATGTATCTGCCATTGGTCGCATGAACGCAGGCCTCATGGGCCCACTCGCCTTCGACACCGACACGAGTGCTGCATTTGAGCCGATACAGCCTTCGGCATCCAGCCAAGACTTTCCAGAGGAGCAGCAACTTCACCATAAACGTCCAGCCCTGACGCAGCTTAGTCTTGTACTGAAGCTGACTACTCTTATTGGCCCTAAACCCCAAACCCTAAACCCTAAGCCCCAAACCCTGAACCCTAAACCCTGAACCCTAAACCCTAAACCCCAAACCCTAAACCAGGATCCTAAAACCTAAACCCTAGAATCAGCCCTGAAACTGAGCTCCGTCACCTGGCCGCAGACCCCTTGAGGGAACCCTGAAAGTGAGGGTGTCGGCTCCGTAGTCGTCAGAATGCTACTACCTGTCTACCTCATGCTGCTACTACTGCTACTACTACTACTACTACTACTACCACCACATACTGCGATTGCGGCTGCAATTTTGGCAGCGAGTGGGACTTAGACTTCGACTTGACTGCCACTGCACCTGTGACTCTGCTGCTGCTGCTGCTGCTGCTGCTGCTGCTGCTGAAATTTGACACTGCTACAACCACCCTACGTTTACTACTCCTACTCGTCCTCCGACTCCTAGTACTAGTACTTCTTCGGCATTAGTGAGGCGACCACAGGATTAGTGTCTCATCAGCAATGGTAAGCGTGCTGTGGAGCAATCAAACAGGCACCGTTCATTTTCAGAAACTCCTGCCCGAGGCCTATGCCTTTGAGACGACTCCTCTCTGGGTGAATCCGGAGAGGTCCGTCTATGTCGATGCTACCGAGGCAGATTCCCCAAACCCAGCACCTGATGAGACTCTTGGGATCAGGGCTTCAGGGTTTAGGGCCTGCCTGAGCCCTGGATAACCTACCGTTTGAAGGACTTATATAAGGAAATCATAGTAAGGAGCCCTTAAAGTCAGGTTATTCAGGGCTTTGGTGGGGCTTCGCAAAACTTCAGCTTGAGAGTTTGGAGTCTGCGTGCATTGGATGGTGGAAAAGGTGTCAGCGACCTTGCTTCACTGCGATTTTCCAGAGGTGGTTGCTATAGGGAACTTAAAAAGTTGAATCGGGTTTTGTGGTGCATTATACTGTAGCTATAATCAGGAACCCCCCAAAACAGTATAGGTAATCATTAAGCGTTTAGGGTGTGGGTGAAGCTGACCCACTCAACACTTTAGTTCCTGTTTCTGCCTTTAGCATCCAGTGGAACATGGCACCTTCAGGCAAGTTGGGCTTCAGGGATTTCGGCTTCGTGTTCAGGTTCATACGACGTTTACAGGTAGTTTTGTCTAGGCACGGTTGCTGGTTTGTGTCTGTTCGAAGTCACAGCAGGAATTATGCGTTTCGCGCTACTTGGAACTGCCCATTGCTACCCTTTAACCCTGAACCTTGCGTCCTTAGCAGTCCTAACACCCGGTCTACGAACCGGCAACTTGCCAATGCCCCCGAAACCTCTAAACCGTACAGCCTAAACGCTGAACCATAACCCAAGCCTAAAAAACCCCGAGTTCTGGACCAAAACCACGAAGTAGCCCCTGGACCTTGACCCCAAACCCAACGAGCTTCTCCCAACCGCCTGTTTTCAATTTTTTGGTCTTTAATTTCGATACAGATTACGCAAGAAGACCAAAACCCTACCCTGAAGAGGCCTAAACCCTAAACGCCACATTCTAGCAGTTAATAAGGCAAGCTTAATTTAGACCTAGTTGCGAGGATCCGGCGCCTGCCGCCTATGTGGCTGCCGAGGCTTCCCGAGCAAAACTTCATGAAATGGGGCTGCTTTTGAATTCTAGGCCCAGAGCAGGCCCTTATTCCTTTTTGCAGGGTTTAGGTTCTCTTATAACACCCCCTAATCCAAAAAGGGCAACCTGTTTATTTCTAGGTTACTTTTGGGTCTAGAATTTAATGATTAATTAGAACAGCTTGGGGTGTGTATCACACTATGCTTCTATCATACAGTGGTAGTTTAGGGGCATTTATGATTAGGCTGGGGGTGGAGGGGTACATATTACTATTCTTGTATCAGGGGCTGTAGGCGACTTACTTGTGGTAATTAGTCCCACCCCCATTGTTAGCCTGCTCATAGCGCGCGTCAAGGTTTCGCCAGGGCGTTCTGCAGTTTTTGATAAGGATTTGACAGGTGTTGTATAAGGGAAGTATAGTTGTGTTTGATGATTGCAGTCTTTTATGGCCGATGTATATGTCCTGCTAAAGAAGTGTCTGTTCGACATACATTTTCTGTATAATGGCTCTATTGTAGACAGCTGTTTCGAACAACTACCAGCTACCAGCTGCTCAGATTATGGTATGGGTCCAGGGCTTAGGCCAAAAACCCTTAATCCCCCAAACTCTAACTAGTAGGGTACATGCAGTGTGACGGTAGTGGGTTCACGGTTTCCTTTCAGGCGTGTGGGACCTTGTCATTCAGCCGGATGGGGATTGACACAGGGTAGGGCTAGTATTTTTGCTCTGGTGAGTGTTTCTAATGCTCCCCAGGAATGTTCCTGAGTATTGAAGTCCCTGCTTCATCTACGCCTTCTATAGGACTCTGAGCTTGAATAAACCTTGAGCCCGAACCCTGTAAACCTTGAACTTCACAACAAGCAACTCTAAACCCTCAGCTCTAGATCCTAGATTAGCTGAACTCAGACATCCCAAAGCCTAAACCCCTAAACCCTAAGCCCTAAACCCTAAACGCTAAACCCTAAACCCCTAAACCCCTAAACCCTAAACCCTAAACCCCGAAACCCTAACCCTAAACCCTAATCCCAAAACTGAATCCCAAACAGCGTGAACTGCAGGGCTGGGTGTAGAGCTCAGAGTGCGTAGCCCGGAGGATCTCTGCACCTTTGGGGTTTATTATAGGCCTTAGGGTTGTAGGGTAGTATATATATATATATATATATATATAGATATCTGTATCTATCTATCTATCTACATATATATATATATATATATTATATGTATTGGTCTTCCAGGTTCCTTTATTACCCGTTTCTGGAGAACCACACTGTACTACTTCTAATTTGACCTGTTCCTTAAGGGAAACAGTAACTATGGCATGGAAGGTTATGCTTTGTTGTTGCTGGTTACCTCTCGAAGCCCATATTACGTACTTTTATTGGCTTGCGAGTACATGCTGAATATATATATATATATATATATATATATATATATATATTAGGTATCGATTTGGGATAACTTTGATCCCCCTTACTGTTTAATATAGAGCCTAGAGCCGTAATCATGACTAATTTGGGGGCTGTTGAAATCGACACCTGGTATCGGTACGTGGAACCCGAGACCTTCCAAAATCCTTCAACTAAGGAATATACCTTAAATCATATTATGGATCCTAGTACAACTTATGTTTAATTCCTTAATTCAGGGATTTTGCAAGGTCTGGGACCTTGGCGTGGGGATCCCGGATAAGTCGGCGTTGGCTTGAATTAGTACGTTACGTCTCCTTCAAGAATATAATATACTTAGTATAGTTGTAGTATAAGCCTTAGCATAGTATAGTTATAGTACAGGTGTAGTTTACTTTTACTATAGTATATCAAGAAACTCTACAGCACTTGTTCAGGCCCCGGAAGTACCTGCACCTGTACGCCCATACAGTTTCACGTGAGGACCATCTGATATTGGCATTTAACCCTTATAGAGCGATTAACGGAGCCGTTCAAGGAACCCTTAAAGCGGGTTCGGATTGACTGAGGTTTTGGACTAAGGATGATGATGATAAAAAATCGGATCTGTCCCTGAACCTGCACCTGGCCCAAACCTCCTGAGTAACCGACTTATTCAGTTGGGCAGGAAGAATGGTCCTAACCGAGCGATCTGAACCCTCCCTTCTGTATTCAACACGACAAGGTCACGAATACTCCCATTGGCTCAGCTCTCGCCTGGCCATCGGAATCCTTGAATGGCTTGGTCAAAGTACGGAATGTCACGCTGTTCATGAAATCACCAAACGTGTCACGGCCATACCTGCTGACTACGAAGGGTGTCCCTCCGGCAGGGGTAATGGCTGAACGAGCATCCCTAAGCATCGCCCTGTTTTGTGTTTCCTGCCTTGAAGCCGTGTGCAGCTGATGCTTGATTCTGCGTGTGTAGGTTTTGATATGTGCAAGTTTGGAATGTTGGCTATACTGCAAAGATGAGTTTCGGAAGCTGAAACCCGGCAAGCGCAGCCAAAGAATCCCAACACCCATTCCGCGGGAGAATTTGACGGTGGGAGTAGCATAGCCTCGCTAAAGTCAGTGTCCGGGGAACAAGGTGCGGACAAGCAGCACGGTCGGGTGTTCGGTTTTGTGCTGTCCCCAAACACTAAACCCTGTGCATCGCAAGTTTCATCGCTTCTTGAACTTGAAGTGTAGGGTGCCTAGCCTACCTTCCTTGGACAAATACATTGTGGACTTTGTACTATAAGGGCTTTTCAATAATTACCAATCCCATTTTGGGGGTTCCTTATTATAATTACAGCATAATGTTTCCCAAAATCCTATTCTGATTTTTAAAGCCCGTATATTACTCATGTGCGCTCGTTCGTTGCTTACGAAGACATCTTGCAGCGTGTATGACACTTCCTTTTCAACCACCGGTTTGACGCTGAAATACGTGGGCATGTGATTGACGCGCAGGAAGTTTACCCTTGCCTTGACGGCCACACACAGAGCAGAGACTGTCGGCTCTGCAGTAGCCAGAAACCCGGGCTTCACTCTTTTTAAGCTTCAAACGTTTCCACAGTTCTTCGTCTCTTACTATACGGTCGCTGCGTGGCCACAGAATTGGACCTTCAAGCCGCTGGGTTCAGAATTTTGCTAGTGCGGGCTTTGTTTGTTTAGTCAAACTTTTTACAACGGCGCCCGAAATCGGGAAAAGTTCGACCTTCGGCTGGCGCCCAGCAGGTTTGTGAGTCGGACTTAGAATCAGGTGTAAGGCCAAGGTGCAGTGGAGGCCCAAACAGACACCGGAAACTTCGTCTTAGGATTGTTGAACCGGGAGTTCGACAGTTTCGAGCCGCCACATCCCAACCCTTGATCCCAATTCCCAAAATCCCAAACCCTCATTAATTCCTGACCCAACCATGGCTTGGTAAGCCACCGCCACAAGCATTGTTCCGGTATCGCGAGGATGGAACCGAAAGACCCGAAACCCTGCACCTTGAACCCTAACCTAACCCTAAACGCTGAACCAGACCTTCATGACCAAAGCAGGGTTTCAGGGTATATTTCCGTATCAACCAATATATAAGGAGACAAAATCATAGGATACCCCCGCCACTAATTCTTGTAGCCCAAAGTTTCTATTCTTTTGGATTATAAGGAGGCTTCATATCCATCGCGGAACCTGCACGTATACGTCATTCGGATTGCTGGTATATCCTCCTTCCTAAGCCTCACTTTTCGTAGAAACCTTTGCACTCAGCGCGTAAGCCTGAAACCCTGAACCCTATAAACCTTAAGCCCTGAACCCTAAACCCTAAAACGTAAACCTTAATTTTTTGGAAGGCATCGGCTCCCTATGGATCATCTTCGCGAGTGCAGATCTCAACAACGGGGCTCGTATTGCGGGTTTAGGGTTTAGGGTTTAGGATAGAGGGTAGAGAAGCCAGGTACCGATTTGGGGATATTTGTTTTTGTCCTTCATGACTATGAAACTTTTTGTTCTGCTATTGAGACCGACTTTTGGAAGCCATTTGCGTACGATTTAGGATGTACTTGAAGCCTTGCAACTTTCACCGCGAAACCCTAAACCTTAAACTCCCTCACTCTGACCAAAAAAGACGAAACAAAGACCACCACATTTAATCTCAGCTTCGGAGGTTCAAAACCTTTGGGTTTGGGATCCCTAAACCCTAAACCTAAATCCTAAACAACCCTAAGCCCTTGTGGGTCAGGACCGTCCCGTGAATGGACGGTTCAAGGATCTCTGGGTCTTCCTTATTGAACACTTAGGGTTTAGGTTTTAGGAATTAGGGGTTTAGATTTTAGGGTTTAGGGTGTGGGGAACATATGCTTCTGCTTTAAGTGTCTCAGACCTTTCAAGTCTAGATGTGGGAATTCCTTGCAAGTCTAGATGTGGGAATTACGTTCACATATACATATATACATACAGCATATGTATACGTACTGCATATATATATATATATGTATGTGTATATGTCTGTATGTATGTACGAACCTCCACACCATAAGCGTCCTTGAAACCATACAACGCTGAACCCTACACAATAAGTGTCCCTGAAGCCGACTCCAGCACCGACCGTGGGCGCCTCGGCAAAAGCACACTCTGCGGAAAGGTCAACTAGCACAGGTTCCATGCAAAGCCAGTGCTGACCGCAGCTCTTCTAGAGATACAGCTCTCGCCGGTCGCAAGCATGGGCAGCGGAACCTCTGCGGAGTCGCGGCCCTAGTAGACGCGCAAACCAGCTGCTTGGCTAGTAGGGCCCTCACAAGCTAATCCTGCAGCTACCAGGAGCACCGACTTCTTCGAGCGGAGGGATCGGGAGGTCGAGCCCCACACTCGGAGCAAAAACACAACATGCAGTCGAGAAGCATAGGACGCAACGCATGAACCCGTCGTAAGCGCGACACTCCAGGGTGGAAGACTACGAGGACATGATCACCACGATCAAAGGCTGTGGCAGAGGACGCCAATCGTCCGGGCCCTACGCCAGCCCAGCAATCACAGCATTGTTGCGCGTAATCCTAGACTCTTCATGCGCTCACCCCCTGGTATGAAGCTACAGGCATGCGAGCGAGACCATGGCGAAGGCGGCTGGAAAGGGAGGCGATGCCGGTTCCGGGCGGGTCAGAGAACAGCGAGTGACACAACCAACATGCAGCATGCAACGTCGCAACAGAAAACACTCCTGACTTGCTATGCAGGTCCCGATCCCCGATGCCAAGCGCGATCGCAAGCGGCAAAGGCAACAAACGCCCTCTCGAGCGCTCCTGAGGGACGGATACAAAAAGCAAAGCAAAGCGTGTGCCTGCAAACACAGAGCTGCATGCAAGCCACACATGCATGTCATCAGACCCAGCCACACGCAGACACAGACCTGTGTTTGAAAAGCTCTTCGATGGGCCCAGGTCTTCTACATTCAGGTCAACAACACCACCGCCTGCCAACCCCTGGCTGAGGAACAGCTTCAGTGCCACCTGCGAGAAGTCGAGTGGTCAGGGCCACTCGCAAGACTGAAGCCAAGCTTCTTAAGCCTTGAGCGTCAGGAGGTGGCAGCGAATTGAAAGCCACAGCGGCCGGAGTGCAGAGAAGCGACGCAAAGCAATGCCAAAACAGCCGCACCAGACTTGCGTCCTGCTGAAACATCGGAAGCCGATACCCTGGAACTGGAACCAAAACGCTAAAGAGGCATGTGCTGCTGAGTGATTTTAGGGTTTTTGGCTTGCAAGACGGATCTTAAACCCATAAAACTGCCGCTTTCGGGTTCCTTTTTCTGGCTGCTATGTGCATGCAACCTTGGAGAGGTTGGTTTTGTGGGCTGCAGGCAGATGTTGAAGAATGGGGGCCATAGCAATGAACACCCAAACCTTAAACCCTAAATTTAAATCACAGTGTTGCCATGCCGCGATCGTCTTAGATTGTGTGCTTCCCACAGCAAGGTTGAGTCCCGTGCGGCTGAAGCTCGACGCTTTTAGTTAACAGCAGAAGCAAAAGCCTAAGCCTCCCAGTGGGCCCGTTTTCCCTTTCTGTAGTCCAGGCTTCCTTATAAAGTTACCCAACACCAAAAAGGGAGCCATCTTTATTCCTAGGTTACTGGGCATCCTAGAAGCGGTTCGAAACTAGAGCGGTCCTTCTGGGGTTGAGTGCCTGTCAGTAGTTAGCGGCTGCTTGAAGCAACGGGGGGCGAAGTAAGAAGGTTGCCGGTAAAGTTATTGGTAGGGCTATTGCAAGAACTGTAATCACAACCCCCGGTTTCTAAAGCTGCTTGTTGAGTCCCTGTTTGTTCAAGCAGTGTTTGACCGTAAGCCCCAAACTGCACGCCTAAATTTAAGCTGAGGGTTCGGAGACAACCCGTGACCGTAAGCCGCAAGCACTTGTCCTTACTTGGAGGTTCAGGGTAGTAGGGATATACGCAGGGTAGCTAAAATAAGTGTCGCCCATGTTAGGGGACTTATAACCCTCCCTAGAGCTACCCATGAACCTCCATGTAAGGTGCTTGTGCGCTATGGGGAAGATCGTGAGACCGAGCCGGCGTTGAAGGTGCCTGACTTGACGGGTTTAGGGTTTGGGCAAAGCATTGCACGCCGAATCCGAAAACCAGCTACTGATCAGCTACTGTCTGGAACCCGAACCACAAATGCTGGAACTACCGCGGCTTTCGCCACGCAGCTGCGCCAGATAGAGTTTGGAGTTTTGTGATTTGCGATTCGGGTGCAGATTCGGAGGCTTCGGGTGGCTGCCATGCGGCCAGGAGCAGCCTGTGAATCGACAGACATCATATTAAAAGGCATTCCACAGTTTGCAAGTTCTCTGTGCTAGATGCTGGTGGTTTAGAGGTCTAGGGCTCATGGTTACAAGTAGACATTGCGCGAGTTCAGCTTTGGGGGCTTAGGCTCCCAGCGTTGATGTTGCTGAGCGATGATGCACATGAAATTTGTGCCTACCCAGCCGAGAAGACCACTGCTAGGGTTGCATGCAGCTGCTTGCTAAACGAAACAAGTGCTAAAACTCGCACCTTGTCAACAGACGTCCTAAACCCTAAACCGTCAACAAGTCATAGGGAGGGATCGGACAAGGGGGCTGTGCCGAAAGTCTTCTGCCCTGCAGGCTTGACAATGGAGGAACTGTTTGATGCAGGGGCCGAAGTAACCAATACTTATATCGTAGTATGGAATCGCCCAGAACTCATTTCCCAAGTATTTAGGCCTCTATCCCGAACCGAGAAACACCGCTAAGCACACATCCTAAACCCTACCTGGACCCCAAGTAACCGACCTTTTGAAGGACTTCTATAAGGAAATCATAACAGGGAGCCCTGAAAAGGAAGGGTTTGTAGGGTCCAGGTAAGCCTTGGAACCCCAAAACCCTGAACCATAAACCCTAGACCCTCAACCCCCAACCCTCAACCCTACACCCTCAACCCTAAACCCTCAACCCTAAACCCCAAACGCTAAACCCTAAGCCCTTGAAACCCCGAAGCCCCAATAACCCCCGGAGGCCTACTGCCTTCCCTTTGCCAGCGGCTCCTCGGCCGTCTTCGCGCCATGGACAGAGGACCATTTTTTTCACCCAATGCCTCAACCCTTTATTTTAGGGTTTAGGGTTTTTGGCTAATTCAGGGTTTAGGGTTTAGCGTTAATCCCTCAACCCTCTAGGGCTGCCTGGAGCGCATTGGGGAGCAAGAAAGGGCTTTAAACAAGCTTACGTAACTAAATCCTAAAGCGCAACATTCCTAAACGCTACCTAAGCCCCAAACCCTCCACCCGAAATCCTCCAAACTTTAGCCCGGGGACCCGACATACCCTGAACGGCAGTAGCTCTGCAGAGCGCTCCTCGTAAACCGACGGTTTGAGGGCTTGGGGTGGTTTACGGGTTCCTGTAAGGGTTCCTAGAAGGGTTCTTCTCGGATTCCTTTAAGGGTTCCTTTAAGGGCTCTGTACGGGGCCTTTAGGGTTCATGGCATATGGGTGTAGTGTTTTGGGCTTTTGGGCTTTAGGGCTTTAGGGGTTCAGGGGTTTTGGGGCTTTAGCGGTTTAGGGTTTGGGGTTTCGGGTTCGAGGCTTGCGGATTTTAGAGTTTGTGGTTGAGGGGTGTGGGATGGTTGCGGGTTCAGGGTGTACGCAGGGCTTGGGGCACCCAGCGACTCCAGTATCCTGCTTTTGCACTTGAGACCTTTTCCCTGAATGAAGGAGTAGTACCGTTTTCCGGGGCAACCTCTGCTTTGTGTTCAGGGGTCCTGATTAGACTGACTAGGATGTCCAGACAATTGTAGGGCTATACAGGCTATACATGAGGCGAAGAAAGCAGCATGAGCAGCTATATCCGCCCAATGAAGGTAAACTTGACACCATCTGCATCTGCCCATGATCATTTGAGCAAACCCTAAAGTCCTCTGCCCCAAACGTCTTACAGCTCGAAGCATATAAGAAAGCCCTGTAAAGTGCTCTTCGCTAACCAGAAAACATGCAAAGCGTGGACCCCCGAAAGAGCCTCGACACAGACTGTCCAGGACGAAACCGTCGAAGTCATTGCGGTGGTGCGAACCTCAGAGGGTTTCGCGTCTCGGGATTTATTTAGGAGTCTCGGTGACTTCCTACCTTTCAACTCCAAACCCTGGTTAGAAAGCAATACCCTCAACCCCCGGAACCCTACTCCCTTGTACAGCGCCCAAGCAAATCCCGCACTGAACCCTTTAACGCAACCGGAAGCAGCAAAGTGGACATTCCTTATGTAGAGGCATGAGCAGTGAGCTAGCTTCCTGAGTGGTTCCCCTATTTGCCCTTTCTTGGTTCAGGGTTCTCTTATTCGAACCGAACAGTAGGAAAAAGGGTACCCCTAATGATGGGGGCTACCCAGGAAACTAGTGTTTCATTTTAAACTAGGATGCCCAGTAGTACCCTTATTCCCTTTTTGTAGTCCTAGGTTCCTTATAAAGTTACCCAACACCAAAAGGGGAGTCCTTTTTATTCCTAGGTTGCTGGGCATCCTAGTAAATGGCTCGAGGAGTTGCCTGGCCGTGGCAAAAGATCCGAGGAGGCACCTCTTCTTGTGTTGAGATGTTAATAAAGTCTTTGGAGATTTAATAATCCAGGGATCGGATTTTAAGGCTTAAGGGTTTAGGCTTGTGTTGAGAAAAACTCTTTGGGGTTTCAGTATTTAGGGTTTGCGAGTCGGGTCGCGTGTAGGGGTGTGGGGCCTGAGAGGCATCTAGTCTAAAGTTTAGGATTGTTTTGGTGGCACCTAGTTCAGAATTCATTGGTTTAGGAGTTAAACATCGAGATGTGGTAGTTACTTTGTGACTTGGGTTCGGGATGTAAGGTTTAGGGCCGTAGATGTGTAGATATCGTACTTGCCATATGCCCCGAAATCCCGGTTCTAATGATTACGGCAACTGGTTTTCAGCATATTCAGACAGGAGGCCGGAAGTGGCGGCCGCGTTAGATCCACATCTATCCCCAGGCTGTCCTAAAGCAGCCTCAACCCCCTTCCCGCGTTCAGCTCTACCCGAGTTGCAAGATAAAGCTCCTGCAGGCAATGCCGGCGGATGATGCAGGTGACGACGCCATGCTGCAGGCAGGAAGCTCCGCTTCAACCCTGGCCCTGAAAGTCTACAGTCGGGCGAAGTAGATCCTAAGACTTTGCTTAACCCGAAACCCTAAGCCATAAGCCGCACAAAGCGAAAGATAGCAAAGTTATAATCAGAGTATGTTCTGAAAGCCCTTGACTTGAGTATGTGGTGCCTTAGACCCTTGAGCCTGTCGGGAGTCTAGGGCATGGGGTTTAGGTTTTAGGACTTTAAGGTTTATGCAGGGCTTTGGGCTTTGGGAGTTTAGGGTTTAGGATTTGCTGCTTTAGGGTTTGGGGCTTTCGGGTTTAGGGCTTTAGGTTTTAGGGTTTGGGGCTTTGAGTTGCTCGATGACATCGTATGCAGCCGCGCAGTATGGCTTAGCAGAGCACTTTTAGGGTTATCTAGGTTGGAGGTTGGATCATTTGTTATTTTCCTTATTTGGGTTTAGAAGGGACCCTCTCTCTCCATAAATATATATATATATATATATGTATATACATATATATATATATATATATATATATATGTATATTTTGTTCAGGGTGTTTATAGGCCAATCCAGTTATGAGCGCTTGTAGGGCTGTGGTTCATGCCTGGTTAGAGGGGTGGACAATCATGCAGCTGCAGGTAAAGCAGGTACAGCCTCTCAAACCCTAAATCCCTAAACCGCAAACCCTGAAGCCTAAACTCTAAACCACGTACGCTCTGATTCGTTTTCAGCTCCTTCGGTGTGCGTTTGGAAGAACACTTCCAACCCTCCTTCAGTGGGTGCCGAAATCGTAAGCCTGAACCGTAAACACTTAGGCTCTGCAGTAGGGCCCAGTCCTTAGTCTCATACCAATATGGGGCCTGTGGCTACATGGAAGCAGAACCGAAGCCTGAGCATTAGGGCCGTCAACTGCTGGCTGTGATGCTAGGGTTCAGGGTTTAGAGTTTAGGGTTAAAAGTTTAGGTTTTGGTAGACTTCTAGCTACATATCAGTTTGCACATCACGACCCAGCAACATTTGGGTCTTAGTATACCAAGATTATTTGCTAGGGATCCCCATGATTATTATGCGAGTTCATACCTTCAGGCCCCTATCTTACACCCTTAGGGTAACCCTTATGGAAACCTTTTACAGGTTGCGATTCGAGCCTTGAGTTGGGTTGAACTGGGGGTGTTGCCTTGTGATTCCAGGCTTCAAAACCTTAAAAAGTGAACTGATAAGCTGGGGTTCAGGGGTCGGGGATGCGGGGTTTTGCTCAAATCAGGTTTTTGGGCTTCAAATTTGCCAGCTAGGCCCCTAAAGCCCCAATGCTGCCAACTATGAGGCGTTGATGCAAGACATCATGGCAGATCTGAGGGGGTGCCCATATGCACGGGTGCTCAGCGTTATGGGACTTGTCGGGGCAGGGGAGCGCTTGAGGGGTCTGTATGGGTGTGCAGAGTATGTTTGAATAGAAGGCGAGATATCGCTGGTAATGTCGCTGATTACGGCAGTAAAACAATTTCTAGCCGTCATCATCGTCGTCGCCGTCATCACAGCGTTATCACCATCCTCCTCTTCCTCCTCCTCCTCCTCCCCTCCTCCTCCTTCTCCTCTTCAACCTCATCATCATCATCACCAGCATCAGCAGCATCACCATCACCATGGTCGTCATGGTGGTCATCATCATCATCACCACCATCGTCATCAACATCATCTCCATCTTTTCCATCACCGTCACCATCACCATCATCATCACCGTCATCATAACCATCATCACCATGTTCATCATCATCATCATCATCTTCATCATCATCACCATCCTGGTCTTCGTCGTCATCATGGTCGTCGTTGTCATTGTCCTCATCGTCATCATCACCGTCATCATCATCATCATCATCATCATCATCGTCGTCGTCGTCATAGTCGTCGTCATAGTCATCGTCATCATGATCAGCAGCAGCAGCAGCAGCAGCAACTTCATGACCACCACTCTATCCATAGAACGACGAATCAAAGACCTCCGGTTTTGAAAATGTAGGGAGGAAGGCGACCAGGAAAGCTGTCCGCTTAGAATCCTTTTCTCGTTCCTTTGCTCCAGTGCATACCGACATGCAGGGTGTCGACTTCACTGTTTGTAGTGGGGAGAATCCATTCCGAGCGAAAAAATCAGCACTGACAGCAAAGAGGTATAATAAGCACAGATCTCAGCTCACTCTCTTGCATTGCAGTGATTCGCAGCATCATTGTCACCACTGTTGCAGCATCTTTGTTGCAGCCCTATAAACACGTGAACAGCGAACTCCCATGCAATGGGACTACGTCCTGAACTCGAAATTTGACCCTAACGCGCGACATCCAAAGATCCAAGATCCGAGCTCTAAGCTCTCGCCTGGAACAAGGCAACAAAATTCGAATCTCAAGACCCTACCGTTTTAGCTCCAAAAATCCTGGAACCCAAAGCTGTAGGTATTGTAAAACCTCGACACCTGAAACCTGATGTTCCGAGACCTCACACCCCCCAAATCCCAAAAGCCCAAGGTCCACTCCACAGGAAAGTCCAGGGCCCCCAAACCTTAAGCCCAATAGCCTCCCACACCTTGAACCCTAAACCCGTATTGATTTCTTATAGACCCCTGCAGGGAGCCCCTTAGAGGAACTCTTAAGGACCTGAGCCCTACACCCTTATAAATGCCTTGGTGCTGACACCTTGAACCCAAATCAGGTCTAGGTCCCTTATAGACCCCTTCAAGGAACCCTTTAAAGGAACCCTTAAGAAACCCAGAAGGAACCGTTAAGAAACCCGAACTCAGGTCTTAGTTGGCTTCTCTATGGGTGGTGGTTTGGCCATGGAGCTGGCCATGCGCATTGCCGACGGGGTGCCTGGAGGTTTAATGTTAGAGCTTAGGGTTTAGGGCTTCGGGCTTAGGGTTTAGGGTTTCAAGCGGCGTAGGGTTTAGGGTTCAAAGACGGGTTTATGGGCTTAGTGGTTGAAACGGATGTTGCAACTTAGGCAGTTTGAGTTCATTGTTGTGTGTTAAGGTTAAAGGGCTTTAGAGTTTTAGGATGCCCAGTGCTACCCTCATTCCCTTTTTGCAGTCCTAGGTTCCTTATGAAGTTACCCAATACCAAAAAGGGAGCCCTTTTTTTTTACTAGGTTACTGGGCATCCTAATGCTGATAAGACCACATTTAACGAAGCAGGTTTTAGTAGGGCCGTAGAGACATAAAGAAGAAGGAGGCAAGTTGGAACATCATTATCGTCATGCTGCATTGAAGTAAGGTGTAAGAAACCCAGCACTACCTAGCCTTAAGCCATTTTAGCCAACTTTCCGGAGTTCGCTGTATCTTCTATTCTCAAGGTTTTGGATGCGCTTGCCCGGACAGGGTCCCAGCCTGTGCCGAAACCCTAAGTCAACCGCAAGCGCACAAGCGGAATATAGAAGCTTGAGTATTTGCTAACTTAACATAGTTCCTAAGGGTCTGCTGTTATGGTCATACGGTATTATGATACACCAAAAGCCTGTTGTAATTGTAACTGTTAAATACTGTTAACACCCTAATCTCAAACCCTAAACGCCAACTCCTGAACCTCAAAGCCTAAACCTGCACCGTGAACCTGGAACCTACCAGAGAGTCGCTATCAGATTAAACACCAAATCTTCAACCTAAAGATTGAATATCTCCAAGGGTAAAAGGAGGGACCCTTGATAAGGACCCCTAGGTATATACCCTTAATGCAGCTATTATTTACCCATAAACCCGCAACCATAGAACCATCGTTCCAAGGCCGCCCCGACCTGCCCAGAACCTTTGGCGGCTCGAGCCTCAAAGTTTCACCGCTTGGGTTTAGGGTTTAGGGTTTAGCGATAGGGTTTGCAGGGTTTGGGGTTTAATAGGGTTGGTGTTTGGGAGTATCGGGGTTTACGGGATTTCGGGCTTGGGGTAGGGTTTCGGGTTCAACTTATGTACCTACAACTCACTCGGGCTTTGGGGTATACTGCAGTACAAATTTTTGCGCACTTATAAGGAATATTTCGGAGTAGTCTTAGGCGTGATTCGGGCCAATCATTATGACCACCGTAATTCGTTACTATGAGGTCAGCCGCGAAGAACACGCAAGGCTAGCCAGCCATCACCGTGAATAATACCCCAGCCAGCAAGTCATGCAACATAAAGGACTTGCACCATCATTATGAGTCATGAGAGTGTGCATGGGTACATAAGATTGTGGTGATGATGGTGATGGATGTGGTGATGATGACGATGATGATGATGCTGCTGATCATGACGCTTGTTGGTGGTGGTGATGAAGAAGAAGATGACTGTAATAAGGCGGAGCTGTTTTCAATCAAAACCACCCCCCCCCCCCCGAATTATCAGGTTGGCTTGCAGACACTGGTTTCATGGCCTCCTTGCGCGTCAAGCCCGCAAGTTCTCTGCTGAACTCCGAAGCATTCAAACTACATACTCTTGTCCCTTCTGCAATGATGCCTTGATACGCTTCCCCCAATGTCAAATTACAAACAGTACTATCAATAGCCCAAGTACCTAGTGTAATCTTAGTAGCTGAGTAGAGCCTTTTCAATTAAGATTTTCTTGGGCTAGGGTATCAACCGCTAAGTCATAGTCATTCCTTGAACCCTACAGAAAAGGCCCTCAAAAAAACAGACTCCAAAGCCCTTAGCTTAATCCCCTCTTGCCCAACAGCTCCGAACCTCGACACTCCTACAAAGCCTTTGTGGTTTCCTGAGCCCTAGCTGGGAGAGGTGTATGTCGCTGGCCGGAAGCCTCCAGCGCAGAATCCTTCCTTGGTGCCGCAGCCTGAGAATGCTCCTGTTAAGGGTTTGGAGTTTAGGGTAGGTTCAGGGTTTAGGGCTTTTTAGGATTTAGGGGATTAGGGGTTTAGGGGATCCGATATGGCTCCTACTTGGGTTGAGGCTGTAGAAAGGTTGGAAGTCAAGCGTACTTTTGGTAGGCGGTGCCTCTCTTCACGACGTCATCCGGCCCTCCAAGCAGGAAAGCTGTTGTAGGCTTGCCGGCTGAGGGCTTTAGCGTAGGGGCCTAATAAATATGTAGTCTTGCTGTTCCTTAGGGTTCCTTCATGTGTTTATGGTACACCGCGCCCCCCACCCCCCCCGCCCCCCCGCACCACCCCAAACCTTGTTGCACTTGTTGCTGGCCCCTGCCAATCAACCCTAATCCCTAAACCCTAATTAAACCCTAAACTCTCAACGTTAACCCTTGAAGTTTAACCTCTCAACCCTAATCCCTTTGACTTAAACTCGTAACCCTAAACCCTATAAAGTCTAAACCCTCCAACCCCAATCCCTACTTAAAGGGTCATGGGACTTAGTAACTAGCGTTATAATTAGGGTAACTATACTTAGAACTACTTACAACCCCAATTAGGGTACTTGTAACCCTACTTACTAAGTCCCATGATCCTCCAAGTAGGCCCTAAACCCTAAACTAAACCCTAAAGATCCCTTTAAGGAACCCTAAAGATCCCTTTGGGAGCCCTTTTAAGGAACCCTTACTAAGTCCCATGATCCTCCAAGAGCCCTTGAGCCCAAGCCCTTAAAGGGAAGCAAAGCCCTAAGCCCTATATAGATTCCTAAAACCCTAAGCCCTAAACCTTATGAAAGCCCTAGGCCCTAAAAGACCCCGAGCCTTCCAAGACCAGGTCCGACATCAACATGTCCAATGAAGAGCTGGCAGCGGGGAATCCCGGGGGCGTCGTTGTATAGAGGACCTACGGATCCTAGGGTTCCGTTAAAGGGGTCTATAAGGGTACCTGTAAGGGCTTCCTTTAAGGAATCTATAGGGGGTTTAAGGTTTAGGGTTGATGATATATATCCTGCAAGACCCATAATAAGGGACATACCATAATTCCCATAGTTTCGGGTCCTTAAGGTCATTCAGGATTTATATCATCAACCGTATTATTACTAAACAGAGGGGCTCATATTCATGGCTATATACAATCATGTTCCAAACATTATCTCAGTGTTGCAGAGTAGGGGCAGTACAGTAAATCCCATAAAGTTGGAAACCGGATTACCGCCAAATAGTTGCTGGGATTCCATATACATTTCTCCTAAGGATTGAGGCTATTGGGCTTCCAGGCTTCTACTGTACGAAACCGAGGGGCTTATAGGATACAGGGTTTTTGGGTTCGGGTTCAGGGCTTAGGGAGTGTAGGGTTTTAGGGAGTATGGTTTAGGATATATAGGGTATAGGCAGTATAGTCCAGGAATGTCTTGTTTGCAAATGTCCTTATAGTCGTTCTGATACTTGGAGGGTCGGAGGACTGAGTAAGTAGATAATAAGTAGACTTATCAGTACCCTAGAACGGATCCTGGTTGGGGTTATGAGACTTATAACTCGATAGCAATAACTAGATACTTAGTCCCCGTGCCAACGGCGGCTGATCTCGCTCCGTTGTCTTTTGCAGGTCGGACGGCACCAAACGTCAGTTGCAGCATCTGCTCTTCGTCCATACTGTTCCGCAAGGGATATGCCGGATGAGGCGGCCGAGGCGGCCCAGGCCCCTAAACCCCTAACCTTAAACCCTAAATCCTAACAGCAATCCTAAACCCTAAACCTCGACCTCTGCACTCGGTTCGGGCGTACTTGCTGTACCCCACTCCAAGTAGTCTTGCTCCTGCTTGGAGGGTCAGGGGACTTAGTAAGTAGTTAATAAGTAGAGTTATAAATACCCTAAAAGGGATCCTAATTGGGGTTATGGTACTTGTAAGTCTCTAAAATAACTAGTTACTAAGTCCCCCGACCCTCCAAGTGAAGGTCGACGAAGGATCCTTTTCGCGTGTATTTGGCGCCACTTCGCACGCAGTGCGATCCAGAAATCCTGAACCCAAACCTGATAAGTCCGTTCCCTCAGCTTCAGCTACTTAGTGTCTGAATCACACATTGTGTATACCAACTTCAAAGCCACAATTTGCAGCCCTCGGGTCACGCTCTAACTGGGATGCCGTTATGGCTGTCCTTCAAGAATGGGTGGTCGACTAAACTTGATTAATCAGGCATCTACGGCCAAGAACCGTCATCCTGAGCCCTAATCCCCTCGCCCCCCCCCCCCCCCCCCCCACCCCCGTACCCTTAGCCTCTAAACGTTAGCCCGCCTCAACCCTAAACCCACAGGCCCTTCTAGCAACGTTTTTTTGGAATCCTGAGGGACATAGCAACCCTGATTTTTATAAAGCAGCCATAATCATAAGCAGCCCTTCGACACCCCAGCCTAAACCTAATGTAGAAGCCATACTACAATTCCGGACCCTAAACCCTTAACCTCTAAACCTTATAAACCCCAAACCCCTAAACCCGACGCCCTATAAAAAAGGCCTAAACCGCCAGTTCGCCATCATTCCAAGGGTAAAAGGAGGGACCCTTAATAAGGACCCCTAGGTATATACCCTTAATATAGCTATTATGTACCCATTCTATAGCCCATTATAGGGTAGGGGTCCCCATTAAGGGTCCCTCCTTTTCCCCTTTGAATCATGTTAGCAAGTTATCCATTGCTTGGGGCCTCCTGGGCTTAGGCTCTCTGACCCAGGCCTGAAACTGGATTTTGCAGCCACGCGCAGGTCATAGGTAAAGGTCCCCCCTTTTCCCCTTGGAATCATTACGCGTTCCTGCAGCTGCTCTCGAGGCCTATGCCTTCGCTCCACCGGAGGCGGCGGCATCGGCAGAATTCCGTGAACATGCCAGGGGCCTCGGCACTGGATTTGGGGGTTTAGGGTTTTAGGGTTTAGGGTTTAGGGGTTTAGGGGTTTAGGGGTTTAGGGGTTTTGGGTTTAGGGTTTAGGGGTTTAGGGTTTAGGGTTTAGGGGAGGCCTCGGCACTGGACGAGGATGCCCAGTAGTACCCTTATTCCCTTGTAGTCCTAGGTTCCTTAAAAAGTTACCCAATACCAAACAGGGAGCCCTTTTTGTTCCTAGGTTACTGGGCATCCTAGTGGATTTGGGGGTTTAGACTGAGACTTGAAGTAGAGGGGGTTATGTAGGTTACTCTTGGGTTTCTATAGAGTAGGGCTTACTATGACATCTCTTTAACGGCGTAGGGTTTGGGGTTTAGGATTTAGGGTTTGGTGGTTGAGTAATGAGGGAGCTGGATTCAGGATGCGGATTTGGGGCTTGGGGTTGTGTAGGACCCGCGGTCTGGCGACTTTCAAGTTCAGTCGCGTTTGATTCTGAGAGGGGGGCCTATCGGCTAGGGAGCCGTGGGTCTAGAGTTTAGGGTCTAGGGTTTAGGTACCCCACAAATCAAAGAGATGTTCATCGCATGTCTTCCCGGGTTTAGTGATTCTCGTCGCAACTGCAAGACATGGAGCTCATAAGCGGGCTGCTTGGGGTTCCAGCTTCGTGCGGAAGGTGAATCAGCCCCAAACCGCTCAAATCCTCAAAACCAACACCCTAAACCCATAAACTTTCCTACAACCAAACTTCAAACATATCCATGGACGTCACACTATTCAACCCCCCCGAGCAAAACAAACATACCTCAACAACCCCCCCCAAAAAAAAACCCAAGCCACCAATGTATAATCAACCCCACGTCCAAATTACCCAAGCCGAGGCCTTACAATTTCCAAAAAAACCCAAACGCTATCGTCGGGGCTTGAATAGGTGGTCCTCATACTCCTCTATAGAGGCGTAATTTGAAACGCTGCGCGTCGTACGGCCCGGCTGTACGCGCATGCGGCGAGTGGCTACTATCTGCAGCAAGCTCTTGTAGGAAAAAAGTAACAGTTGGAATCGCACTTATAGTAAAAGTAATGTTCATAGCAACACGAAGCAGGATGATTGTGAGTAGTATTAGTAGTGGTAGTATCCGTACGAGTTTTGGTGTCGTCATTCCGAAACACTGGATACCAAGACTCTCGCAAGCGGCGGGATGCCTTAAGTATGGGCCGTTGAGGCTGTGGATTTCGTGGGCGTCTTGGATTAGGGTAGCATCACAGCCTTTTCAACCACGTTACTCCACGAAAGGGCGTCTAAAACAAGCCTGAGACGCACATAAAGATGCTACATTGCAGTCCCGTGTCGTCGAAAACTCCGAAAGCTCGCACCTGTCAGCGAGCGGAGGGAAAGGGGAGTGGGGGGGGCGGGAGGGGGGGGGGGGGGGGGGGGGGGGGGGGGGGGGGGGGGGGGGGGGGGGGGGGGGGGGGGGGGGGGGGGGAGGGGGAGAAGGCGGGGAAGCGAAGTAAATTGGGTGGGACTGCCTACAGAAAGCCAAAATCCACTGGAGAAAGAGAAAATTCACCGCCGGACCTTGGGGCTCATCGACACGTTTCCATTTTTTAGGGGGGGGGGGGGTTAAGAGTTAAGAGGTGGGGAATAGGAATATTCCGACTAGGAACCTCTGACCGCTTCGGCCGGGGCCGAGGCGAATTTCTTAGTAGTTAGACATCCCCAAACCCATTTCTAATCATTCAACCCGTTGTTGTGGGCCTGGGTAGGCATTGTGGTATCAACAGGCTTGCGAGTGTGCTGACCGAGCTGTTGTTAGCAGCAGCTTCTTCCGTAAGAGATGTTAAGAAGTCTTGCTTGCAACCACCCTGATTAATATAAACATCCCACCCCAAACACAGGTAGTGCCTTTGTTGCGCGCCGACCTCGAGGCATTGCACAGGGCCCCTGCGCGGGCTTCGGGCTTGGGACGTTGAAGGCTCTTCATGAAAAACGTACCCAGTTTGAAATTACCGTTTGTTGTGTAGTACAGTGTTAAGAGAAAGTTTTCTTATCCAATCGAAAGCTTAGTAATTATAATCTTAAGACTTGACAGCAGAGACGCTCAGTATTCCTTCAAAGCATGGGCATCCAAAAAAAATCTGAGAACGACCCGCAGCTCTGAATTCCCGGAGCTGTTGGGGCTTTTGGGTGTCAGGGTGGAGGGATCCAGGCCGGCAGTCCCAAGTCCACTTTGCTTGGCGTTCTCCTAGTTGGCTCTTAGGGCTTTAACTTCTTGGTTTTCTATATGAGCCATAATAAGGAGGCTAATAGTTTTCGTTTTAGGAGGGCTTCAGAAGGCAGCCAAGTATAGTCAGTGTTTAGGCTACAGGGTTAAGGGTTTAGGGTAAAGTACCAGCATAACCTACTTTTTTGTGGGTTCTTGTTACAGCCCACACATGGAATGTACGGGACCCTGCGACCAAGTTCTGAGGTTCAAGCTTCTGACTCAGGTTTAGGCTTGGGGGGTGGGGGGTGTGCGATTATCCCCTAAACCCAACTGAACCCGAAGCCCAACGGCCGGAACCCTAAACCCTAAATGGATGTCTAGATCCGAGCTCAACGTGCAGGGATATCTGGAGGGTTCGAACACGCGCAATAGCAGCCGAATAGCGGCGTCTTAGTCTTATCAGGCCCAAAATACTATGCCCTGGAAGGTCTTTGATACTTTAAGTGCATCCTTATTTTGGGTTGCTGGACTCCTTGGGTTGGGATCCAAAACGATTCCTACTTCCACCCGAGAAGAGGGAACCCGTAAACCCGAAACTCTAAGCCGCTAAAGGCTCCTAGTACCTACTGTAGGTTGTTGATACGTTGGGATCATCCGAATGACCTGCAGCTTTCGATCCGGGTTGCAAGCAAGAGCATCGTTGCTGCGCGGGGTTCAGGATCTAAAGGTTAAGCTGTGGGATTTCGGGCTAAGTTTGGAGCTTCAGGTTTCATTAGCATTAAGGTCCGAGGGTGTGCGAATTAATATTTCGCGGGGATACGAAGCGCGTGGACTGCACCTCGGGATGGAGATGCGTCGGAGCGCTCTTGGCCAAAGGATGCAGACAACGGGCTGGCCCATTCGAGCCGTTCTGATGGCCACCGTTGACCACAACATCCCTGCAGTTTCTCGTCATGACGCATAACAAGGAGGCCTCAGAGATTCATCATCATCCTCATCAGCGCCATCATCCTGGCTTCTTCAGCCTAAGGTTGGTGCCGTGACATGTATCGGCTTCGACCTGGAATCGAGCAGGCTGGAGCACCTGCTTCAACTCGCCGACATTCAGGCTGTGCTGGGTGATGCGAACTGGAGGGATCGGACTCGGCTCAAGCTTTTGCTGCCCAGCATCGAGGAATCGCTGGAGCGACAAGAGTTTCCTATCAGGACATTGACCTGATAGAAAGTCCCCCAAATCAATGCCCGATGCCGCTTCCACAGTCCTTCCGCCAAGCAAGATGCCTACAGCTGCAAATGTTAAAACCCCGCCTTAAAACCCTGCACCCTCGGCCTTAAACCCGCATGGACACACCTGGAAAGCATTACATATATATATATATATATATATATATATATATATATATTTATGCCAGGCAGATGCCCGGGCGGAGAAGCGGCTGAGCAACGCGGGCCTGGAGGCTTTGGGTTTCAGGGTTTACCCGTAGCCGGAAAAAAAACTACATACCTTTTTTAGGGCTCCTTAGTATGGTTTCTATACATAGTTCTTTATAATCATTATGCTAAAGGTGGTCTTTTGCGCCACAGGTGAAGGGTTTATGTTGCAGAAATAAAGAAATGGAGCCGATTACAGAGGTCTGCCATTAGCATTAGGGTAAAGGGGCTATCCGGTTTGATTGGGAAGTTCAATAGGCACTGCAAAGGTTTCAGATTTTTGTTCGGGGTATAGCAAGAATTTGTTAGTTTGCGCCGTAGGGTAACTGTCGCAGTTGTTTGACCACGGAAAAGATACGTGTCCCAAACCTGGTTCCACGAACCCGGTTTACGGTTTAGGGTTTTAGGGTTCTGCGGATCGTGAAACGCAAGAGGAGGTGTACACGGACCGCAGAACTTTCACTGCTCTTGTTTCTTGCTAGCTTTTACTTCTTCTATTCTACATTCCCCGGCCACCCGTCTGCTTCTGACGCCTATAAACCCTACTTAAACCCGAAAGCCTAAATTCCAATTTATCCCTAAACCGTACGCAGTAGCGCATCTTGCTGGCTTCTGATGCCCTGAGCTTGTTGGACTCTTCGAAGCTGCACCCGAGCCTTTGAGTTTCCCCCACTCCTGCGTGTTCAGGCTTTAGGTTTAGGGTTTTGGGTTTAGTTTTGGGGCTGGATGTTGCATTCAGAGACTCACCACGGCATGGCCTTGCAAGGATCACCTCTCTCTCGATCCGGGTCTCTCAGTGGGCACTTTTTCCTTATTTGCCGCCTTTGGTTTCTTATAAGACTACCCAACACAATCAAGAGGAGTTATTGTTAGGCTCCTGGGATCCTAGTGTTTGTAGGATGCTGACCACAAGCGTTTCCGAAAATTAGGGGTACCTTATTTGGGGTTCTTATAATAATGATCCTACTATTTAGAGGAACTCTATTAGGGTCCCCTATTTTCGGAAACCCACAGATTGGTTTTCATAAAGAGAGAGGAGCTATCGCTACCCGGACTAAACGCTGAGCTCGACAGGCCCCACACCCTCAACCCAACAGGGTTTCGGGTTTTGGGTGTAGGGTAATAGCCCTAGGGTTTAGGGTTTAGGGTTTAGGGTTTAGGGGTTTAGGGTTTAGGGTTTAGGGTTTAGGGTTTAGGGTTTAGGGTTTAGGGGTTGATGATACAAATCCTGACCCATAATAAGGAATATACCAAAATTCCCATAGTTTAGGGTCCTTAAGGTAATGCAGGATTTTTATCAGCAACCGTAGGACCCCCAACCCTAAACCCCTAAAGCCAACCAAAACCCTAGTAGATCCCTTATGGAAGTTCTGCCAAAGACCTTGAAGAGCCCTAAACCCTACAGGCTGCCCAGACCTTCCAATATCCCTATCTTTAGGAACATGCGTTGAATCAATGTATGGATCTTATCATCATCCAAGGCATATTGGGTAGTTCTCCAAATTAGGGTCCCTTTTTGAGTAAGTCCCCAATATAGTACGGCACCCTCATAAGAAGGACCCTAAGGGACCCTAATTTAGAGCATTGCTCATATATTCCGTGAATAAGGCACCTTTGACCCTAAGCCCTAAATCCCTATAAGCCCTAAACCCCTAAACCCTAAACTCGAATAAGGAAAATCTTAGAAGGTTTGGGTATGGCCAACCAGGATCCTCCTAAAAAGCACTGCCAGGGGCGACAGCTGCCGGCCACCGTTGGTGTTGAGCTGCCGGGGGGGCCCAGCAGATTTTGGATTTAGGCTACTTGGGGGATCATGGGACTTAGTAAGTAATTAGGGCTATAAGTACCCTAATTGGGGCTTTTAAGAAATTACAAGTATAGTTACCCTAATCATAACCCTAGTTACTAAGTCCCATGACCCTTTAAGTAGACCCTAAACCCTAAACCCTATAGATCCCTTTAAGGACCCCGTCAAGGAACCCTAGTTACTAAGTACAATGGAGACTATAGGTATAGTTGGGTTCGTATTTAGGGGGTTTGGGGTGTAGGAGGTGTAGGGTTTTGTGCTAATCGAGACGCTCGACTCCAGAACCGTGTAATTAGAATCTAAACCCGGATAATTCATATGGGTGGTTGTCAAAATTAGGGTCTTTTTTTGGGTACCCTAAAGAGTACGTAAAAAGGGACCCTAATTTTGACAACCACCCACCCATATAAGCCTAAACAATTACCAACACTATTTGGGGGACTGCCTTATTAGAATTATAGTATAATGGGCTCCAAAACTTTATTCTAACCTGGGGCTCACCTATTTTTCTTGAGCCCCAACACCAATACCCTGGTACACAAGCGCTTGTGGAACACTTCAGCCTACTTACTCGATGCGGCAGTGGTGCAGCCTCCAAAACATTTTACCATCTTTTGTGCAGCTCTCCTCAGCCTCTGACATCACATGGCTGGAATCCTTTCCCGAAGTTGAGCAACGCTCAGCGCCTTGTGGGGCTGCGTGTCAGCGAGTGAGTGAGGGCTCAAGTCAGGTCGAAGAAACTACACGAGCCGCAACCACTTCAGGCAATCAGACTCCCACACAGTCAATGCCACTTAGATACGTAATTGGCATCCTGCGTAACTGCACTACATGTTCTAATTCTTCAAATCCTTGGGGGTTTAGGGTCCAGGGTTCCTTGTTAACCGTGTCGCATCTCTGAGTGCATGTTCTGTTTTAGAGCGAGTGTCGAAGATGCACGCAGTGGGGTGAAGATTGTACAGTAATAAAGAAGTCTGAATAAGGCGTGATACATCTCAACTATACTGTGTGTTTACGAAAACTGGGCTCCAGCAAGAAGCCCTAAGCTCCCATTTCTTACGTTCGAAACCCTCACCTCTGCCCCAACCCTAACCCCCCAAATCAGGTTCTGCGGGACAAGCGACACCGTTGCACCGTGGCTCGAGGCAGTGTCGCACTCGATAGGGCGCGGATTGTGATTTACTCGGTACCCTAAACCCTAAACTCTAAACCCTAAACCCTAAACTCTAAACCCTAAACCCTAAACCCTGAACTCTAGACCAAGAGATCCCAATATCCGTTCGTTCAGGAATGCATCTGAATTGTCTAAAGTCTATAGGTCCTGTTATTCTGATTAAAGGTGAGTTCTTAAGTTCGGTGTGCTGGGCTCTGTCTGTGGCTATTCTCCAGAGAGTTCCTTTTGTAGAATTGCTTGTCTGTTGCCGTTGAATTTACACATGTTGTCCTTACTCCGGTTCTCAAAGGACTTCAGTTTAGCAGCATGCAGCGCTAAAGGAGTGAGGTGTTATGCTAGGCTATCGACTTGGGATGACTTTTTATGTCCTCTATGGTCAATATACAATTCTGGGGACTGAAATCAGCGCCTAGTATAGTCTCCAGTGTAATTCCTGTTTGGGGTTACCTTATAGGACCCTAGTTATATATATTTGGTGAAACCAACAAAAGGAACTACAATGGAGACTGGAGGTAGTATACTTGGAGAGTCGGGGGACTTAGTAAATAGTTATTTTATAGACTTATATGTACCATAACCCCAATTAGGATCCCTTTTGGGGTACTTATAAGTCTACTTATTAGCTACCTATAGTCTCCATTGTAGTTCCTTATTTTGGTTTAACCATTTTTATATTAAGGATCCTAAAAGGTAACCCCAAAAAGGAACTACAATGGAGACTATAGGTACTTACTAAGTCCCCCGACCCTCAAAGTAGGGCTTCAGAGAGGATGGCCTTCGGATTGAAGTGGAAGCGGGTCTGGGGATGCAGGGTTTAGCAGCTCAGGACCTCTTTCTGTAAATCAACCCTAAACCCTACCTAGAACCTGCCTTCTTTAGAGTTCCCTATTATGATTTCCTTATGTAAAATAAGTCCTTAAAAGGATAGGTTATTCCGGGTTAAGGTAAACCCTAAACCCCTTAAACTTTAGACCCCGAGATGAGCTGTAACTGCCCTTGAGCATTCGAGCCGTGACTTGAATTTGCAGCTCGGGGACTCTAGGGACGTAGGATTTATACTATAAGGTGTGGGTTTGAGGGTTTAGGGGTTTACTATAGGGGCCTAGATGATTACCTATACTATTTTGGGGTATAGTATAATGGCCTCCAAGCCCTATTCTAGCTATTAAGGCCCCTATAGTATGCTACTGTACGGGCTTGACAAATTCAGAGAGGGCAGTATTACCCAAGCGTACTACTTAATGTGTTCAGTGCAAAGTTGAGGTCTCTATATTGGGACGTAAGTTGTCTGAGTGGGAGCAGCGCGAAGGATTTCGGGGTTGCGGGAGGGGTTTGGGGGTTACACGGGGTCAAACGCCAATCCCCAATGCAGCGTTCTGAATACGTACTTATTAAAAGCTTCCTCTGATTGCCCTCTTTGCGTATACGGTCCTTAAAACCATACAAGGCCCCAGTCTAACTCCACACAGCAACTGATTCTAATCCTGCCATCTTCCCTGCAGAACCTTAAACCCTAAACCCTATAACTCCAAACCCTGAAACCTATATCCTAGACCCTAAACCCGAACCTCTAAACCCCGAATCCTAAACCCTAAACCGGCGAAGATCCCGTCGAACCCATCCGCGCCAGGCACCCGGGTGGCAGCGATACGCGGAGTCTGCCGTCGGCGGGGATCCTCGGGGGGGGGGGGGGTTTGGCGTTAAGGTGGTGGGGTCTAGGGTTTAGGGTCCGGGGTTTAGGGTTTTGGGTTTTAGGCGGTAGGGTTTACAGTAGGGTTTAGACCCCTATGCGAAGGCCGGGGGAGATCCTGAACACTAAAAGCCAAGCCCGCGGCCTCGGGTGAAAGTCCTACTATTTGGGTACTTCCGTTGGGCCCTGTGCGTAGGAAAAGATGCAATCTCAACGCGCCGGACGCACAAGCACGGGAATCCGAGTTGGAAGAAGACATTCATAGTTTGGGGTTCAGGATTTGGGAATAGGTATATCGGGGTGGTGATCTTGTGCGGAATTCATCGAAGCAGGGTAGCCAAAGGAGTGCAGGGGTGTTGGAGGGTCTAGGTACCCTAAACCCTAAACCCTGAACCATGGCTCCGCCTTTGACCGTGTACTTGTGCTGCAAGGCCTCCACTACTTACCGGGCGGCCATGAGTTCATGCAGGACTGGGCTGCAACAGTTTAGTTTTGGGGTTTAGGGTTTACAGGGTTGTAGGGTTTAAGGGGTTTATAGAGCTTTCAGAGTTTATGCGGGTAATAGGGGTTATTTATAGGGTTTATAGGGCTTGGGGTTCAGGGCGAGGGTAAGGGTAAGGGTGTCCAGCACTTAGGTTATGGACGTGTTAAGGGCGCGGAAAGCAAGGACATGAAAGGATCTACACTCATAGGGACCCTTAGGGGGGTAAGGGTTGAAACACTGAATGTTACACGTCCAGGTTCCTGTATGTGTCACGTATCACCTGCATGTATCCATGCCTGTTGCTCCAGGTTCTAGCAGACTACGATCTACAGCTGTGCGCCTGTAGCAAAAAGAGACTCCTGCGAGCCTGTGTTCCTGTACGTCTAGCGAGGGGATACACGCCCAGGTTACATCTCAACGGGAGGGGGGTAGGGGGCGTTAATACTTATAATAAGGACTTAATAAGGCTTACTTAGGGAAGTATAGTCCCCTACCCGGCCCTACCCCCCTCCCCCTACCCCCGTAAGCGTCCTTATGATACACGGATCTACAACTGTGGAGCACAGCCTCGAACCCGCAAGCCCTCAACTCAAACCGTCGTATAACACACTCGAAATTTGTTTAGGGTTTAGGATCGGGACCTAAACCCTTGTCCCAAACCCCCCCCTAAACCCTAAGCTTCCTAAGCCCTAGCCCTAAACCAGATATCCCTAAAACTTGGGATCTTGACGCCCGAAGCGGTGGGGGCGCCTCCACCTACAAGAGCTACTAACCCAGAGACTACAAAACCCCTTAATTAAGGAATCTACGACACGGGAGCCAAAAGCTGCACAGTGCTTCAGTGCCGTCACTCTGGGACGGTTGTGTGTCCTCTTTTATGTGCACATGCATAAATTCATACATCCGTACATATATGTATACGTGCGTATCTATGCACACATAGCCGATGTATCATAATTACCTATTCTCGTCGCTTGACATAAGTTCCGTAGCCAGAGCCCGGACATTGCAGAATTTATATAGTAGCTCTTTAACTACCAATATTGTTCCTTCGGGTTCCATACCTTGGTTATGGTTCTACTACGTACAATGCGCCAGGTCCTATTCTTTCTGTTAAGACCGCTTTCTTCAAGCCATTACATAAACCCAATTCCTAGAACCCGTTTGTCTAGGGTTTGACGGGGTTCATTCCTTCCCTCGGTGTGGGTTTCGCGCTGAGGGCTGCAGGGTCTGCGGCTTTAGTGTGGGTCTAGGGCTTTAGATTGCCCAAAGGCCCTAAACCCTAAACAGGGGCGAGCCTGTAAACCCTAAACCCTAAACCCCTAAACCCTAAACCCTAAACCCCTAAACCCTAAACCCCTGAACCCTAAAACCCTAAACCCTAAAACCCTAAACCCTAACCCCGAAACCCTAAACCCTAAAAACAAAAATATGGTTTATGGCTTAGGATTTGAACTTTAGGCCTTCGTCTCTGAACCCCAGGCCCACAAAACCAATTCCTCAAGCCTGAAGCGCTGGGAGTTGTGACGGAGCTTTGCCTCCAAAACCACAAATCTGTAGGGTCACACCTGTGAAAGATATAGTATGAAGAACTAGGTTGTTCCGTGTTGTCTTAATTACTTTCTTGTTTCTAGGGTTCTATATGAAATCAAAGATCTTGCCCGAAGAGTGTACACGGTTTCTAAGCGGGTTGCTGAACTGCCGAAGGATCATTGAAAGTCGGGTGCGCGTAGATTTAGGAGTGCTTGATGGGCTGGTACAAGCGGTTCCTACTAGGGTTCCTATCACAGTTCTATAAGGACTCTAAACGGCTAGGTCTTGAGGCTTTAGGGGTGACGGTATGGGTTCCCGGGCTTCTAAGTACCCCAAGCACCCTCATTGAGATTTCCTGCCTTAGTTAAAATACTATAGCAACCTGCTTGCTATGTCCGGAAGCAGGGTCGGGGGACTTGATAAGTACCATAACCCCAACGCCCCATTCAGAATCCGCCGTTTCATCATGCTTATTTAAACTCTGTTTCGAACCTTCATGCTAAGTCAGCCGACCCTCCGAGTAAAGACTAGGCACGAACCGGAAGGGAGAAGATGGCAGGAGCAGCGCACGAACATCTTCTCCACATGGCGTCGGTATCCTCAGTCTTGTGGTAGGGCCACGTCGTTCCTTACAGGTTGACTCGTCCGGACATAGAGACGGGGAGAACCTGCGTAAGTTTTTGGGGTTAGGGGTTCTTGCTGAGGGGTTCAGGATGCAAGGGTTGAGGATAGGGTTTCAGGGTTTCCGGATGTCCTGCATGATTTGGGGACTGACGCGCTAAGCTTGTCCTTTAAGGGTTTAAAATTTTGTTTGATCTCAGCCAGCCGTCACAGATCTTCTCTAAACTTCAATCCTTGAAATTGTCGAGAGCTTGGAGTTTGTAGTTTGCACCTTGCCGTAACAGGAAGGTAACATGCGGGTTGCTTGGTTTTTGCGATGGTTGTCGCAACAGTCAAGCTAGCATTTGTATCAAATGTTGCGTCTATTGCGGACGACGTCTTGGCGTTTTGGCTCGAATTCGCTGGCAGGGATGGTTTCCATGACTGAAGCAAGGTGAAGATGCTTCTGCTGGGACGCATGTAATATCCAGCCTAAGCCCTACACTCCTACACCTTCTTAAAGATCTTTAAGGGAAGTGTTCACGATGATTCACGACGACCCTTGCGAGTATGTGTGCCAATAAGTTCGAACAACCTACTCAAAGTTGGCAGCAATAAGCAGGATCAGTTCTTGCCTCTGGGCTGCACGTCCCGTTGCGATGAACAACGCCTGGGTGCATCAGAAGCGCCTGACAGAGAACACCTCCTCTCCAGGCTCAAGATGGGGATGTCCTTCCCTTTGTGTCTCGGTGTATTGGAGATTGAATTGCACAGGTAAACGACAACATTTGAACGACGAATAAAGACAATTATATGTGTATATTCATATATGTACATATAAATCTGGAATTTGCATTGATACGGTTTGTACACTATTTACCTGCGTATATCGTCATCCTGCTCAAGTTGTAAGAGAACACTACTACCCGGCGCTAAGGAACATTCACAGATGCATAAGTTACATGGACAAACCATGAAACAAGTACGCGGCTTGATAGACTGGCCAGTAAATGACTATAATGTTTGTTGATGTGTATAGTAAAGAGTTTGAGATCATAGCAGATGTAGTCTGTGTGTTGCTTCATGTCAGGTTCTAGGTCTAATCTGGAATGAAGGGGTGTTGGGCTCGATGTTATTTGCACCTTAGCCAGGTGCGGTGCCCTGCTTCGAAGCTTTGGCAGCGCCTTTGACGGTCGTGGACCTAACCCGACTGACCCTCACTAACCGGCACTTCCGTGACGAGCCCTGGCCACGCCTGGCCATTCTTGCAGATGACAGCTGCAAGGTTGCTCTGCCACAAGGTGAGCTCGCACCTTTGCTTGAACAGCTCGGCGGTAGACTGCGGAGGCCAGCATGCATCCAGGCAGCGGCAAGGGCCATCGGCCCTGCAGACACCCCTCGTCTTCTTGCTTGGGCGGAGGAAGATGCGCATCGTGCAACATGGGTTGTTACTGTGGTGTTGACTAGTAGGTGGCGAGAGATTGAAGACAAGCCCTACTTCGTGCGTTTTTTGTCATCTGCTTTAGCCTCGTGGCAGCATGTACCTCTGTGCACTGCGTGCTGCATACTTGCGATGGTCCCAAAGAGCTCGATGATTCCCGTGGACATTGACTGGGACATTCAGGAGAAAGTTTACGATGCTCTTCGAGATGCAGGAGTTGCCCACCTGTTGGAGAAACTGCTTAAGTTTGGCCCCGCTCCTGCGCAACGTGCAGTACTCGAAGCACTCCAACACGCTTGCGATCTTGGCTGTGACCCACTCAATGTCGCTCCTACGGATGTTACTCCCAACTTGCTCTTGATAGCACAGTCTGGATGCGAGGAAATCATGCTGGAATCTGTGACAGTCTTGGGCTGGCTCGGGGACTATCCAGAACGCTTTCCGGCTGATGGCATACCTGTGCTTATCGAGCTATTGGGACATAGATGCAATGACATAAAAGAAGCAGCTTCTTCCGCTCTTTGGGGATTCATTTTCCGCGCAGAGCATCTCGCAAAAGCTGCTTGCGAACACGGGTGTCTTCGACCGTTGATTGCCCAGCTTCGCAGCACGAGTATGACGAAGCAGTTTCCGTTGTTTTGCCTTGAGGGTGCCCTGAAGGTTGCGACACATATTGCTTCCGCAGTGGAGCTCGGGCTCCTCTCAGCTTTGTTCGACTGCCTCAGGCTCAGGAATGCAGACGACGTGGAGGATGTCGAGGTCATCTTGGGGCTGTTGCAGACGTGTTTCCGCCATGTGCCGCAGGCTCTACTGCAGGAGACCGTTGCCCAGAGAGAAGCCACGGTCCGCAAAGTCCTGGCAGCAGCAAGCAGCACTCGTCATTCAAATCGCGTTGAAGCTCAGAAATTGCTTCAGCTTCTCGACAGTGCCGGTCCACAGATGAGATTGTTGATTCGTCAAGAGGGCTACCGGGAGGAGTAGCTTTGAACACCAGCTTTGATGCAGCCTAACCATCTCTGAGCATTCGGGGTTCATGTGCAATCGCAGCACATCCAGGGGAGGACGCGGCAGATGTGAAAAAATCCAGTCGTGCCCGACCAGGGTGAGATCTAGTATGATGCAGTCAGGGGCCTAGCTATACTCAAAATACGACTTCGCAGAAGACTTTAACTATGCAAGGATTCTTGATGAAATTGTACTTGCTCCTCTTCAAACTCGCTTTACAGCCGTAGCCGCAACCTCAACCCTAAGCCGTAAACTCATCAAGCCGCAAACCCTAAACCACGATCCCCACACCGTGATTTGTGAACTGTGCGTTGCGCCTTGATTCGGCTTGCGCTTCCTGTGGGCAACATCAATGGCTACTTGGAGGATCATGGGACTTAGTAAGTAGGGTTATAAGCACCTTAATTGGGGTTAGAGGTAATTCAATTACCTCTAACCTCTAACCCCAATTATAAGTAAGTGCAGTTACCATAATTATAACCCTAGCTACTAAGTCCCATGACCCTTTAAGTAAGGTTTCACGGGGCTTGGAAACATGTCTGTAGGGTACAGGCCTTGATGATGGGAGTAGGGTTTCAGGGTGCATTACACTAGCAATCATAATTACACAGGGATCTAAGGGTACAGCATTGCAGCCTCGTGCATGGTGGATGGTCACTGAAACTGCCAAAAAAAGAAACAAATTAAAACCCTGGCTCCAAAGCATCCTTCAAGCCTGAATCCTAAAGCCTAGCCCTAAACCCTACTAGACCTTTAATATAAGTCCAGAGTCCAGGCTCCAGACCCTAAGCCCTTAAAGCGCCAGTTCCTTCAAGGCCGATGAGCAACAAATCATTCAGCCTAAATCCCGCTTCCTCGCTGTTCGCTTGTTGCGTGTCTTCGACGCTCTCGTTCTCCGGGTGTATCCGCGCAGAGCATTCTCGCGGACGAACTTTTAGAGTTCAGTGTTTATGGTTTCGGCTACTTCTAGATGCATGTGTTAGGACTGTTAGGGGTACGACGGTAAGTGCGTGCCTTCATCTTTTGCTAGTCTCGCTACATTCCCTGCAACCCCGGCCGCCCTGGCCCTGAAAGCTACCGTTGCAGCCACCCAGCAGCTTACCTTGACCTAAACCCTTAAATCCTAGACCGCAAACCCTAACATCCACATGTTTTAGAGCCGGACCCGGCTTTCGAAAAGGCTAAGGGTCCAAGACCGTAAAGATACATGCAATGCCTTAACCCTATTTGGGAGTTTCCGAAAATTAGTGGTACCTTATTTAGGGGTCCTTATCATAAGGATCCTACTATTTAGTTTAGGATGCCCGATTTTCGGAAACTGCCATATAGGGCTCAGGGAACTATGTTTTTCCCAATGGAGTTGTCCTGAAGCTACTACAGATCGGAGATTTGCCCGCCATGGTTCTGCTTATTCATTTCATCGTCCAAGCACTTCGGTCAGGGCTACCAAACCCTAAACCCTAAACCCTAAACCCTAAACCCTAACCAAGCCGAGCTAAGCTATACACCGTAAGCTGCAACCCTGCGGCCCAGAGTTGCAAGCCTCTCAACGTCATCCCAAGTCCTAAACCTTAAACAAACGATGGCACTGAAACCCTAGACCCGAATTGTGAAGCTCTACATCCTGAAACCTTAAAAATCCTAAACTCCCACATCTTAAGAACCTGCAAACCTCAAACCCCAAAGCCGCAACCGAAGAGAAACGGCATCAGGTCGCCCTAAGGTAAACCCTAAACCCTAAGCCTAAACCCTAAACCAAAAGCCCGAACGGGAAGCAACTTACCTTTGATTAGTAGGGAATGGAGGAATGGGGTACAGTTATATCTTATAACTACTATTACTACCATTCTTCCATTCCCGACTAACCAAAGGTAAGACAAAAGAGAGCAGCATCAGGTCGAGATGCACTGGGCCGTCTTGTGCAACGTCGATCTGCTGAGGTGTTCGCATTTGGGGGTTGACGGTTTGTGAGTTTAGGGTTTAGGGGTTTCGGTGTTTAGGGTTTACGGTTTAGGGTTTAGGGGGTTTAGGGTTTAGGGGTTTAGGAAACCCAAAATGTGGGACCTATAGGGCTTAAGTAGGTCTTAGAGTTGAAATTGTGGGTCAGAGCGCTTGGTGTTTTGGGTTTCACCGCGAGTAAAGGTTCAGGGTTTGGGTTCGAGGGTGTAGGGGTCGTGGCGGAGGTTTTGCCGCTTTGGTTTGAGATTCCGGGATTTGAAGCCCACAGTAATTCCAGGCTTCCGAACACGGCATGCCTGTGGCAGTCGTTAAGCATACTGGTGGTGTGCACGACAACTTGGGTTTTGCTGCACCTTTTGGGACCTTTCTTTGCCATGCAAAATCTCTTTCCGTGTATATATGTTGGGTTTCAGGAGGTGTTGAACGTGCATGATGTCATGTATGCGTATCACACAGTAGACTCGGGATATAACAGCAAGTCCTCTGAACAAGACCTGAACCCTAACACCTGAAATACCAGAGCCCGGAGAACCTCACTCCGCCTTCAGTCGATGATGATGGCCTCCAGCAAACAACAGGTTGTTTCTAGGGGGTTTCAGCTGCAGGTGTTGGCGTTGTGTTATCGGCCCAAGTGACCAACATTTACACGGACGTCTGAGTACTCAGGGAGAGTATCCCGGTATAGTTACTCGCAGTCTGGTATACCCCAAAAGCCTTGTTCTTGTTCTGAAGTCCCCTATACCTGGCACTGTGTCGCAACGTTCAGCCAGTATTCGGTGAAATTACGTAGAGTCGTCGATGCTTTTGCAGATTATTTAGGATCCTTGGGTAGTATAAGTGTTCTTGCTATTCTAAGCCCACTACCTTTAAACTTTTGCCGTAGAAGCTAGTCACATGTTCATCCCTCTCAATCCCAAAGCTATGCTAACTGTCTAGGTCACGCTGAAACCTAGGGCCGCTAGCCTTGAGGGTTGAGGTTAGTTTCCCAAATTAGGGGACCCTAATGCAAGAACTTACATTTTGACTTATAATAGGAACCCTAATATGAATTAAGGTCTGTTCCTTAATTAAGGCCCCATAGTAGTTCCTTTTTGGTTCTCATATGTTGAATCCTATAAGGTAAACCCAAAAGAACTACTATGGGGCGTGTAAGGCTCTGACGGAACTTGAAAAAGCCTGACTCCGGAGGTCGCCAGCACCTTCGTCACGTAAAGCTTATTGAGCTTGCCCTACCAGGACCCCCCAGATGCCCTTTAATGGAGTCCCTATGGCTTCTAATGGTGGGTATCTGGGGGGTACTTGGGGGGTCTAGGCAAGGATGCAAGTACCTAGGCATGATATACTCTCCAAACCAGCAACCTACATAACTAGTATCATTTAGAAGCTGCCCCCACCCTGTAATAGTGGTATAATAGGAATATAATCCTTATGGTCACTATTACAGGGTGGGGGCAGCTTCTAAAGTATCATCCTAAACCCGAGTACCTACATAATTATTGGGTTCGTTGGACCCCTAGTGCGCATGCAAGGCAAACCTAAACCCCAAACCCCTGACATCTAAATCAAACCCTAAACCTAAAGAGCCCTAAGTTCGTGAGCCAGCCCCGACTTCTTCAGGCGGCGCTTCTGGCGGCGCAGTCCTTTTCCCCCGCTGGCAAAGCAATTCTTCAAGGCGCCTTCCTTTTTCTGGGCTTTGTGAGTCTCAACTTTAAAGCTACAAACCTTTGCATGGGGAAGCACCCAGAGACTCCAAAATCACTTAATTAATTAAGGAATATATACCTTAAATTATAGTAGGGATCCTAATATGATGTAAGGGTATATTCCTTAATTAAGGGATACTAAACCCTATAGATCCCTCATAGATCCCTTAAAGGAACCCTAGGTATATTCGTTAATTCAGGGGTTTTGGAGTCTCTGGGCATGGGCCGAGATTTGTCTGAGGGATTCGGTGTGTAAGTTTTGAGGGTTTAGCCGGTTACCCAAAGGCTCCATGTACCCTTATAGCAGATACTTAAGCCTTAAAGGAGTCCCTATATAGGTACTTTAAGGCCTAAGTATCTACTGTATGGCTACATGGAGCCTTAGGGTTAGGGTGTCTTGATATGCGGCCGTGGGATTTGGGGCCCGCATCCCGTCAATCTGATCCATGTCATGGGGTTTACGGAGAACAGCTAGGTAGGATTGTGGGACATTTTTAATTTTCTTTATTTGGGTTTATAAGGGACCCCATATATATTTCAGGTTTAAAGGCCAACCCAGACAGTGCCGGATTCCGAGAACAGTATTTTGGACGACTCCAGTCCGGCTTTCGACGAAGAGGGGCTTTTGCCATTCGGAGTGGAGCCGATCTTCCAGAAATCCCAAGACTCGTAAGTTGTCGAGAGCTTGTAGTTTGTGGTTTGCACCTTGCCGTAACAGGGAGGTAACACGCGACGTGCTTGGTTTGTGCGGTAGTTGTCGCAAGACTCAAGCTACTTGTAGCTTTAGTATCAATCGTTGAGCTATCGTGGACAACTTCTGCGCATGTTGGCTCGAGTTCGCGTGCGGGGCTGGTTTCATGACTGGAGCAAGGTGAAGATGCTTGTGCCGGGTCGCATGTACTCTGCGGCTCTTGCGTCAGACATCTTTATGCGCAGCCTGTGCCCCGTTCTAGTATGTGTTCGAACAATCTATGCAGCAACATAAGAGTAGCTTGCACCTACAAGCCTTAAAAACCCTAAAGCCTGGGCTGCGTGTCCACGTTGCGATGAACACCGTCCCGGTGCCCCAGCAGCCGCTGACAAGAGAGATTTCCAACTGGGGAACAGCAAGTCCTTCCCTGTGTGCCTCGGCATATACAAGGGTTTGTGCGTGTGTACACCAAAATACATCAAAACACTATTGTGTATATGTGTGTATATATACACATGTATTTTACATATTCTAAATATGCGTATATATTACCACATGTGTCATGTACGTGTATGCATGCATGATGATGCATGAAAAGGTTTTTGAGCTCAGGTCATTTGAAGATGTGCGTGCAAGCCTCATAAGGAAGTGAAGCAGGGGTACGGTGTTTTGGTATCATCGGTTCTGAACCGAAGTGCCTGAACCTAAACTCTAAACCCAACCCAACAGAAGTATAGAGTACTTACCTTGGCGCAGGTTTAAAAGAGCCAGGAATATACCTTTTGCACGTGCACGCACTGAATGAAAGCTGAAAATAAGCAAGCAGACCAGCACACCAAAACACAAGCGCATACACAGCATACGTGTATGTATATATACATATATATATATATATACACATAAATATGTATATATATATATATATATACATGTATATATATATATATGAATATGTATAGCTAAACAGATCGATAGACAGATAGATAGATAGACTGCACTGTGTATACATGTATTAATTACGGTAACATGTAACATAACCATGTACAGTACCAGGTACAAGACTAGGTTAAATCATATCATGTTGTATTATTTCCTGCCGCATTGCAGTGTCTGAATGTAATCTCGCATGGTATCGTATTTTGCCGTATGTAATCATACAGTATCATATATCATCATAGCATACCGTTTACAATCAGATATCGTCACACAATATGGTATAGTACAGTATGACAGAATACAATTGTGCATGCAAATGGAAACAGACATATACATATATGTAAATGTTTATATTTATACATGTATATAGTATATACACATAAATGAGTATGCCCATATATATATATATATATATACACATGTACATATTTACTTACACATGGCCTTATTGCATATAAAACCTTGCACGATCGATCATGTCATACTTTAATCGAATAGCATAGTACCTGGCAAAAACCTACAAAACCATATAACATCATATACCACCGTCTTTCATCATAGGTTGTCATATGATCATATCAAGATGGCATACATACATATAAATGCCCATAACCCATAAGTAAGAAAGCATTTATTATACATATATATATATATTATAGTATGGTATAGCAAAGTATAGTATAGAAATATCTACATATATATATACACATACAAGAATATGTAGCGTATTAGTATCACTATCAGTTAATTTGCGTTTGATCACAGTTTCCATACCGCCATGAAAAGCAACAAAAGGTCATAGAACACCATATCATCACATAGGACCATCCAGCAAAGTGGAACTTCATGTAACACCATAAAACGAAATCGAATCTCGTATTTTATCGCCGAGTAGGATGTACTTTGCAGTAACACAAAATCGTACTACGTGTTGAAATATATAGATTCACATGTGCGTGTGTGCATGTACTTATATGTATATGCAGGTATCAAGACTTAAATGTGTGTCTGTATATGTGTATTTTTGTTTGTATATTGGAATAGGAATGAAGGAATACAGGGAAATAGGTATGTAAGTATATAGGTAGCTAGGTATATAAGTGTGTGATGTGTGTATATATACACTCACCAAAAGGGGGGGTGCAGACCAGGATTTTCATTGTTTGCCCTTTTCAATGTCTCTTGTCTGCTGATGCATAAACAAATAAATACTCATGTTGATGTAAAGGTGTAGAAGTATGGGTATATATATACATATATATATATATATGCATATATATATATATATATATATTATGTATATGTGCTCACCCCCCCCCCCCCCCCCCCCCCCCAAGATCTACGCTTTCGTGGTTCTTGGGGCATGGGGAGCACGAAACACTGCTATGCTCAAAAAATTCCAAAATTTCTTTCCCTGAAACTCACAAGACACTGTAATGCTCAAAGAATTCCAAAAATTCCAAAATTCTGGCATCTATGGCTAGGACGGGGGCAAATTCCTTAAAACTTTGGAATTTTTTGAGCATAGTGTTTCGTGGTTTAAAACTCACAAAACACTGTAATGCTTAAAAAATCCACTTTTCATTGCCTCAAAGCTCACGAAACACTGTGTTTCGTGAGCTTTGAGGCAATGAAAAGTGGATTTTTTGAGCATTACAGTGTTTTGTGAGTTTTAAACCACGAAACACTGCTATGCTCAAAAAATTACAAAATTTCTAGCCCTGAAACTCACGAAACACTGTAATGCTCAAAAAATTCCAAGAATGCCAAAATTCTGGCATCTATGGCTAGGACGGGGGCAAATTCCTTAACACTTTGGAATTTTTTTAGCATAGCAGTGTTTCGTGAGCTTTGAGCCAATGAAAGTGGATTGTTTTTGAGCATTACAGTGTTTTGCGAGTTGTAAACCACGAAACACTGCTATGCTCAAATTTTGTGAGGTTTGAGGCTGTGAAAAGTGGTTTTTTTGAGCATTACAGTGTTTCGTGGTTTAAAACTCACAAAACACTGTAATGCTCAAAAGAAATCAACTTTTCCAAGCCTTGAAACGCAGGAAACACTGCTATGCTCAAAAAATTGCAAAGTTTTAAGGAATTTGCACCCGGCCTAGCCACAGATGCCAGAATTTTGGAATTTTTTGAGCATTACAGTGTTTCGTGAGTTTCAGGGTTGGAAATTTTGGAGCTTTTTGAGCATAGCAGTGTTTCGTGGTCTAAATTTCACAGAACACTGTAATGCTCAAGAAAAATCAATTTTTCACAGACTCAAGGCTCACTTTTTTGAGCATAGCAGTGTTTCGTGGTCTAAATCTCACAAAACGCTGTAATGCTAAAGAAAATACACTTTTCACAGCCTCAAACCTCACAAAATTTGAGCATAGCAGTGTTTCGTGGCTTACAACTCACAAAACACTGTAATGCTCAAAAACAATCCACTTTCATTGGCTCAAAGCTCACGAAACACTGCTATGCTAAAAAAATTCCAAAGTGTTAAGGAATTTGCACCCGTTCTAGCCATAGATGCCAGAATTTTGGCATTCTTGGATTTTTTTGAGCATTACAGTGCTTTGTGAGTTTCAGGGTTGGAAATTTTGGAAATTTTGTTTGAGCATTACAGTGTTTTCTGATGTCCAGGACAGGATATATTGCATCACAAGATAATTGGGTGCTTTCAACCGTTGTCAAGGACTGGAAGTACTGTTTTATGTGCCTTCTGGAACAGCGACGGTTTTCATTACTCTTGTTTGATAAGTGTGAACAGTCCTGCTTCATGTTTGGAAGGTTGCAAGAGCTCTCTTACTTCTTGCTGCAGACGAGCCTTCTTGTGCGCCAGCATATGCACATGAACCTTTCAACTCCAGGGGAGCTTTCTCACTTCTTATGAGGCAAAGAACAACTATTGGAGTATTGCTTCAAAGATAAACGTGCCCGTATATTCGACTTCCTTCATGTATAATGGACAGGACATGAAAGGAGCTCTTTGTATTTCGTAACTCATAAATCAAATGCTAGAGCGATTAGGCCGCATCAGAATCGGACGCTTCACGAGCAGCGGGAAAGAGATGGCCCACGCACGTAGACGTCTTCGTAAGAGAGACAATAGTATTTTTATTATTAGAGGAATGTTGTTAAATAACACACCATAAAATGCAAAAACACGAGGTTTTTTAGTATTAATTACATGAACAAAACTAGCACGCCCTTCAACATTTCAGCTTCTCCAACACATAAACTACCATACATCCGCGGCCGAGATTCGGCGCCAGATTGTTACACATATCAATCGCGCGCCTTGCAGCAGAACGGTTTGCATGCACATGAGGTAAAGCACGAATGTATCGGTATTTACGGTGTTTTCGGTATATATGAGTAGTCGACCAATGTAGAGAAGCAACCTGTGGAATCGTGTGGAAGACGCGAGTGTAGATCGGGGGGGGGTATAACCATATATATATATATATGTACGGTCAGGCGTCTGGCGTTCCCAGCCCACCCTCCCGCCCCCCCCCGCCGCCCCAAGGCATTGTCTGGTAGGGTGGGGGCTGGGGTGGGGGTTGGCGTGTGCAGACAGGGATCGGAGCTGTTGCCGCTAGATGGTGGGTTTGGTGCTGGGGCGGCCAGGGGTCACACGCAAGCCCTACGCAAGCCTTAAACCCCACATAAGATAGCGCATGCTCCTGTTTTTTTTTTGTAACGTTGACCTGTACTTTAAACCCTACACCCAACCCTAAACCCTGCCTCAATGCAAGCTCTAAGCCTAAAGCAGGACATGAACCGTCAACCTTAACGAACCTAGCCCTTGTCGATCGAAGTCTGATACCTTTTAACAGTAAACCCCAAACTCAAAAGCTTAAGCTAAACCCCAAGTCCCAAAACCCCACAACCACCCCACGGGAGGAAGAGAGACCCCACGCCCCACACCACAGGGGAGGGGGGGCCCCACCTACATTTAGACCGTTGACCTTTTGGGGGGGGGGGAGGGGGGGGACTGCGGAGCACGTGACCGTATATGCATCTGCATTTTTGCATGAAATATCTATTTGTAGACATGTGGGCTTATTTCAGTATTTAGCTGGCTACACCGGTAGATAGGCGTGTGTTGTAAAGATGTTGGTAGAAGGGCATACACGTAGACATCTCTATATATATATACATATGTATATGTATATATATATACACATGTGGAATGTATACGTATGTACATGTGTACATGTACACACATGTATATATGTATATATGTATATATCTGTATATATATATACATATGCAGGTATGTAGAGGTGGACTTCTAGGTAGAAGGATTTGTTTCATATGGTGCAGATGTATGTACAGAAGGTGTGTTTATATACACGTGGGTGTATGGATACTTTGTTTATGTACGTATATTTGTATACATAAGTATGTAAATGCCTGTATGTGTATATACTGATATGTATTCACAGGTTTCATATCGACAGACATTTGCATGTACATGCATATGCATATAGATATATGTGTATTTGCATGTATATGTTTATAGGTTCAGAAGTATAGATGCAGGTGTATATGTGTACACGTATCCACATATACGTATCAGCACAGAGAGGTTTGCTTATTGGGCTGCTTGTCACACCTGAACTAAGGTGAGTGGGCTCTATGTTCCTTGACGGCCGTGGACTTAGCCAAACTGGCACTTGCTAACCGGCATTTCTGCCACCATCCCTGGCCACGATTGGCCATTCTTGCAGATGACAGCTGCAAGACTGCTCTGCCACAAGATGAGCTCGCACCTTTGCTTGAACGGCTCGGGGACAGAGTGCGGGGTCCAGCATGCATTCAGGCAGCGGCAAAGGCCATCGGAGTCGCGGACGCACCTCGTCTTCTTGCTCGAGCGGAAGAAGATGCCCATCGTGCAACGTGGATTATTACTGCAGTGCTGTCAAGCAGGTGGCAAGAGATAGAAGACAAGCCCTACTTCGTGCGTTTCTTGTTGTCTGCTTTGGCCACTTGGCGCCGTGTACCCTTGTCCGCAGCGAGCTGCATACTTGCCATGGTCACAAAAAATCTCGATCTTGACTGGCCTATGCAGGGACACGTGTGGATCGCTCTTAAAGATGCAGGCGTTGCCTACCTCATGGCGAAGCTGCTTAAGTTTGGCCCCGCTCCTGCACAGCGGGCGATACTCCAAGCACTCCAACACGCTTGCGAAGTCGGCGGTGACCCACTAGGTGTCGTATCTTCAGATGTTATTCCCACCTTATCCTTGATGGCACAGTCTGGATGCGAACAACATCTGCTGGTATCCGTGAGCGCTTTATTGCCTCACCTTGTCCGCGATACACAGTCCACGCACGAAGAAGCGGTTTAATGGGAGCCGATTGATCGACAGTTCTGGTGTATCCGAACCATCTCTGAGCATTCCGGGGTTCATGTGCCATCTTAGCACACGCAGGGGCAGATGCGGAAAAGTGCAAGTCGTGACTGACCTGATTCGGATTGAGCGCGGGGCCCAGCTAGCATCAACATAAATGTATATGACCTCGCAGAATGCTATAGAAACTTCAGTTGATGATAAACCCTTCTTACAGCCCTTAAGCTGTCCAAACACGCCTATGCTCTGGGGTTCAAGGTCTAGAATGGTCCAGTATAGCGGCTAAACAATTTCCACAATTATTCCTTAGGGTTGCGTATTATGGTATATTATACACCAAAACTATATTCTAATTGTTAAGGCCCCTACATTCGTTGTCGAATCTTTCGAAGTTCCATGACCGCTAAGCCATTTACACATCATGTATAGCCAAACTTGGAGGGTCGGGGGACTTAGTAAGTAGGTAATACGTAGGTACCCTAAAGGGGTCCTAATTTGGGTTCTTATGATTACCCAGAGGCCCCAAAGTAGTTCCTTTTTGGGATTACCCTATGCGAACCCCAAAAAGGAACTACTTTGGGGCCTATGGGTATGAATCAATCAAATAACTGCTTACCGAGTCGCCCGACATTCCAAGTAGGCCTTAAGTTTCAAGCTCCTAGTTTCGATGCTGCCTTCAAAACATTCCGGTTCCGTGCTTCGTCTGGCTCCTACTACGACTCAAACCGTACAAAGAGCCTGATATCGTTCAGAGATACATTTGGAGACACCCGAAGGTTTAAGCCGTCAACTAGGGAATATACAGGCTATACTGCTATTAAAGGGCTCAGGGCTCCTCATTATGATTTCGTGCACTTTCCTTCTTAAAGTTTCAGACCCTAAACGCCCTAGGCCTTGCACAATAAGCCTCAAGCCAAGTTGCTTGTTTACACGTTTGACTTTCTGAACATAGTTCATATTTCCTTTCCAGGCTTCGGCGCATCCGCATTTCTCACAGGTCCGCAACTGAGAGTCCCGACCTGTTGTTTCCCAGGGGCAACCAAGAAGGCTGTGGCATGTACAATGATTTCATGTATATGGGTTTTCTGATCATAATGGTGTGTTAATGCGTTTTGCAACGGCTGTTATAACGGCTCGATGGGGGCTGTAGCACACGAGGGGCCTGGCGATTTAGTCAGGTCGCAACATCCCCACGACCCGGTTCGAATTGCTCGGCTTCCACATGATATGATTTGGTGTCTGGCATCTTGAGGTTTTAGAGTCTGAGACGTCTCGGAGCTTGGGGGCGAATTTTAAGTTTAGTGCGCGCACCCTCGTCTTAAAGGTGGCAGTTCGGGGTTTATTCCTTAGGTTTCCTTCTGATAAACAGTTAAGTTATACCACAATATACTAGAAAATCTGCCCATATATTGGGGTGTAGGGTTCAGGGTTGAGCTTCAGGATTTCGGTTCAAGACTTAGGACCTGGTGCGGCCTGAAATTACGATTGTGGCTCTCTGCTTTCGGGGCGTTAAGGTGTAGTGTTGAGGGCCTTTGTTTTGATGCCGTTTTCATCACAAGCTCATTGACAATTCAAAACAAGTTCTCAAACCCTAAACCCTGAACCCTCAAGTGCCCACCCCAAATCCAGAGCCCTAAACTGTGGAATGCTTCTAGAATGCGCCATCTTTCGGGCTGGGTCCGACTCAAATGCAGTGGAAAATTGAAAAAGGCTTAAAATCGGATAGTGTTTAGGGATGAGGGTTTAGGGTTAAAGCGACGCTTGAAATCAAATCAGAACATGAAGAAACCCGAGGCGGCAGCAGCAGCAGCCGGAGCGGCAGCAAGACCAAAACGGAGGACGCACCTTTGCCACTCTATGCGGTGCGCTGGCCTCGGTCATCGGGAGCTCTTCTGGGCTTTCCGAAACCCAGAGATAATTCCCTGTGAAGGCTCCTTCTTATGATTTTTGAAAGAAGGTCCTTAACACAGTCAGGAGAGTTAAGGTTGGGCTTAATGAACGACACAGGATTAGCTCCTGACCGGCCCACTACTACACCCGATGCTCTGAACAGTGAGCAACGATGAATGTCCCTGACCCCGGAAGCGTAGCAACCCCTTTGGGGTTAATTGGGGTCCTGCGATAAGCCCCAAGGCTTCTAAAACGGTCTCTGGGCAAAAAAGCCTTAACGCCTGCACAATTCTATAGTTACTTCTAAGAAACTCTGAAACCCTGAGCCCTAAATCCTAAACAATTAAACTCGAGACCATCAAAATTTCAACCCGAAAGATCTGTTTACAATTTACATGATATTCCTTATCGAACCAGAATCCGAGGCGGTGGCACCATGCAACACCGGCGGAGAATCCGGCGCAAGGTGCCACAAGTTGGGTAGAGGTACTGTTGCGGGTCTACAGGTAACCTGTACTCTGAAAGGGTCTTTCTAGTTGGTTACTTTGTTTTTTTCACTTGTGATTTCGATGACATGCATGCACTCTTCGAGATTAGGTTTCAACAGACTACGGGTCTTCGGCCTTAGGGTCTATAGGGTTCTACTGGTCCGGGTTCATGGGCTTGGGCTGGGACGGCCGCAGACAGGCAGGAAGCCCAGTCTCGAACCAGAAATAGCCTAGTTAAGCCCATCAATCATAAACCCTGAGCCCCAAACCCCAAACCCTAAATTCCTAAATCCTAAACCCCAAACGCTAAATTCCTAAACCCTAAACCCTAAATTCCTAAATTCCTAAATCCTTCTCCCCAAACCCGAAACCCCTAAACCTTTGCAAGGGGAGGCAGCGCCGGTGATCCTGAAGCTCGGTTCGGAGGCGATCGCCGAAGGCACCCATACACCTGGGACTGGAATGCCATACCTGTAGCCGAAAAGACCTACCGTTTCAAGGTTAGGGGCTTAGGGCTTTTAGGGTTTAGGGTTCTAGGAGTTCAGGGTTTAGGGGTTTAGGGTTAGGGGTCTACTAGGGTTTAGGGAGGGGTTAAGGGCTCCTTATTAAGGTTTCTATATACAGTTCTTTATAACAGGTTGGGCTTTGGGCCACAGGTACTTCCATATTTTTTTGTTTTTGTTTTGACTAAGACCTGTTCCCTGAAGGAGCTTAGGAGCTATTATGACATACAACCAACTGCTTTTTCTTCCGGGTTACTTCGGAGTCCAATACAGAGAGCTTTTTTGGTGCATACGGTTCGCACAGGATTTTCATTGTACTTCAAACCCAAAACCCCGAGTAAGAAACCTAAACCTTTACCCTTATGCCTCAGACTCCCATGCCCAAGCCGCCCCAAACTTACCTTCGGTTAGTAGGGAATGGAAGAATGGTAGTAATAGTTGTTATAATTGTACGCCATTCCTCCATTCCCTACCAACCATAGGTAAGCAAAGCAACCGAAGCATCAGGTGATGTTCAGAGAGCGCTGGAAGCCGCGAAGAAGGGTGAACAGATCGCAGCTCGGCTCATCTCGTGTGACATTGGGGTTAAGAGTTCAGGGTTCAGGGTTTATGTTTTAGGGTTTGGGGTTTAGGGTTTAAGGTTTAGGGTTTAAGGTTTAGGGTTTAAGGTTCAGGGTTTAGGGTCTAAGGTTTAGGATTTAGGGCAAAGTCCTGCATTTTTTGAAGTATCCTCCACCGGGGGCGTCTCTGTAAATTCGGGATGCCTTATGCGGGATAAAGTAGGCCTTCTGTTGGCCAACAGCAGACAGTTTTTTCATAACTTTATAAGATTTTATAAGTAAGGTCACCGGGAAGGTTGAGATTGTTTTTTCCAATGCGGGTTATTTGTCCTTGGAAATAGTTTGAAACCCTAAACCCCCTAAACCCTAACCCGATCTTGTATACTTGCACGTTCATCAGCACGCTTGCTATTATAGGCAGTGGTGGATCCTGAAATGCCTTTTCTGGCCTTACTGTAAGGGGCCTTAATATTTATTAGAATTGGCTCCTTTTAAAGGATCCTTTAAGGGTTCTATAAGGGCTCTATGAAGGATTTAGAGATGTAGGGGCCTTAGTATTTAGAATAGGGTTTTGGGGATTATTCTACCATAACTATTGTAAGGAACACCCAACACCCTATCCTGATTATTTAGGCCCCTACAGTGCTTAGATGTCCGTTGATTTCTGACCGATCTTCGACCAATGATACTCGACCAGGATGGACATACAGCGCAGCGTGCCTGCGCAGAAACCAGCAGCCGGATGAAGAAGCCTACTATAGGGCCTACACAAAATTACCACCACTATTTTGGGGGTTCCTTTTGTAAGTATAGTATAAAGGGCCCCAACACCCTAAACCCTAAGGAATCAAAGTAGCTCACAGCGGCAGCCAACCACAACAGCAAGCGCAAGGTGGCCGTGGCGCTGCCCACGCCTGGTGCCTTCTGCAGTCAGGAGGCGCCAATATTTTTGGGCTTCTGGCCCTGGTAGTGCAGGGATTACAAAGTAGGATTCTCTTCAAGGGTTTAAGGGTTCCTTGAACGGGTCGTTCAAGGATTCAACAAGAGGGTTCCCTCAACCATAAGGGTTTTGCGGTCTCCATTGTGCTTCCTGTCTTATGTCAATTTCGGTATAAGCTCCTAAGCATAGAAGTTATTGTAGCAGCAAAAAGTGACGAACCACAATAGCCCAAACACGGTTGCAGCAACTTCAATCGCTTTGCCCTGAATCAGGCCTCACCTCAGACTGCAACTCGAAACCCTGAGCCCTAAATCTTAAACCCTGAGACCTGAACCCTATATCCTAAATCCTAAACCCTAAGCCCTAAGCCCTAAACCCTAAACGAAACCCTAAGCCCTGAATTGCCAAATCAGTTTCGCCTTCGCCTGAATGACTTTCAGCTCGTCAGGAAGAGGTGCAGCTCAGCTGGCACTTCGTGCAGCTTGTACAGCGCCGGCCTAAGCGGTTTGGAGAGTTCTCAGTTTGGAACTCAAGATGCTACACTTTACATTCTCAGCTTGTTTCCCATTCGGGAGCTTTCGCGTATATCCTCAGCTAGCCCTTCAAACCCAACCGGAACCCTTCAGGCTTTCTGACATTCTTGTCGCGGAACATAGATGCCACAGTCACTTGAAGCTTCGAGCCCAAACAAAGTTTCAGACTTTAGAGTTTTGGGTTTGTTCCCTCAGCGTTTTGTCAGTGTTGCGGCTTCAAGGTCTGACGGTGAAGGGGTTACTAGCTCGTAAAAACGCGGGTTTAGGGCTTTCAAGGCACCGGATACTCAGGTTGTTGGGGCTCGTTTGGGAGCCTCAGCTCGGAGCCCCACCGCTATAAAATACATCCACTTAGTTCGAACTTGTTCTGAAGTCTCGTCGATTCGTCTGAAATTTGCGCAATGAGAGCCGATAAGGCGGCTGAGGGCCGAGGGCTGAGGAAGTTAAATTCCCTAAAAATGAGGGTTTAGGGTTAAGGAAATTAAATTTTCCAAAAATGAGGGTTCAGGCGTTAAGGAAGTTAAATTCCCTTAAGATGACGATTCAGGGTTTAGGGTTAAAGAAATTCAATTTGTAAACTTTACATCCTTCTAAGCACTCATAAACCCCATACTATAAACCCTCATAATCATAAGCACGTATAAACCATAAATCCGTATACTTCCCCATCCAATGACAGGAGGCTGCTTGAAGCCGGCGTAGCTGCCCCAGCATGTGTGCAATGTGGCGACCCAGAGGGTCCCTCCTTGTCCACAGGGTCTTTAGGGTTTAGGGGTTTAGGATTCATGATCAAGGGGTTTAGGTCCATATATGCTACCATTATGGAAATGCGCCCCAAAAGACCATTCTCATTATGGTTTAAGTCCATAATAGTAGCATAGATGGACCCGCTGGGGGACCTTACTAGTGAAGGCTTTGCTGGGATTAGAGTTTAGTGGTTTAGGGTTCAGGGATTTTGGGGTGAGGGCTTACGGTATTCATAGGGGTAAATCTGGTGGCCTAAAGAGTTCGCCTTGGGTTGTGGCAGGTATTATAATGATCATGCTTTGATTGCTACAAATGTACTTAGGACCCAGGTCGGCTTCGCACCATAGCACTAATCCTCAAAGCCCCTTCAAACCACAAGAGCTTGAGTCCGATCGGTCAGGGATCAAATCCGTTCTGAGTTTAGTATCTATTTTGCCCCGGGCCCTTCTTGGGTGTTGTCAACGTCGGATGCAGTTTGCGATTTTAGGCGGATTGTTTACGGAGCCTTGCGTGCGCACAGACATACATGCACCGAGACAAACGTATAAAGAAGGTTCAAAGGCCTAACTCCACATCTTTAACCACTGAGACGACAAAAGAGGGATTCGAGCGTGCCTGCAAGGGTTCAACGATACCAAAGCCTCACGCAATAGGCGATGTGGTGCCACTACGCGTGGCGCCTCGGGTGGCCGGCGTGGTGGCGCTGAAGGCAAAGCCTGAACCTCGTCCTGCAGGCAAGGACTACGCTTGCCAGGCATTACAGATCACTGTGTGGTTGCGAGGCCACCGCTGCTGGTGAGGTAATCTGGATAACGCGCATACCGACAACATCCGTGACGACCCACACAGCTCCATTATTCACCGTTTTCGACTTTCTGAAGAAAGGGAGCCCCCCGCTTCGGTGTCCAGATACAACAAGACGCTGCTGTGTTTCTGAAAGTCTAGTGTGCAAAGAACGACCTGGGCAGAAGGAGGTCGTGGGAGTAACAGCGCCCACGACAAGGCGCTGCGACCATACAACGCTGGTTGATACCGACTACCTATAGTCTCCATTGTAGTTCCTTCTTTTGATTTAACCAGATATATAAATAGGATCCTATAAGGTAACCCCAAAAAGGAGCTACAATGGAGACTATAGGTAGTGTCATGGAAGACACGCCCACGACGAAGCCCCACACGAACTCCAGCATCCGCAACCATACGCCCTAAAGCCCCAAACCCCAAACTCCTGAACTAGGACCCCAAGCCCGCAGACGATCATTCATGACGAGATAGTTGCTCTTTCGTCCATCAACCTCCGAGACCAAGCCTTGCGCCATAAGCCCTAACCACAAGCCCTTCACCGTACCTGAAACGCGGAACACTGTAGGTTTACTCATGGTTCCTCCTTATGACTTCATCCGAAAGTTCCTCAGAACGATAGGTTCTTCGGGGTTCAACTGGGCTTTGGAGTACCATACTTTAATACGTTTTCGGGACCTGTTACTTAAAAGGAACCAGTTGTGAGAAGAAAGTCTATACTTTCTTCTCCCTGGTTACTTCAAAGCCCAGTCAAGTACCCATAGGCCCCAAAGTAGTTCCTTTTCGGGGTTCGTATATAGAATCCTATAGGGTAACCCCAAAAAGGAGCTACTTTGGGGCCTCTGGGTAGACCTCAGAGCCGCCTCAACAAGCTAACTCCGAAGCTGCAGCTACTCTTGGGCTTCGAGCTCAACTTAGGGTAGGATTGTGGGTCATTTTTGTTATTTTCCTTATTTCCCTAAGGCTCCTAAGAGGGTCTTGGGCTTGCTGTTGAGGGTTTCGGCTTTGGGGGGTAGGGTCCGGGCTCTCACTACAAGGGTCCAGGAGCCTAAAGGTTGGGTTTATAAGGGACCCTATATATGATAGCATATATAAATATGTTTCAGGGTGTTTAAAGGCCAACCCAGTCAACTTAGGGCATTTTTGCCAAGCATTTACCCCGAGCCAGAAGATCCCTTATAATACCTAGAGGGTCATACCCTACCCCTTTTTGAGGGTACCTAGTTTTACTATGGATCTCCTATATAGAAAAGTAGGTACCCTAAAAAACGGGTAGGGCATGAGCCTATAGGTACTGTTGATGATATAAATCCTGCATGACCCTAAGGACCCTAAAGTGTGGGAATTATGGTAGGTTCCTTACTATGGGTAATGCAGGATTTATATCATCAACCGTAGTACAGTGTCCCAAATTAGGAGATCCACCCTTGAGATCCTCCCGAAGGTCTGGGAGCGCACCACACCTGGGAGGATCATGGGACTTAGTAAGTGGGGTTATAAGTACCCTAATTGGGGTTATAAGTAATTATAAGTATAGTTACCCTAATTATAACCCTGGTTACTAAGTCCCATGATCCTTTAAGTAGCCCAAAGTGAGGTGGGTGCTCGCCTGCTGGTGGTGTGCCCTGCAGCTGCAACTGGGGCGATGGCTGCTGGCGCAAGCAAGGCCCACCGGCTCCAAATTGGGTTTGCGGGTTTTAAGGTCTTGAGAGGTTGGAAGGGGTTCATATTTTCAATCGGGGGGTCTGGTTAGGGCCTGGGATCTCCGTCGAAACCGGTGTGTCGAGGGCTGCTATGCTGATCCCCCCCTCAGAACCCAAATCCCGTCCTTCACATGCGAAAATTATGGCCCCTTTTTGGCTACCCTAAATATTGGGTGCCGTAATACAATCAGGATCCAAAAACTAAACCCAAACTCCAATCCCGAATCCTTCATCTTCTTACTCGACTAGAGCTATCCGGAAAGCCCAGCACCCGTCAGCCACCTTCATTCAGCTTCCGGCCCAACACCCAGACAACTACCCTGTAACACCCACGGACATGCTAGAAAATCCCATCGCAACCTTGCAGAACGTTGAAGAACCCTTTAAATGCCCTATAAAGCCCTATGGAGCACCCTGTAAAACCTCCAGACCTGAGCACAGGCAGTCGCAATGGAAGACTCGTCGCTGAAGATCCAACGCCCTTCGACACTGAGTTTAAGAGGAATCAATTTCGAGGGCCGTGTACAATGCCCACCCTTTCATAAACCTCATGTTCTGCTCTCTCATACCGTTGACAGCCACACTCAGTCCTAGCTAGCATTGACCACTGAATCTCGCTGTCACTCAAGCTGAATGCAACCCTGCACCTCGCGACTATTGGCCCTTGAAACCATAGCCCCTAAACCATGCGCTGGGCCCGAAGCGTTGAGGATAGGAAGAACATGTGGGGAACGCTCATACTTCAGCTTACGGGATCCAACTGGGGCTTGCGGCTTACGATGCACCGTGATGGAGAACAAATTTGAGCCGAGAGATTCACAGGAGGACGGCGATGCGACTAGGGACCGGTCCCCTCCCCGAATGGATCCCTGCCTCCATAAACCCTATAACTTCAGAGATTTTGAGCCCTGAGTGTAGCTCCTACCACACTGCACAGCTTGAGACGAAGCCCTGGGCCACGCACAACTCTCACTCTACGGCCCCGGGCTGCAGCATGAATGAAGTAATGCTGGACGAAGCCATGGCTCCTGCCCAGCATGCGAACTTTCGGGTGTCGCATGTGGGAGGAGAGCGAGCTTCGAAGTCACAACGATCGTCAGTGGTTAAGATCTGGATCTCACAATGGTCCGCTTAATAGGCGAGCTTACATGTTCTTCATCAGCTGCTACACATATATCATGCGCGCGCTCACGTACATGGAAGCGTACATGCGCACGCACAGCATGCATAAAAAGTTGTGTTGACGGAAGCATGTGGACCCATTGAGGTTTCATCCGTATTTGCGGGCTTTTAAACCCTATTCATAATTACCCAGAGGCCCCAAAGTAGTTCCTTTTTGGGATTACCCTATAGGATTCTATATGCGAGCCCCAAAAAGGAACTACTTTGTGGGGTGTATGGGTAGCTGTGAACCTCCAAGTACACCGCCCTCCACGCAAGCGAGGCATTTTCGTCCCCGTGGACTGCCTGCAGAGGATCGACGACCTGGCGCCGGACTTGGATGTGGGCCTTGCAGCCCCATGCCCCATGCCCCATGATCCCTAGAATCGCGGACCCGCTGCGGATCCCTTGTAGAGCCCCTTTGAGGAACCCTCTAAGGAAAGTCCCGAGATCCGACAAGCCCTGGTATACATACAGCCCTTAAAGGAACTCTAAATCCGAACTCAAACCGCTAAACCCCTAAACCCCCAAACCCGAAATCCCGAAGCACCTTTAAACCCGAAACCCTTAAACCCCTCAACCCTAAGCCCCCAATTCCTTACACCCTAAGCCCCTGAACTCCGAAACCTCTAAACCCCTAGACTCCTAAACCCCGAAACCCTTAAAACCCTAAACCCCTGAAGCTCGAAAACCAGCACTCATGGGGTAGCTTTGTGGTGAGGTGGGAATCCCCTTCAGGGTCAGTCTCCAACCCGACCCCTCAGCCAGCATGGCATTCCAACTAACCGGATGGGTAGAAGGAAAAGAGGGCTAAAAAAACAGAGAAAACCCCGAAACCCCTGAACCCTAAACTTCCAAACCCTAAACATCTCACCCCTAAACTCTGGAAGCTCGTCCTCCCCAAAGGAACCCTGCTTTCAAAGCTCCTGGAGCCTCCAGGTGCTTGGAGGGTTCCAAGTAGATACTGCTGATGGACGAAATCCTGCATTACCCAAATCCTTTAAAGGGCTCTATAAGGGTGCCTTTAAGGGGTTCCTTTAAGGGATCTATAGGGTTTTGGGGTTTTGGGATATTAATCCTGCATTACCCCGTTATAAGGAATATACCACAGTTCCCGTAGTTTAGAGTCCTTAGGGTCATGCGGGATTTTGTCCATCAGCAGTAAGGTACTGCAAGCCCTGAACCCTAAACCCCTACGGAAGCCCCTAAACCCTAAACTAAGTCCCTCGACCCTCTAAGTCTCCGAGGTGCCTCGTCTCTGTGCTGTCTCGTCGGCACACAAAGATGAGCTGGGGCCTTGAAGAAACCCTGAACGGTTTCAGGTCTAGGGTTTGCGGTTTCGGGTCCCAAATGGTTCAGGGTTTAGGGTCCTAAACGGTTTAGGGTTTAGGGTCCTAAACGGTAGAAGGTTTAGGGTTTAGCGTCTAGGGTCGTAAACCTTATACCCTCCACCTGAGGCTGTTTGGGTTTTGGGCTTCAGGCTTTTACGTATTTCGGGTCTTCGGGATTTAGTCTCGCGCTTCGGAGGGTTTCTAGTTTTGGGTTTGGAGGGCTTTTGGTTTGGGGTTCAAGGGTCCGGTGTGTCGCTCAGAGGTTCTGTGGTGTCTTGCGTATGGCCGAGGCCCTGAAACCCTAAATCTTAAGTCCTAAACTGTACAGGCAAACCCCGCACCCCCGAGCCTGTATGTCGATGTCTAGGACGGACCTGTGGATCCGGGATGCCTCGCTTCGCGGCCTTCCTTTTGCCAGATCCCCAAAAGGTTTGGGCTTCCAGGTTTTAGGATTTAGGTTTAGGGTTCCGGGTTTAAGGTTGAGGGGTTTAGGGTTGAAGGTTGAGGGTTTTAGGGTGTAAGGTTTAGGGGATCAGGGGTTTAGGATGATTTTTAGGGTTTGGGGCTTCAGGGGTTTTGGGCTGTAGGGTTAAAAGGATCTGGCGGTTCTAGAGGCTCTTGAGCTTGAAATACTACATGACATTAATGCGGGCTTAGGGTTTAGGGAAAACCCTGTTCTGATTGTTGAAGCCCCTTTTTTCAGAAGATTCGTAGTCGCAGGAGCAAGTGGTACGGTTGATGATATAAATCCTGCCTGACCCATAATAAGGCATATACCACAATTCCCATAGTGTAGAGTCCCCCTAAACCCTAAACCCTAAACCCCTTAAGGCAATGCAGGATTTACATCATCAACCGTACCTGCTCTGAACCCCGGCCCTTCACCATAGGCCCTAAACCCGAGTCTGGTTTACTTGGAGGGGGTTCCTTTAGGGTTCCTTTAAAGGGATCTATAGGGATTCTGTAAGGGTTTAGGGTTTAGGGTTTAGGGGGACTTAGTAACTAGCTATTTTAGAGACTTATAAGTACCATAACCCCAATTAGGATCCCGTTGGGGGGTACCTATAACTCTACTTATTAGCCACCTACTAAGTCCCCCGCCCTCCAGGTAGGCGGGAGCACCTGGCCTGAATCCTCAACCTAAAGACTTTAGGTCCTAAGCCCCAATCCCTTTGAAGTCTCTGGGAGCGGGGATGCCACTAGATTAGGAAGTAGATTCTTGTTTGTACCCGATGGGTTCGTTGGTTCAGGGCTGACGGTCCTGAGCTTCTCGAAAGTGTTGCTCGGGCTTGGACGTTTAAGCCTATTTCGCAGGGCTTCAAGTTTCCAGTTTAGCATCTAGGGTTTCGGGTTTTTGTATCGGTGTAGAAAGTCAGAAGTCAGGGTAGCTTTCTTCCAGCAGCACGGATGCATGCTCAGCCGCTTGTCATTGAGGGACGTACGCGGGAGCCTCTGCTTGCAATCGACATCCCAACGACGCCAGCCATGCTAGCCCGGGGAGTTAAGTGGAGTTGTCGTTACCGACTAGGACCAGTTGGTTGTTCGGGCATTAATTAACCCTAAACCCTAAACAACCTTGAACCCTAAACCCTGAACCCTTTAAAGCGGCATTACCTACTTGCTCATACCCTACCCCTTTTTCAAGGTACCTACTTTTGTATATACCATAAAACTAGGTACCCGAAAAAGGGGTAGGGTATGACCCTCTAGGTAAAGCTGATGGATCAGACTTCATCTTCGAGGTTTAGGGTTGTCGGCCTTGGTTTTGGATTTCAGGTTTGGGGTTTTTGGGGTTTAGGGCTTCAGGGTTTGGGGTTTGGGGTTTTGGGTGTAGGGATCCTGGTTCTAACTGTCCGTGAACCACCCGAAAACTCCCAGACCCTGACCTCTTCCCGCTCAGGTGCCGCGACTGGAGCGGATGCCTGCCGGAAGCGCTAAGGCAGAGCTTAGAGAGTAGGTACCCATAGGCTCCATAGTAGTTCCTTTTTGGGCCTTTTGGGATTACCATTATGGAGTTCTAAATACGAACCCCCAAAAGGAACTACTATGGAGCCTCCAGAGAGTAGGCGGGAGTTTCCGAAAATAGGGGACCCTTAGAGATAGTACCTTAAATAGTAGGATCCTTATTATCAGGACCCCCAAAATACGGTATCCCTAATTTCCGGAAACTCCCAGGTACTGGGTAGCATCTGAGTGTAGCCTTGCGATTGCGACTCATCTGAATCTGGACATCGCTTCAAGCTTGCGACGGTGACTGACTTCTTGGAGGGTCGGGGGACTTACAGTAGTAAGTAAGTAATAAGTATAGTTATAAGTACCCTAAAAGGGATCCTGATTGGGGTTATGGTACTTACAAGTCTCTAAAATAACTAGTTACTAAGTCCCCCGACCCTCCAAGTTGGGCCCAAACCCCTAAACTCCTGAACCCTAGACCTTAAACTAAACCCGAAATCCTTGAATCCTAAACCCAGAACCCCTAAACCCTTAGTTGATATCGCGAACCCCAGGAAGTTGGAACATAGTTTAAGGATGATTAGTGGGTGATTTGTGCTGGGATTACGCATACTTTGCCTAAAGGGCATGAGGATAGCGGTGTTCTAACTTTCTGGCTTCTACTTGAAACCTAAACCTAACCTACCCACACACTTCAAACCCTAAACCTTGGACCTTACTGGGAGGGTCGGGGGACTAGTAAGTAGTTGTTCTATAGACTTATAAGTACCATAACCCAAATTAGGGTCCTTTTTATGGTACTTATAAGTCTACTTACTACCTACCTACTAAGTCCTCCGACCCTCCAAGTAGACCCAACACCCGGCCTTGATGAGGCCTTGCGCCTGCACTCGAAGGGCTTCGACGGGGACTGCGTGGGGGGTTTCGGGTGTCGGGTTATGAGCGAATCGGGGGTGCCGGAGGTTTTAGGGGCCATGCGTCTACTTGGATTCCCTAATTAGGATCCCTTGTGGGGGACTTACAAACCTATTGCCTACTTACTAAGTCCCCCGACTCTCCAAATAAGGTGTAGGGTTTCAGGATGAGGGTTCAGGTTTTGCGTTTCTACGTTGTAATACCAGGATGCTATATATATATATATATATATATATAAATATAGGTGCATTTAGGTTGCGGAGCTTGGCTCGACGATGCATTTTGGGGTTGTCCACCCAGCAAGGTAGCATAGGGGCCTCAATAATTAAGATAGGGTTTTGGGGCCCATTATACTATAACTATAAAAAGGAACCTCCAAAATACTATGGGTTAAAATAACGGCAAAGGCTGATAGTCTTGTTCGAAGTCCCGGTGCTTGGGTTTTTGAGGCACTTTTAGTCTCGCACGGTGTCTGTCAAAAGGTTTGGGGGTTTGGGGTTTCGGGTTTAGGGTCTAGGGTTCGGGGTTTAGGGTTTTGGGTTTGGGGTTTAGGGTTCGGGGTTTATTTATGGTTCGGGGTTTGGGGTTTAGGGTTTATGGTTTAGGGTTTTGGAACAGTTAGCATTTGTCTGATATGGCCTGTAGAAACACGGACAAGGGTGTTTGTTGGTAAGTTTCGGGATTATGTATGTGTTGCCTGGTTGCCTCTTGTTCACCTGCCTGTGCCTGAATGTTTCGCTGCTGCAGCATCTTGCTTGTGAAGCTTGCATTGAACCATCGAAGTCAGGTAAAAAGCAACACAACTCTCTATGTAAGCACAATTAATACTGCTCGACAGGTGTTTCCACCGCACCTTGTGAGTCAAAGCCTACTTGGAGGGTCGGAGGACTGAGTCATTAGATCTTTTCTGACTTGTAAGTATCATTACCCACTTTAGGACCCCTTTTGAGGGTACTTACAACTCTGCCTATGGCCTTCGTACAAAACCTTGAACGCCCTAAAACCTTCTTGTAGTGAACCATGCAGTTCCGCTAAAGGAACCCGTTAAAGATGATCTAATCCCTAAACTCTTGAAGGAACCCTGAAAGGAAGCCTACGCCCTCTTTACAGGAGCCCTTAAAGGGAATGCGAATCATGGTTCCTTTAAAGAGAGACCCTTATCATTGCACCCTTACGTTTTCGGAAGCCGATCATGGCACCCTGAAATAAACTAGGTAGGATTGTGGGGCATTTTGTTATTTTCCTTATTTGGGTTTATAAGGGACCCTATATATAACTATTTTTCAGGGTGCTTAAAGGCCAACCCAGTAAATGACAAGCACCGCAGGAGCCTGCGAAGTTTCTACTGACGGGAGCCACCGGCGGCCTAGGAAAGCGACACGCCGGCAAGCAGTGGCTTAAGGGCTTATAAGGGTTCAGGGCCTAATACTATGCTGAGGGTTTCTGATCATATTTAGAGTAGAGTATCCTTCAAATATTAATTATGCTCCTGTATTGAGGTTTCAGGGTTTAAACAGCTTTGGATTGTTTTGGGTCTTTTTTAGGGGTTTAGGATTTTTGGTTTCAGGGTTCAGGGATTTGGGGGGTGAAAGTTTTCATAAGATTGAAGGATTGTAAGTATGGTACAGGGCATATTGTTTTGGATTTGGGTGGGTTGCGGGGTGTTAAGGTTTCCGGGAAAGTTTGGAACCTCCCTAAACCCTAAACACTCCGAAACCCTAAACCATATGCCCGAAACCGGAAAGTTTAGGGCATGCCCACCTCCGATAGGGTCTCGGGACCAGAGCACTCAAAAAGCCCCCAACTCACAGCAGAGGCAAACCCACCCGAAGCTCAGTCCCTGCACGCTATCTGGGCTTTGGAGTACCATACTTCAATACTTCTTTGGGACCTGTTACTTAAAAGAATCCAATCATGAGAAAAAAGTCTATATATACTTTTTTCTCCCTGGTTACTTCAAAGCCCAGCTATAGTTTGGGGCTCAGGGTTTTGGGTGTCATCTCGAAATTTCCAAAGCTTGAAACACCAGAACCCCAAGCCCCAATTTGAGATTCAGCAAGGTAGGGACCGCAATGTAAGTCTTTAATAGTAAGGTCGTGAATACAAGCAAACACACAAAATACCTCAAACCCTAAACCCTGAACCCTAAACTCTAAACCCTAGACCTAACTTGAGCGATCTTTTCTGACTCTGCTGAGGAGAAAGGGGCTAGTGCACTTAAACTAGGTAGGGCTTTGGGACATTTTATATTTTCCCTTATTGGTCTTAAAGAGGATCTTACCTACTAATATTTTTCAAAGGCTTTAAAAGCCCCTCCTAGTAAAGAAATCCCTCAAGCTTCAGCCCTCAGGGCTGTGGTGTCGTGGCTTATCAAGGAGCAGGTCGGTCCGAGCCAGCTTCCACTTTTGGGGTTTAGGGCTTATAGGGGTTTAGGGTGTTTCAGGGTTTAGGGCTTTAGGGGTTTAGGGTTTAGGGTTTAGGGGTTTAGGGGTTTAGGGGTTTAGGGGTTTTAGGGGTTTAGGGTTTAGGGTTTAGGGGTTTAGGGGTTCAGGGTTTAGGGTTTTAGGGTTTAGGGGTTTAGGGGTTTTGGGCTTGGGTTTCGGGGTTGAAGTGTCTCTTTACAGAAACTTCTGGATCTTGGTAGAAAGTAGTGTGGTTTGCAGCAGCAACTGCAAGCACAGGTCATGGGGCTTTGGGTTCCGGGCTTAGTAATTTGTGTTGTGGTTCCACTGTGGTTGCAGGCAGGAAATCCCTAAACCGCAATTGATCGAAGTACTGCTGCTCCTCTACACCTTGAACCCCCCAAAGCTTGAGCCCAATGCCCTAATCCTCCACGGAATTGGTGACTGGCCATAGTGTTTACAAACTAAGTCTTCAGTTTTCGGTGTTTCAAAACTATCCGGGATTATTCTTCAGAGGGGCTTACGGCGTACATTTTCAATTCACCCGGATTCGCTAAACGCTGTACCGGCTTAGAATGCTAGGGGTCAACGCGTCAAGTTGAATGATTTAGCTTTCAGAATTCTGGCTTTGGGCTGTGGCTTTAGGGCGAAGACCTATGCCCGAATCCTTCAAGCTTAAACCCAGAACCCCTAAACCCAGAGACCCCAGAACCCCTAAATCCCCAAACTCTAATAAAATCCGAAAGCCCCAGACGTCTGAGAAGCGTAAACCCTACATCCCTAAGCCCCGAACCATCAAACCGTCTCCAAGAAGGATTCCTAACCCCAAACCTTAGACCTTCATTGAACCCAAACAGCATCCCTTCAAGGAGTCCTCAAGGGAACACACAACCCCTCCTCAATCCCTAGATCCCTTAAAGGAGCCCTTCAAGGAAGACACAATCCCAGACCCTTAAATCCCCCAAATGGCACCCTTACAGATCCCTTACAGGAGCCCTTTCAAGGAACGCACAACCTGGACCCTCCAAAGCTCTGGAACAGGGATTTCAGCCTGAGCAGCTGCTGCTCCTACGCCGGGCGGGCTCCAGCCGAAAGCTCGAGAGAAGAACCATTCAGCTTTAGGGTTGAGGGTCTATAAGGGTTTATAAGGGTTTATAGGGGTTAGAGTGTAGGGGTTTAGAGTTTAAGATTTAGGGGTTTAGGGTGTAGGGCTTTTGGGATGGTTTGAGGGCTCAGGGGTTTACAGGGTTCAGGGGTTTTGCGCTTGTAGCTTTCAGGTTTGGCCCTATTCCTCCAAGGACCTCATGGTTAGGGCCCTTGGCCCCTTAAGGGCCCCATAGTAAGGTCCCTGGAGGCATAGGGTGGGGTCTCGGTTGCATAAGGGAGCAGCAGAATGTACTGCTCAGGGCTCGGGTTCCGGATTTGGTGTGAGGTCTTAGACTGTTTCGAGGTCGGTTTAGGTTTATTTAGGGTTTAGGGTTCGGGGTTCAGGGTTTAGGGTTTAGGGCCGTTTAGGGTTTAGGGTTTAGGGGTTTTGGGTCCAGAGGTCCGATTTTTTGCGTCTTACGCAACCCAAAACCCCGAAACCCCGTAAACCCTAAACTCCAACCCCTAAGCCCCCTCCTGAGAAGTTTAGAGGTTTAGGCGTTTAGGGTTTAGGGGTAATTTGAGTTATGCACGTGACCGGACAAAAAAAGGTCACAGACGTTCGGCTCCCTGTCAAGTCTTCTGTTCGCCATGTTCTACTACCTTGTTATCTATTACTAAATTGTCCTATTCTATCCTAGCTTATTCTGTTCTTTGCTTGAATTGGGGTCTGTGGCTGGTCCTAAAGTCTAAACCCCAAAGACCGGGTTTGGGAAGCCTGAAGCCCTGAACCCTGCCAAATGTGACCCCTAGTGCTGCCCTGCAGCCCCATTGAACCCAAGTCTTACCTATAGTCTCCATTGTAGTTCCATTTGTTGGTTAACCAAAATCTCTATTATAGGATCCTCACTTCCTAACCCTGAAACTGGTTAACCAAAAAAAGGAACAAAAATGGAGACTCTAGGCAAACTGTTTATGCTGCACCCCAAAATCTGGAAGCCCTGAGCCCCCCCAAAACCCCTACCCCTCAAAGCCGCAGAAAGAAGAGCGGACGACTTGCGCGGCTTAGGACCCTAAACCCTAAACCCTAAACCCTAAACCCTAAACCCTAAACCCTAAACCCTAAACCCTAAACCCTAAACCCTAAACCCAAAACCCAAAACCCTAAGGCAAGCTTGAGGGCGAGCTTGCCCGCTGCACCGTGGTAGAGGCATGCCATGTACCTCGAAGGGCTTTAGGGTTTCGGATAGCCCTACTTAAAGGGTCATGGGACTTAGTAACTAGGGTTCCTTAAAGGGGTCCTTAAAGGGATCTATAGGGGTTCCTTAAAGGGATCTATAGGGTTTAGGGTTTAGGGTCTACTTAAAGGGTCATGGGACTTAGTAACTGGGGTTATAATTAGGGTAACTATACTTATAATTGCTTATAACCCCAATTAGGGTACTTCTAACCCTACTTACTAAGTCCCATGATCCTCCAAGTACACTATCTCCTATATGATCTCCGAAGGGGTTCTATGCGGATGAAACTTTGGCGGTCCTGTGCTTTCCGAAGATGCGGAAGGCACAAAACTTTGCAAGCGCTGTAATCGGTGCTTTACAGAGGTCCTACAATGCTTTCAGATTTGTTCATGGGTTGTGGGCTTTATGGAGGTCTGACTCTCCAGCTGCCGGTTGACGCACCCCTGTCCATTTTATCTCAGGCACAGCAGGCATACCAGTGTGCACCTTCGAAGAGTGCGCCGTCCTACAACCCTGAACCTCAAAACCACTTCTTCACCAATTTCAGGGTTCTGGAAGATGATGGCTTGCCAAGAGGCCCGAAGTACTACATGACTGTTTGACCCTCAATGTAAACACACATGCAACACGGATCCGGTTTCATAGCCGTAAATAGCAACCCTCAAATCCCGAACCCTAGCTAACAGAAGCCTGCATACATGTGGGTGGTTGTCAAAATTAGGGTCCCTTTTTCGGTCCCTATTATAATACGGCACCTAATATTTAGGGTACCCAAAAAGGGACCCTAGTTTTGACAACCACCCATGTGCAAAGTATGGTGATGACGATTGCTATTGCCGCTCGTCTTCCTTTGAATATGGGTGGTTGTCAAGATTATGGTCCCTTTTGGGGGTCCCCTAAATAAGTCCTAAATATTAGGTGCCGTATTATTATAAGGACCCCAAACTTCGGGGTATTTAGAAATAATTGTTTATTTTGGGTTATTATAATCCCGAAGAAACCACTAAGATTATATTTTTTGCTAGGGTTCTAAGTTCAGTATAGCAAAAGGGACCCTAATTTTGACAACTACCCATATGACTATATGACTGTGAAGCCCAAGGCGATGTTGATGGCAACGATTATGACCCTGATGTTTAGGGTTTAGGCTTTAGGGTTTTGGGTTTAGAGGTTTAGGGTTTAGGAAGTTTTTAGGATTCTAATGTCATATAATATGGATATTCTATCAGTAGCACCATTATTGTTGCTGCGACGACGACGACGACGACGACGACGACTACTACTACTACTATACTACTACTACTACTACTACTACTACTACTACTACTACTACTACTACTACTACTACTACTACTACTACTACTACTACTACTACTACTACTACTACTACTACTAGACCTAGTGCTACTACTACTGCTACTTCGTTGTCGCAACAGTAACAACTTTTATCTTCTTCGTTTTGCCACAACTCCAGCGGCCGAATACAGGCCGCCAAGGTGGACTGCCAGGAGATGCTGAAAGAATCGCTGAAGGAGGCGACCCTTATCACTGTTCCTCTGGGTTTAGGGCTTAGGCTTTAGGGTTTAGGGTTTAGGGGGGCGCTCCTTGGAATCATTACGCATTTTCGTTCAGTAGCCTCCCAAGGTGTTATCAATCACACTCCTTGATTCTGGCCAAGGGGCATCTGCGGCCTTGTGGTGATTAAGGCTTTCAGTGATTAGGATTCTCTGAACGTCAGCATCCCCGGCCCATTCCCTAGATCCCGAAACTCTAACGGTTCTTCGGTTTTGGCGTGCTCTACCTGTAGTCTCCATTGTAGGTCCTTTTTTCTGCTTAACCAGTTTTATGGTTAGGATCCTATAATATAGTTTTTGGTTAACCCAAAAAGGGAACTACAATGGAGACGAGAGGTGGATCCCAAAACTTAAACCTTTGAGGCATTCATTCATTGGGTAAGGCTCAGGGCGGTGGGACTGGGTTTGTTGGCCCAAGACCTTGAACCCTAAGTCGGCGCCCCAACCCGGAAGACGCTTGACCGGAAGCTCGCAACTCCAAACTCAAAGGCTCAACAACTAGGGACAACAACACCCGGAACGTCTAATTCACTTTCTGGTGGTCGGGGTCAGCCTAAGACCGTTAGCTGAAGGGTCCAAGGCATCGAATGACCACGTTCTTCGGTTTAGGATGTTTGTAATCCGAGGTTTTTTGGGGGGAATAAACGAGTTTTAGATACTTGGACCCTTTCGGATGATAAGGCTCTGCAAACCCCGTTTCCAAGTTGAAGCCCTTATGTAACCGATATGAAAGCCCATAAGACCGAACTGTGAGCCTTCATAAAGGCTTACACTGGCATGCAAAAACAATTCTGCACAACCGCAGCTATAAGATATAGTACAATGGTCGTACTACACTATACAACCAAAAAAACAACTCATCAAACCCTTCTAGAACTCCATAGGACCCTTACAACATTAATTTCCCAACAGAAGCTTCATAGAACCTTCATCGAACCCAAATTTTAGACTTCAAAAAGCCCTTACATTCTAGTAAAAGCCCTAAACCCAAACCCTTATATAATCCGCTAAACCCTTTAACCTAAACCTCTTGAAACCCTTATACATAAATTATATAAACCCCAAACCCTTCAAGCCTAAATCCTTAAACCCTCAAAGTCTTTACTGTAGAGAGTGCAGAGGTGCAGGGCATCTCTGGAATCCTTCATCTGGCCGGGGTGCTCGACGATGGGGTCGTCGGAGGCCTCGAGTGCGGATTTTGCGCTTAGGGTTTAGGGTTTAGGCTAGGACCTTACTTAAAGGGTCATGGACTTAGTAACTAGGGTCATAATTAGGGTAACTATACTTATAATTACTTATAACCCCAATTATTTAGGGTACTTATAACCCTACTTACTAAGTCCCATGATCCTCCAAGTAGGAGGGGGCGTTCTACCGGGATTGAGGCTGGTTTCTTCGTGGAGGCTGGTTTTGGTGCCAAACCCTGTACCCGAAAACCCGAAACCCTAATCCCTAGCCTCCCTGAAGCCTAAACAGCCTCGTAAAAGCATCGCGTGGTTGTTCGAGACCCCAAATCGAACCCCCATGTCCAACAAGGGAAAGCCCGACTGTGACGCAAAGGCACGTCAAGGTGCCAGGCTCGTTTCGGGGTTAGGTTTCATGGCGGTTGATAACTTATTGGTAATCGGTTTGGGTATTTACCAGGTGCCCTGCACACAAAACGCTAACTCCCAAAGCCTAACTAATCCCTAAATCCTAAACCGTAATCCCAAAACTTAGCGCTCAAAAGCTGCTGCCCGATGCAGGAATGACAGAGGAGAGGATGCGGAAGGTGGGGAGACACCGGATCTAGAACCCTAAGGGTCCAATGTGCCTCATCATGGGTCACGTTTAAGCGTTCAGGGCTACGGATGGGTTAGGATCTAGAGTTCTGGGATTTAGCACGATTTCGGCTCTGGGTTGTCCTTCTCGAAGGATTTTGAGGCTTTTGATGCACCAAAGCCCCTAAACGAGGACACCTTGGATCCTTAGGGGCAGGGGTTAGCTTTTTTCTTCATGGAGGCGGGGTAAAGAAGTGATTTTGACTTCGGGCCCTCTCCAAAGGATCTGAAGTAGATTCGTTAATGTAGGGGCCTTACTAGTCAGAATAGGGTTTTGGGGCCCATTATACTATACTTATATTCAGGAACCCCCAAGATAGTCTCGGTGATTATTTAGGCGCCTACATATGTGGGATACGTAGACAAATCGTGAACATATTGTTACCTCCTAGTTTAGAAGCCTACTTTGCACTATGCAGCCACTACAGGGTCGGGTGCTTTAGTAAGCCTTTTTTTGTGGGACTCTACCTACGCTACCTAGCTATAGTCTCTATTGTAGTTCCTTTTGTGGTAAATAAAAACTATATTATGGGATCCTAACTATAAAACTGGTTAACCAAGAGAAGGAACTACAATGCAGACTATAGGTATTCTGGTATACTTACTACGTCCCTCGACCTTCCAAGAAAGGATCTTTTCGGCTGTCTTTCATCAAACCCTAAACCCTAAACCCTAAACCCTAAACCCTAACCCTAAACCCCTAAACCCTAAACCCTAAACCCTAAACCCTAACCCTAAACCCTATCATCGGGGCTTTAGGGTCCTCTTCGTGGTTCCTTTGGTGCCGCGTGGCTCGACCCCGAAGGTGCTCAGGGTTGAGGCAAGGACGAAGTCCCCATATGGGTGGTTGTCGAAATTCGGGTCCCGTTTTGGGTCCCGATTATAATACGACACCTAAAATTTAGGGTACCCAAAAAGGGACCCTAATTTTGACAACTACCCATATAGAACGCTTTTGGACAACAAGACGAATGCACATGATGTGAAATTCGAAGGACCCTCCGAGGTAGATGGAGCATGACATGCGTGTTCGCTCAGAAAACTATCTTTTTGTGTAGAGGCCCCCGAAGGGCAGAGGGTAGGAAGTTTAGGGTTTAGGGAAACCTCTAGGGTTTAGGGAACACGGAATAATACTTTTCGTCAGCTGATTGCTGAGAGTAAGCTCATAACAATGTCGCCAGTAAAACTGACTGAAACCTGAAGCCTTCAACCTTCAGTCCTAAACACGACGTGGGAGTTTCCGAAAATAGGGATACCTTATTTTGGGGGGCCTTATAATAAGGATCCTGCTATTTAGGGTACTATGTTAGGCTCCCCTATTGTCGGAGATTCCCAAGTAGTAGTCTGGAATGCTTGAGTCCTCGTGACTCGTTTTCTTAATCCCTTCGTTCCTGGACTGTCAGGTAGCCCAACCTAAGTGTGGAATGCTGACGGCGCTGCTGAATGCTGCGAAGGTTGTCCTGAAGCTGCGGGCATTCCTTCAAGAATTCAAGGGGTTTACACCAAAAGCCTAAAAGTTGGAAACCCCTTAGCCTCAATCCTTAAGAGCAATTTATATGGAATCCCAGCACTATTTGCCCTTAATCCGGTTTCCAACTTTATGGGGTTTACTATACGGTTACGGGTATGTACCCTCTGGGTTGAAGGTTTTGGTTTCAGTCGATAGTTAAAAACAACAAGAATCAGGCTCAGAGCTTTAAGTAGCTACATCTTACCCATAGGCTCCATAGTAGTTTTTTTGGGGATTACCTTATAGGATTCGAAATATGAGCCCCCAAAAGGAACTACTATGGGGCCTATGAGTATATCTTATGTCGACGCCCACGGCCGGGCTCGGTACCAGACCGGTTGTACGCAGGGCTCCTGTTTGATTAACAGGCGCTTTAGCGGACAGCGCGAAATTAGCAATGAAAACGGGGTCGCAGATTTAATCATGGCGTCAGAAGCAGTTTGATGTAGTGTTTCGGGCACAGGGTCTCAGCTTTTGAGGGTGACTCCTAAGGTGTTTGCCAGGGATCAAAAATGTGCCTTGATGCTTGTTATTGTATGCTCTAGGTGATTCTTGTAAATAGAAGTCGTCGCATTCTCAGTATAGAATTAACCCAGCAGGTTTTTTTGACAGGTTTTATTTCGTGTTGCGCTTAATGTCTTAATGTGAAGAACATCAGAAATTTGAGAAGGTCTATAGTACAGTGCCTGCTTTTGTGGTCATTGTCGTCTGTCACGATGGGCTCCGCAGTTTTTGCACGCATCTTCGAAGGTGTAAAGGTTTGGGTACGATGTGTGCAGGTTTGTTTGAGGTTCTCAAGGTCTAACCCTTTTGCCCGTTTTGGTGTTGGGTTCCCCGATGAAAGCCAAATAGTCCTTAATATCAAGGGGCCACTCAGGAACCTAGGGGTTGTCAAGAGTTGAGAGCTCCAGGACGTCAGGCGATAAACTCTGCCTGGCCTAAATAAGGTGGGTTTAATTTACTTGTATCCCAAGTGCTATACTCTGAATGGTTTTTGGTCGCTCAATCACCCAAATGCCTCAAACCCTACTCTTATCGTACTTGGATCCCTCACCCTTCGTACCGTCGAAAGTTCCTCTTCTCTGCTGACCCTAAACCCGAAACCTTAAACCCGAAACCCTGAACCCGTATCCGAAGGCCCACACCGGTCATCGGTGGGCCTGGGGCACTGGACACTTCTGGAAGCCTCTTACACTAGGAAGCTTCCTAGAGTACTGTAGAAGCCAGAATATTGGAACATCACTATCATCATACTCTTAAAGGGAACTCCAGAAAGTTGGAATATGGATTAAGGGTAGGATCCCCTATATTTTACCTTAAAGGGATTATGATAATGATATTCCAACTTTCTGGCTTCTACTCTTAAGGAAAAAGGGAATCCCTGCACCCATGATCCCAAATCCATGTTCCGAACCTTGTACTTATGCGCAACAAACACCCTAAACTCTGCAGCCGAATTCACAACCCTAAGCCATAAACTGGCCACAGATCCTAAGCCGGAATCCATAAGGCCCACAAGTATCTACCACACATGGAAGCCCTGAGCCCTATAAAGCCTGAAACGATGGCTTCAGGAACTGCAGTGGCCTTTGCAGTGGACCTTGGGCTTTTCCTCCACATCCTCGTTGTTCGGCTATGCCGGGCAGGTGGAGCCACGGTTTAGAGGTTTGGGTTCCGGGTTCAAACTTACAGTTCGCGGCTTTGGGTTTGAACTTCCGGGTTGAGGGTTAGGGTTTAGGGTTTTGGGTTTATACTTTTAGGGTTATACTGTAGACTGTTATGGTTCAGGGTTTGGAGTTTGGGATTAAGATTTGCCTGCAGTCTCCATTGTACATAGGTACATGTTTGCATCGCCGAAGTCAAACATTAGAATCCTAGGCTGCTGAAACAATTTCATTGCTCCAGGAAGGCTTAGAAGCAGGCTTGCGGGTCTCCGAGTCTTCCTGGGCTTGGAACCAGAGCTGTTAAAGCAGGTCCCCTTCGGGGCTGCAGGCTTGAACACATCCGAGCCGACAGCAAAACAGATTCCTGCTTCAACCTCAAACCCTAAGCCCTAAACCCTCAACCCTAAACCCTAAGCCCAAAAGGGTTCCTTAGGGGTTCTGTACTCGTACCAGAAGGGTTTAGGGTTTAAGAGTTTAAGGGTGCACCTTTTTAGTACTGATTGGGTACATGGACCCTCGGAGACATACTTTGGTCCGAGACGCTTTCCTCGGTGGGTTAATTGCTAGCAAGTGCATGCATTTTCGGAAGTCAGCGACACTTCCTTACGTCCCATGATCCTTCCAGTACAGGGTCTAACTCTGGAGAGTGCTCGCCAGGTAAATTACTGCGCGGCCAATGCGCTGCTAGACCAGCTTGCTGCTTTCAGCAGCGAGACGGCGCGTCCTGAGGCTGTCGAGACTCGTTATCGGACAGATTCGGCTTCACTGCGAGTTCAGGGTGAAGTCTTGTTGCTATTGCTGCTAACCTGGTTATGGTTATCCAGTTATTCACCACTACACCCTACATTGCATCGTATTAGCAGCAGGGCTGTTCTTGATTATGATCCCCGCACCCTTGTACTGCAGCTGCTGCTGCCGCCGCTGCTGCTGCTCCTCCGCCTCCTCCTGCTGCTCCTCCTGCTTCTCCTCCTACTACGACTACTGCGTGCGCTATTTCATTTTGTGAGGTGTGATTGGGTTGTCATAGAATCACCATATATACATAAAACACAGCCACGATAATGCACCCCGCAAAATCCTTCTCAAACGCGTAAGACACCGTCACAAACTGCAAGACACAGGGCCCACCATGCACAGTGGCACGGCAGATCTCCGAAGCTCATTGCCTGCAAACCAATGGCTTTGTCTCCTAAACCCCCAGATGTTCGCTTCCGAAAATAGGGAATGGGGGAATGGGCTATGGAGACTACTATTGGGGATCATATAGGGACTACTATGGGGATCCATTCCCCCCATTCCCGACTAAGAACCCGACAGTTGCGGGAGTTTCCGAAAACAGGGGACCCTAAGCTAGTGCCCTGATTAATCTAGTACCCTGATTTAGTAGGATCCTTATTACAAGGACCCCAAAATAAGGTACCCTTAATTTTAGGAAACTCCCAGATCAGGAAGTCCCAACACAGGGCCCTGAATCAATACCAAAGGGGGGTTCCTTAGTTATAAGTATAGTATAAGTATAGTAAAGTATCGTATATTGGGCCCGAAAACCCTATTCTGATTATTAGATTAGCCCCTAAACCTTGATTACCTCAACCCTGAATAACCTGCCTTGTTAGAGCTCCTTATCATGATTTCCTTATATAAGTTCTTGAAAAGGTAGGTTATCCACGGTTAAGGTAACCCTAAGTAATCAAAGGACCTCAATGTTGGTTAGTTGCGCTTGCGATGGTAGCAACGTAGGTGTGCTCTTTGCTTTTTTGAGAGGGCTGCATATGAATACCTACAACCTCCATAGTCGTTCCTGTTTGGGGTTCTTATTTAGAGTCCTATAAGGTAGTCCCAAACAGGATTTATGATACTATGGTACTATGGAGCCTATGACTTGTTATCAGGTACCTGGGGCCAGGCTAAATCGTTTCAGCCCAAGGCCCCGAAGTCAAGAGGGCCGGAAAGCTACTGGGCCTTAGTACTTAGAATAGGGTGTTTGGGCCCATTCTACTATAACTATAATAAGGAATCCCACGGAAAAAAAAGTATAGGTAATGATTAAGGCCCCTCTAGTGCATCCCATCCAGAAATCAGTGTTGAAATTTAGGATTTCGCAGTTGCATGTTCCTTGGTTCGGGCTTTTCACACCCCATCAATGCTGCACCGCCTTAAATTTCTGATGTCGGCGCTGGCGCTTGGAGTTTCAAGCTGTCAGGTGCTGACTCCTGGATGGGGGGGGTTGGGGGATCAGAGTTTAGGGTGTGGTGTTTAGGGCTAGTTCGCTCAGGAACCCGAAGCCCACAACGCCGAATGAGGTAAGGTGTATATAGAGGGTTGACGTATCCTGAATCTCAGGTCCACCCAACTGTCTTATTGCAGGCTGCGATCCCGCGCATTATATTCAGGGCGACTACATGCGAAACCTTCTCGTACGGGATTTGAGCGGCATTGAGGTGTCTCTTGGTCAAAAAACACCCTAAATCCTACAGTCGCGAATCCTTGAACCCGAAAACCTATAAGCCCTAGATACCATAAACCCTCCGGGCAGTGATCCCCAAAAGCTGGCGGGCCCAGAATCCCTCCCGTCTAATACATCGGTACATGTATGCGGTTCAGTTTTTGGTACAGTTTAGGGTTGACCCAGAACCCCTCAACAGAATCATCCTTTACATGTTATTGACATTCAGCACCAACTAGGATGCCCAGTAGTACCCTTATTCCCTTTTTGTAGTCCTATAGGTTCCCTGTAAAGTTATGAAATGCCAAAAAGGGAGCCCTTTTTATTCCCAGGTTACTGGGCATCCTAGACAACGCTCAATACCCAAATCCCAAGCCCCGGAACCCATGAACCTGTGGCATGAGCAGGGGGATCGACCACCATGCCGCTTCATCACCGTGAATTGGGGTCCCTGGGGCGTGCCAGCTGCATTCAGGATGCTTGAAGGATTATTACAGGAACTACGTATTTTTCTGTTCATGATTACTGCTGTCATTGTTATGACATGTTTTGTTACAGTTGCTACCTCTGTTCTTTGTATCATGATTATCAATAAAGTTTGGGCTTTGGAGTACCATACTTTACTACTTTTTTCTTAAAGGAACCATTGTGAAATACAAGTTTATACTCTTTTTCTCCCTGGTTACTCAAAGGCCCAGGTTCTTAGTATCATGATTATCAATAAAGTAGCTTCTGTTGGTCAACCAGTGGATCCTCTCCGGTCCCTCAGGGCTTCGTTGTAGGGAACGGGCCGCGGGGGACCCTGAACCCTGAAAAGGCTGGGCCTATGCCACGCCTTTGAACTCGCAACCGTTCGTAGGGTTTAGGGTCTAGGATTTAGGTGTTTAGGGTTTACGGGTTTAGGGTTTAAGGTGTGCATTGTACATCATGTAGAGTGTGAACGTGCCTTTCTTGAACGTCTGAAGTCCTCATGAACCTCCAAGTGCACCCTAGACTGGTGAGGTCATTGTAAATGTGAAGTACTATTGCCATTGCTGGTATTCATTGCAGTATTCAAAGCAACCTTAAAACGGATTCTTGTCAGGGTTCCTGGAAGGGTTTTTTAAAGGCGTAAAGGCAGTGGCTTACAGGTGTTTCATCAGCGGTGACGAAGGGGACTGCGAGCCTGTCGCTGCACTTCCAAGTTGAAGGCTATGCGCTACCAAAGACCATCTGGGTAGTTGTCAAAATTAGGGTCCCTTTTTGGGTACCCTAGATATTACAGTACGTGCCGTATTGTATTAGGGACCCAAAAAGCAACCCTAATTTTGACAACCACCGATCTAAACATGCCCAATCTTGAACTTAAAGCTAAACCGCATGTTATGAACTCTGAACTCTACAAGCCTTTAAAGGCTAGTTCTAATCGAACCGCAGGCGCCCAATCCTATGATCGCCGGTATGCGACACTGGGACGGTACCTGACCCCGCATACAAGTACACATGCAGACAGTACGGCAAATTAAGCAGCGCCCGCAGTAGCAGAAGATCTCAGGTGAGGCGGGCATGGCTCAGGCACCGACGGGGTGGGCTGGAGGGAACCTTAATCCCTGAACCCTTTAGTTAGGCCGCAAAACCTAAACTAGATCCTAAACTTCCTGAAACTCAACCTCAGAAACCAGACCCCTAAAGATATGAGCCCTAAAGGGCGTGGGCTGGAGGGAGTTTTGCGAGTCTCGGGGTTTCAAGGTCGGGGGCTATCGGATATAGGGCTCAGTCGGACTGGAAGTTAAAAAGGTATATACAGTTTAGAGTTCATGGCGTAGAGTTGAAAATTGTTCCTTGTTGTCCCGTCGAAAGTTGTGGCGACAATGAAGGCCGGCACCGTCCGAAAAAAGGCCTGGATCGTTGCTTGTGGGAACTTCGTCTCTAGTTGAAAAAACTCGTACCAGCCCCTATGCTCTCGCGAGGAGACACATTCACTTCATCGCTTGATTCACCATCTAAACCTACCAAACCCTACTTTTCTGTATGTTCTTATTGTGAACCCTAATATTTGGAGTTTATAGGGACCCTACAAAAAGTAGGGTTTGGTAGGTTAAGGTATCCTTGTGCATACAGCTCGCACTGGCTAGCTTAATTATGTGGACGGTCCTCGCGTAGATGGGAAAACAGCCTTCCTAACAGCTCTCAGGTGGGGTGGGCTTGGGGACAGAACAGAGTCGTCGTGATCAAGTTTGCTAAGCTGTTGTTGTTTGCAGGCTTAGTTTCCTCGGACCAATCTTTCCGCGTTGACAGAGCCCTGTACTTGGAGGGTCGGGGGACTTAGTAACTGGTTATTTTAGGCGCTTGTAAGTACCATAACCCCAATCAAGGTCCCTTTTAGGGTACTTTATAAGTCTACTTACTACCTACTTACCAAGTCCCACGACCCTCCAAGTACGGTCTTCAAGAGAGTCCTGGCGACTTGCAGCTGGACAGAGATCGAAAGCTCAGGCTCCTGGTTCCCAAAGGCTCCATGTACCCATACAGTAGGTACTTGGGCCTTAAAGTACCCATATGGGGACCCCTTTAAGGCCTAAGTACCTACTTTATGGGCACATGGAGTCTTAGGGGTTTGGGTCGTTGACGGGGCATCACCATGCCTCATTCAACGCGCTGCTGATTGCTCCGTGTGGGTGATCAAAGCATGTGAAGGCATCGAGGAACCGGGACAGCCCAAAGGTGTTGATCCAGGTCCTCCACAAGTGCTTCAGGCATCTATGTAGATGATCTCCAGATCACCGGAATTGGCAAGGAGCCACAAGGTCTGCTCAAAGCTATAAAGGCTACGTGGACATGTTCACCAGAACAGTCATTTGACTGTGGTGCGGTTAAATTTTCTGGTCTACTTGCAGGTTCATGTGTAGTTATAAGTGGGGCTATAAGTAGGATAACTATACTCATTATACCCATGAGCCTCCAAGTAGAGATGGACTTCAACGCCGAGACCACGCGCTTAGAAGTCTAGCCAGCTGCCTACATCGGAGAGTTGGCCACTGCCCTGAGGGTCCAAGTGCCCAATTATCATATACTCTCAACAACAGTAACCTACATAACTACGATCCCAAAGCCAAGCACCTAATTATTGGGTCCTCTGAACTCTTAGGGCTATGTGACAAGGATATCATCATAAGGAACCCTACGCGTGTCGGGTTTTCTGGTGTTATTAAAGTAAGTCTCAACCGGTTCAGCAGTGTAAGTTAGGGTCGCATGAGTCACTGGGGACACGAACATAGCCAATTTGGGTGATAACTACGTCGGAATCATCACCAATAGTTACTCCGTTCTAGTCTCATGTAAGACTATAGCATAATGTGTCCCCAAAGCCTGTGCTGTGGGACCTGAATCCCTGCTACGAGGGCAGGATTATGAGGTCGTCGTTTCAGAGTTTTGGAGTGCAAGTCCAAGTCTCCGGCATTATCGGTCGCACAATTCCCTGTGCTCTCTAAACCAGTTTCATCGATTCGCTGAGTACCTTAGTTGCTTAGTTCCTAAGTCCTATAGCCTAAACTCTAGGATGCCCAGTAGTACCCTTATTCCCTTTTTGTAGTTCCAGGTTCCTTATCCAGTTACCCAAAACCGAAAAGGGAGCCCTTCTATTCCTAGGTTACTGGGCATCCTAAACTCTAAATCCGAACCCAAAAGCGCTGGGCCGCGAATCTCGGGCCATCTATCTGCACACAGGTGGGAACAAAAGCTTACGAGCAGGCGGTGAAGGAGGGCGACACGCAGCCGCCTTGGCTTACAGTGACCACCAACACTTGGAGCAAATGATTCGTGGCATTCCTCATGTTTTTACCTTACCTTGCAGCTGGTGCTAGGGGTCAATACTAGGGGCAATTGTGTTTTGGATTAGCAATAGCAGTAGCAGCAGCAGCTGCAGTGGCAGTAGCAGTAGAGCAGTAGTGGTAGTAGTAGTAGCAGTAGCAGTAGCAGTAGCAGTAGCAGTAGCAGTAGCAGTAGCAGTAGCAGTAGCAGTAGTAGTAGTAGTAGTAGTAGTAGTAGTAGTAGTAGTAGTAGTAGTAGTAGTAGTAGTGGTAGTGGTAGTGGTAGTGGTAGTGGTAGGTAGTGGTAGTGGTAGTGGTAGTGGTAGTGGTAGTGGTAGTAGTAGTAGTAGTAGTAGTAGTAGTAGTAGCAGTAGTAGTAGTAGTAGTAGTAGTAGTAGTAGTAGTAGTAGTAGTAGTACTAGTAGTACGAGTAGTAGTAGCAGCCGGAGTAGTAGTAGTAGTAGTAGCAGCAGCAGTAGTAGTAGTAGTAGTAGTAGTAGGAGGCATAGTAGCACCAGCAGCAGGAGATTCCTGCGGTTGGGATGAGACGATGATTAGTTACTTCTACACTTGGGTTCGGTGTATCGGGATCATGATGCCACAACGCTTCTTGCGGTGGTTCTGTCTAGTGCCTGCTGTATCGAAGTCGAAGTTTCATTGATCCGGACCGAAGCTGGCCATCGAACGTACGTCTAAATGTGTTAAAACCTTTTACCGAAGGAAGCCATTACCGAAAGCCCCTAAACCTGTGCCCCAAAATACCCGCATGTATATGGTTCCTTGTGAAATTCGGGCTTCCTTGTATGGCCCTTTGAAAAGGCAGGTTTGGGGTTACCCGTAAAGCTTGTCGCCTGTAGTAAGGCCTCTTTCAACTGCAGCAGCGTTGCGCTGCCTTGCCGTGGCACTGAGACAAGTTAACCAGGCTGGAAATCCTTGGCTACTACAGGGGTCGGCGAAATTAGTTGCCGTATTCTCCTATGGTCCCGATGCACTGTACAGTTGTAGTACAGTATGACCCCAAACCCTATTGTAATTTTTGCATCCCCCCCAGATTCCCAGATTGGCACGCCTGGGATACCCGGCTTCAGGGGTGTATCATGGGAAATGTAAGTCCCTCTGATTGATAGGCCCCTCTTGGCTATGCACATGTATATAAGGCCTGTAGCCGTCATCAACTATCAGTTGGAAGTTATGAGCCATGAGTGGTTAGGAATCAGGGATCTACATCACGTCTGCGGATTTATGTAGGCCTGTAAAGCAAACATAGCCTTGACATGTTCTCTACCCAGGCCAGGTGCCTACTGCACAGCTGTTGACTACCTAAGACCCAGACCCCCGGGAGGATCCGAAAAGTAGATCCCCCCAATGGGGGGCTCCTATAAAGTACCCTTAGTAGAGGGCCGGTTGGGGGATCCGGTCCTGGCAGCTGAGTAGGTTAGCCGCACTTCTTCAGTGTTTTTACATGACCCTAGCATACGGTTGATGATATAAATCCTGCATAAGGAATATACCATAATTCCCATAGTTTCGGGTCCTGAAGGTAATGCAGGATTTTTATCATCAACAGTAGTGGAGAGGCGAACCTTTTGGGCGAGGGTACGCAGCCCTAAGTCTCAGAAAGGTTCAGCGGTTTGGGTCATGGTGTATCCTTCGGAATGGAGTGGAATACGGAAGCTGAATAACTGCAAATATTCTTACTTCGCGTTCCATTCCATATATGCGCGTTCCATTCCATATATGTGTAATATGTAGGTGGTCATTCATCAAAGTATACAAGGATCCAGAATAGGCCCTTATTATTTTTGTTTAGGGTTTATACGCTTTAAACCAAAAAGGGCACCTTTTTATTCCTAGGTTACTCTGAGGTCTAGTATAGTATGGCCAAAGCCTTCTCCGATTCTGGCATTGAGGGTCTGAACAGGCCCTAAGACTCCATGTGCCCGTATAGTAGGTACTTAGGCCTTGAAGGGGTCCCTATACGGGCACTTTAAGGCCTAAGTACCTACTATATGGGTACATGGAGCCTTTGGGAGGGTCTCTGTCAGCTTGACTTGGGTTTGCGATGATGGTTGCAGCTATAGTTTTCCCATACCACCCCCGGTTCTAGGTAGGCCTTGGGGTTATTTTATATTTCCCCTTGTTGGGCTTAATAGGACCCTAATTACGAAAATTTTTCAGAAGCTTTAAAGGGCCGACCTAGGGTTTTCCTCCCCCCCCCCCCGCCCCTTCCCCGTAACATCCCAAAAGCCGGAACGCTGAGCATCGCGGACTGCAGGTAGGTGTCAAGAACCCAAGAGGCCACATGGAGTTGTCGAGACCCCATTGGCCATCCCTGTCCCATTTGGAGGATCATGAGACTTAGTAAGTAGGGTTATAAGTACATTAACTAGGGTTATAAGTAGATATAACTCTGGTTTCTTTTTTTTGTAGCCCTAATTGCTAAGTCCCCTGATCCCTTAAGTATTATGCTTTGGGGAGTCTGCTTCCATGCCGCCAGTGCATTTCGGCAGCTATTGCTGATGCCCCTATCCTTCCCTAAGGCTCGATGTACCCATATAGTATATACCTGAGCCTCGAAAGGAATTCCTATATAGGTACCTTGAGGCCGAAGCGTATACTATACGGCTACATGGAGCCTTAGAGCTTTAGCAGGTTTGCTCCTGGTTCCTGAAATTAGGAACCCATTTAAGGCCAAAGTGTACACTATGTATGGACATGGAGCCCGAAACCCTACGCCCTAAACCCTGGGAAACCCTAAACCCTAAACCCCAAAAGCCTTTTAGTGCAGTTGCAAAAAGGCCCTCAAAAAAAACAAAAGAAACCCGAAGCCCCAACTGCTGAAGGCGGAGCCAAGCACTACGCAGCTCTGCGCCTGCGACGTGGAATGGCAAAAGTCCCAATGGCAGGAGTGCGCTTTGGGCTCTACCTCCTTGAAATGTTTAAAGTCGGCACTAGACCCTCAAGCCTAAGCCGTAATTCAACCAAGCCCCAAACCCTAAACCCCAAACCCTAGCCCTTTAAATGCGTTTAGTGGTTTAGTGCTTTTGGAGGCTTGTGGACCTAGAAAGATCAACAAGTCGACGAGAGCATCGTGAGTCCGGCGGCAAAGATGCCTGCAGGTTCCTCAAAGCACTGTTCAGGTTTAGTCCTTAGAGGGTTAGGGTTTCAGGGGGGTTCAGGGTTTCGAGGTTTAGGGTTTAGGGCTTTAGGGTTTGGTCCTTAGAGAATTAGGGTTTAGGGGGGTTTAGGGTTTCGAGGTTTAGGGTTCTTCCGGGATTCGGTTCCTGGGGCCTCACATACCCCCTTAAGGAAAATACCGTAAATTATAGTGGGTCCCTAATGTAAGGGCTCAGGTTACAGGTCCATGACATCGGGTCATACTATAGAGGCCTCAATCATTACCAATACTCTGTTGGGGTTCGTTTATATGATTATACTAAAAATTAGTATATTATACCCCAAAACCCTATTCCGATTATTGAGGCCTCCATATCAGGCTAAACCTCCTCCCGCAGGGCCAGCTACAAGCAGAACCGAAGTCTTAACTTCCACCACATACCTCACGCTTCAGGATGGGCACAACCGGTTTGGCCGTAACAAAGAAAGCAGGCGTAAATCCTTTAGGCAGAGATTGAGACATGTGGAAGCCCTAAACCCTAAACCCCTAGACCCTAAACCCCAAGACCCTAAACCCTATATGGAGTTTCCAAAAATAAGGTACCCTGATATAGTACCATAAATAGTAGGATCCTTATTCTCAGGACCCCAAAATAAGGTACCCCCAAATTCTGGAAACTCCCATATATCCCCCCTAGTTATTCCTTTATCAAGGGACCTTTGCAGTCTCTGGGAAGGACTTGCCCATTTTGGATCACGTCCACGAGAGTCCGGCTGGCGAGTTCTAAAAACCCTAAACCCTAAACCTAAACCCTAAACCCTAAACCCTAAACCCTAAACCTAAACCCTAAACCCTAAACCCCCTAAACCCCCTAAACCCCCTAAACCCCCTAAACCCCCTAAACCCCCTAAACCCTAAACCCTAAACCCTAGATAGGTGTCGGGGGATCGGTGTCGGGAGTTGATAACCGGGACCTCCCAAGGGCCCTTTAAAAGCCCTTAAGTGTGGGTATTTGGTGTAAATTCGAGGGGAGTTCGGGGTTTCTGGGTTTCGGGGATAAGGGTTTAGGGTTTAGGAGATTGTTGCTAGGGTTTAGGGTTTTGGACTTTAGGAGCTTATAACTGGGGTTTAGGGTTTAGGACTTTGGGACTTTGGTGTTCGGGTTTTAAGAGTTTGTAAGTTCAAGCACATGGCGTGCATCCATGCTGAACTGCGGAGACGAGACTGCCGCCACAGCCCCAAGCCCTGAACCCAAAACCGTGTTTAGGCTTTAGGGTCTAAGGCCCGCCAGCAGATTCCTCAACGCCGACGCCCCGCAATTTGAGTCCACTTATAGGGGGTTCTTCCTTGAGCATCGAAGCGAGAGACTCGAATGTCACTCAAGTAAGGAATAAATCATATAGGGATCCGGCTGCAATTTGTCGTATGGTCCTTATAACCAAGGGCTAAATCATATAGGGATCCGACTGCAATTTATGGTATAGTCCTTCATTAAGGGATATTGGAGTCTTGGGGAGCCCGGCTGTTGCTTTCTGGAGAGTGGACAAGCTTATGATCTCATATTATAGGATTTAGGGTTTAGGGTCTCTGTGAATCAAGCTTTGTAGGACCTTATGGTCTCATATTTAGGGGGTGTAAGTTGAAGGCGCAATCCTTGCTGCGAAGAAGACGCCTGACCCTGAACCCTAGACTCAGAAGCCTAAGCAGCTTAAACAGTAATAAGACTACCCATAGGCCCCAAAGTAGTTCCTTTTTGGGATGACTCCATAGGATTCTATATACGAACCCCAAAAGGAACTACTTTGGGGCCTATGGGTAAGCCCATCTTGTAATGATTGTCCACCCGAAGTAGTGCCGGGCCTTTCGGCACCCGTAGTTAGCAAGAAGTAGCGGTAGCGCAGAACTCCTACAGCCCATTGGTTCAAACATCCATGTGCAGTTTAGGGTTCCGGGTATGCTCCCGAAATACTGCTAATTTAGGGTTTGGGGTGGAGGGTCCTACGCCTGCTTTTCCACATCTACTTGACTTGTATAGGGCACCCTAAACCCTAAACCCATAAAACCTAACCCCTAGACCCGTAAACCCTTGGAGTGCCCTTTCACATCAACCCCTCCCCCACGGAAGTGGTTGCTCTGTTAGTGCGTGTAGTTGAAAACCCCGTTTTCCGGCAGAGCTGTGAGCCCGCGAACCCTGAGGCTCCATGTAACCATATAGTATACACTTAGGCCTCAACGTAGCTATATAGGAACCCCTTTAAGGCCCAAGTATGTACTATATGGGCACATGGAGCCTTAGGGGAAGGTCGCAGGCTGCTCCTTCGGTGGCGGTGGACGTCGCGTGGCACAAGATGCCGGCCTCTTTGGGCTTTTCGTTTAGGGTTTAGGGTTGAGGGTTTAGGGTTTAGAGTTTAGGGTTGAGGGTTTAGGGTTTAGGGGTTTAGGATTTAGGGTTTAGGGTTTAGGGGTTTAGCGGTTTCGACCACTTCTCGCACCTTGGCAGGGTCTCTCTCTGAGACAACCGGACGTCGTGAGGCACTGGACACTCATCCCTCCTGGACCGCCACCAGCACCAACGCAGGAGTCGTCTTCTATAAATTAATAAAACAAAACATATGTATATATATATATATATATATATGCTGGCCCCGCCCCAAGACCAACCCTGAATTCCCTAAATTCCCTGAGCCTGATTCCCAATTCTTTAAGTCTGACCCCCATGGATAAGATTCAGTGGTTTCCGTTCATGGGTAGGGAATTTAGGGATTTAGGGAATTTAGGGACATGGGGTAGGGACTTTAGGGAATGTTTTTTGGTGAATTTAGGGAATTTTTGGAATGTAGGGAATTTAGGGAATTAGGGAATTCCCTAAATCCAACACATGGGGTAGGGAATTAGGGAATTTAGGGAATTATGGTGTTCTGTAGGTTCCATGCACTAGGGGATTGATCAAGGAAATCAGCTGGTGAACCCAAAAGGCCACTTAAACTCTTAAACCCACCACACGACATAACGAACACAACTAAGTGTAATGGAACGACTGCAGGTATCTCGGCGAGATTTACGACTGGCGGCGCTGGGCAATGTTCATTATACTAATATTACTTCTTGTACTACTTACACAGACAGAAGCACAATCAGTGATCGAGACATACATGAGTGTATGTCCTTTGCAAGGACATAATGAGTATCGCACGTGTTCATTTTTTGTCTACATGTATCTGAAGCCCTTATAAGGCCGCGCATGCGCGGATGTGAGTGCTTTAAGACAGCAACGCAACTGCTCGCAGAAGAAAAGAGTGACGGTGAACACTATGCGATAGCCCGCATGCTCATGATGCACATTTTGTTGTTGATGAATGCGCTTCCTTGTTCAATGAGTCGAATCAAGCACTCCACGTCATTCTCGGTGATATCTCGTCATCATTGTCGCCATGGACCCCGAAAACATGACGCTAAAGGATGCCATTGAGGCCACATCGGACTTTTTCATCAGACAGCTTCCACAACACATCAAGATCGGGCCGACGCCTTCGGGAAACGTTACTCCTATGACTTTGCCCAATCGAGAAACCGACCCTGGCGTAAAACAGATGAAACACTTCTTCGACATTATGCATGATCACGAAGGCCCCATCAATCATGAACAGTTTCATCCCGTTATGCGCGACAAAGCATGGCATGAACTCCCTGAGCCCTTCAAGTTGAAGAAGCAACTCCAGGTTGACTACACCATGCAGTTGTTTATACTACCTCTGCAAAATGGCAAATATTGCATCGTGAAGCACATGCACATCGCCAATGAGAAGGTCAAAGCTTCATCGATCTACGAGCACGTCTACGGCCTACGGCACCGCGTATGACATCATTTGGGGAAGTCATGACAACAGACAAGCACGCAAAGGTCTGCAGTGGATGTTGGAGCAATTGGGGGGAGTTCAGTATAGATTCTTTGGTCTTACTCCTATGGTGAAAAAAACAACAAAGGCGGTGGTAGAGAAGTCTGAGGAGGAACTCGACAAGGGCTTTGAGTTTATTCGAATCCATGGGGAAAGGGATAGAGGTGATCTCAAACACTTGGCATGGATTCAAAAAGCTATCTCGCAGGACACCCCCATCAAGGGCTGGAAAGACAGCCTCGCACAAAGATGCTTGGATAGTCTCGCTACAGACTCTACTACGGCAAAATTTATCACCAGGTACGACCTGACTGTTGCTGATTTCGAGGAGCCGATTCAGGAGATCTTGCAAGTTATCGTTCCTTCTCTTCGGGATACCAGGCGAGCCAGGAAAGGGAGAATCTGTTTGGGTAGGGTGGTGGCGATGATGTTCAGCCGATAAAAAGGGGGGTCTTGGTGCATACCGCAGTGCCAGCGACTTTGACTGACTACTTTAGAAGCTGCCCCTTCATAAAGGATATCCCTGCGATTTACGATGACGGAGATATCGGTCCGGAGCCCATCAAAAAAAGAAAGCATCTCCGACGATGCCGATCAGGAAACACTTACGCGGGAGCGGTGGACGGCGGCTAAGGTTTATCAAAATCAACTCCGCATCGTCATTGATAATTCCTATGACCCCAAGGAGGAGACGACCATCGACGTTGGCCCGAACCCGTCCATTAATTACCCATGACGTGTTCATGAAGCTCATTCGTCCAGCGCTGGGTTTCTTATTTCAATCATGACATGTAAAGGAAACGTCTTATCATTGCATTATTCAGTGCATGTTGGCTATCTAGAAAGCTAATTAAATGCTTCATATGTCTTTTTGTATATAGGTAATAAAACTGAGGCGATATCACTGAGGTGGATGCAATGGCTATCCTGAAGCGTTCGGTCTTCATCATCATCTCCAAAACCACTATATATTTGCGTCTTCCTAGTGCAATTCCACACAAGGTCCCGTGCAAGATTTGGCTGGTGGACATCATCAAAGAGGAATCCAAGCATATCTTGGCCAACTACAAGAAGTCTGGACCTGTCCCCGATGATCATGATGCTCCGGTACTGTGGAAAAGGCATGGCTGAACGAGGCTATTCGTCAACACGAACCACACACAGATGAGACCGACCACAATGCCGTGCTATCTCCAGCTGTTCGTGTATAAAGTGAAAGGTTGGTTTGGGCGAAGTCGTTGTCTTCAGAAGCCCGCGATCGACCCATCAATTTGAAGACCCCATCGCGGGCACGAGGAAGCAATGACATCTCCAAGACATTCCCAATCCGGATTTCGGTTGTGAGGCTGAGCGGGGTTCCATAGAGGAGGAGCTTGAGCGCCTTGTGAACGAGCAGGAGGAGGAAGATGCCATGGATGTCGCGTCACCTTCTGGCTGGGGACTCATCGTGTCTTAGGAAGCTATTCTGAAACAGAATTGCCATGCAAATGGTTACTACATTGGGCGATCTAAATTGATAATATGTCCTTTCATTCAGAAGTAAAGATATAAAGAAGTTCTGTTTGCGTACAGAATGTCTGGCAGTTCGGAAAAGCGTTCTGTATTCAAGCTTTTCACCATTGCCCTACAACAGCGGAGCGAAAAGTAAAGGCAGGGAACGATTACAATCTTGTACGAGGATCACGCTAGTTTATGTTCCAGTCATGTATCTCGTTTGAAGTTTTTTTGTGTCAAAAACTAGACATATACGTAGTTGAATCTCGTCTGTGCTATGGCCAAGAAGACCATGAATGCAAAGTCTCAACCCTCATCTACACACACCAGTGGAACTCAACGAGTGCCTCGGAAGCCTGTTGGGATGGTTAAGACATCGGCAAAATCTTCGGAAATCTCGTCTACGAGTTCTACCACAATACCTCTCATCACGAGGTATGACCTCACCATTGCTGATTTCGAGGAGCCGATTCAGGAGATCATGCAGGAAATTGCCCCTCATCTTTATGATGATGCTCTCTGGATTCTTGGTGAATCAGGAAAAGGAAAGACCTCGTTAGGCATGGTGGTGGCTATGATGTTCAGTCGCTATCATGGTGGTTGCGCTGCATGTCGAAGCACATGTATTCTGAATCTCCTCAAAGGTGGTGGCTTCTCCAAACATATCCCTGTAATTTACGATGATGGGCAGATCGAGATCGATTCAATCAAAAAGAAAAAACCCTATCAGACGTAGCAGGTGAAGAGGTTAATGGACCTGAGCGCTGGAATGCCTTGCCTTTCAAGCCAAATCAGCTCCGAGTGATCATCAACAACACGTACGACCCCACAGAGGAGCCCAAGATCACCGGTGGTGCCATTGAGCATGGTGTGTTCATGAACATTATTCGTCTAGCGCTGGGTGCTTGGATTTATTATGATCATAACAATAATATTGAAAGCATAACACACATATTTCATTGATAAGAACTCAGGTTTTGTTTTCTAGTCTGCACAAATTGAGGCGAAATCACAGACGCGGATGCTATGCTCATTCTGAAGCGATCGGCCCTCATCATCATGTCCCAGACTGCAATCTACTGGCGTCTTCCGAACTCCACCTCCCAGAACGTCGCACACCCAACGTGGTTGGTGGACATCATCAAAGAGAACTCCAAGCATATCTTGTTTAACTACAAGGAGGATGGCCCTGTGCCTGAAGATCATGATGCTCGCGTACAGTGGGAGCAATGTTGGCTCGTAGAGGCTTTCCGCCGGTACAGGCCCAATCTGTCAACAGTGTCATCATATGTTCATATATGTATTAAGTAACATCATATACAAAAAATGTTTTGTAATAAGAATGCACAAAAATCATGTGCTTATACATGTATCAGTGGGGGAAAGCATTTTGAGTCTGAGCTTCTCACCCGTACATGACGCGGCCACAGGAAGCAGGAAGAAAAGGTAAATCTTGAACAGTTGCAGGTTATCATGTCACGCATGTCTGTTACAACTACACAGCATGTTTAAGGCATCTGGCCTCGAAAATCAGCGATCCCATTAGCCGACGGTTATCTCGATCATGGCCAAGAAGATCATGAAGGCGAAGAATCATCCTCCTTTTCCAGCACCCAAGCGCGGAAAAGCTCGTGCACTCCGTAAGCCTGCCAGCATCCTCAAGAAACCCGCAAGCAGCGCAAAAATCCCTTATGTACGTCATGGTGATCCTACGACAAAAACTCGAAACGAGCCTGTGCGGTGGGGTATTTCTGTGCAGATGCTTGTCAAGAAGAAGAGGCTACCCTTGATCAAGCTGAATCAAGCTTCTCCAGAAGGACGGCATTCTCCCCAAGATGAAGACCTGTCCGCATTGTGGCGGAAAGAGTTTAACGTCTCTCCAATACTCCGATATGAAGGGTATCTATGCGCACCGATGCAACCGTAAGGCATGCATGCGTCGAGTTCAGCCCCATAGCTTTCACCCAATCGTTGTGCAGGGAAGTGGAAACAGCATCACCTCGTTGGCTAATTCAGGCGGCAATTCGGCAATTCTTTTCTGCGCGATCATAGGCCTAGCCACAGTGCAGACCCACCTCCTCCTCGATGCCAACAAGAAGTAACCTCGAAACTGCGCGCACGAGAGATGTTCACCTCAAGGAAAAGGACATCGTCTATGGGAAATGGAGGGATGTCGAGGCAGACGAAGTGGACCTGGGGAAGGCAGTTATGAAAGAGCCCCTCAACGAGAACTTGTGCATAAGGTGGGAGCAATGGGGTGGGGCGTCCTCGTTCCCTCATCTTTGCGGTTGTTTCGCATTAGTCCACGACTATCCGATCGGCGTGCACCAGGCCCAGGACCGATCAGGAAGCATGATTTGAAACCAATCGCGGAGAAGTACTTGGCGGGGAAGGGGGTGATCTTACACACCGAAGCTCCCGGACGTCATACATTGTAATGTGGTACATCAGAAAATGAAGATTATCGTGAAGGGCGACGTTACTTGTTTACATCATTTATCATTCAACACATGATAAAACATAATAAGTATGCATTTGATAACCTGATATCACGTCTGAGGCCGTCTGGGGAACACCGCACCACACGAAGATCTACAAGGTCCAATTGCCGGATGGTAGGAAGTTCATCGTCAAGAGCGGAACACAGGCAAATATCTTGTAAATTCAACAATAGTTGATAAATATGTGATTTTGTGCAATGATATTTCGTCTATATATACACATAATAACCCTTTAAAAGCATCTCCCAAAATACCAGGCGATCGACCGCTGTTGGCGGCACATCCGTGTTCATCTTCGTCACAGTGCCCGTAACCCCGGCTACCCTATCCTTGTTCGGAAGATTAGATCCGCACAGTGGGTGTTCTGGAACCGCGGCAAAAACCTTTGGAAGCAGACAGGCGCAATGCTCCAGACCCTGGACAAGTGAGCTGTAGCATGTCTCGCTGATTTAGATTCAAGCGTTCATCGCTTTACGCGGCGCGGAAAAAACTGCAAGCACCCATGTGAATGATGTTGTTGACGTGATTCACCTAACTGTGCTCATGATGCAATGCGTAGTCTCAAATACAGCAGCATTGGCTCGCAAACGTCACCTGCCAGTTTAGAACGACCATGGCGTGGACATGGTCAGTGCAAGCCGGCCTGGGCAGCAGACTTCCCATAGAAGTATGGGACAACATTACTGGTTTCGCAGATCCGCGTGAACAGAGCCTCAGTATGCCCACTGCGCCCAGATCTTATCCAAAGCTCGTTGGCGGAGCTAATATATGTGAGCACGAAATCTACCGGTATTTACAGGGTTTTCGACTCTAACCCATGACGCTGTGAAGACAGTAATGAGCAGGGCAATGGTCGAGGTTGGTCCTGGGGGGGGATTACCATTTATGTTTATGTGTATATATATATATATAGATAGATAGATAGATAGATAAATAGGTATATTTCTGTATTTATTTAGAAAAGAATAAATACCAAATAAATTAATGAATATATATATATATACACATATACATCGATGGATAGATAGTTAGACCCTCTTGGTAATGTCCTGTGGGCCAGGGCAGGCGGCTCCAGCCGCGGAGGCTCAGACCGAGGTCCGGGGCCTACTTGGAGGGTTGGGGGTCCTAACTGACTGGGGTTATGGTACTTATAAGTCTGCAAAATAACTGGTTACTACGGTTTGCGATATAAATCCTGCATTACCCAGAATAAGGAATGTACCATAGTTCTCATAGCTTAGGGTCCTTAAGGTAGTGCAGGATTTATATCATCAGCAGTAGGTCCACCGACCCTCCAAGTACTGGTGGCTAAACGGCTTTATCAGGGCTTTAGGGCTTAGGGGTTTAGGGCTCCCTTTAAAGGGATCTACAAGGGCTCCTTTAAGGGATCTATAGGGTTTAGGGGCTTAGGGGTTTAGGGGTTTTACAGTTTAGGGTTTAGGGATTGGTGGTTATTGTACTTCTAGATTGTATCGATGTCTTGGGTTTTATAGGTTTCTACACCGATAAGTTACTCATAGACTACTGCTGATTCTTTTTAGTTTTATAGGTGTTTTCAGGTCTTTCTTGATTTCTGGAAAAGTTACAAATCTGGGTAGAATAGTTTGGGAGTTGTGTAGATTGTCGTGTTTCTTGTGAGCGTCGTTAATAGCGTGTTCTTTGTGGGTCATATAGGCAATGTAAAGGGTTTTGTGGAGTTTTCGTAAGATTGTCTTAGGGTTTTGTATTGCTTACATACGGTATTCGATTTCTAGTCTCTCAGAACTGAGGTGTTACACGGGTTTCGGGCTCATTTTGATGCTTGATTCTCCTTGCCGCGATGGACAGGTCCTAAACTGAAACTGCTTGAACCTGGCCTACCTAGAGGCTCCATAGTAGTTCCTTTTGGGGGTTCATAGATAGAATCCTACAAGGCAATCCCACAAGGGAACTACTATGGAACCCCTGGGTAAAGCACCCTGGTTTTAAGCCTCAGCCGCCCTAACGTGCGAGTTCCCAAACCCTTAACGCCTTAAAGGCCCTGATGCGAATCGCCAAACCTTGTAGAACACTTGAACAGCTTTTTAGAGCTCGCAACTCGCAGCGAGCCCTTAAAGCACCCCAAAGGAACCTCTAAAACTTGCAAAATCCATTCGCCCAGTCTCCCTGAAGAACCCCTACACCCTGAACCCCGGGACCCCAAATCCCCAAACCCCCCGACCATTCCATCGAGCCTTCGGGTTCTTCCGACAGGACAAGGGCTCCAAAGAGAGTTCGGTGCAGGACGGGACTTAGCAACCAGGTTCAATTTCTTTAGGTCTGGAGTACAGGATTTAGGCACCTCTAACTTATTAGCACATTTTAATTTTGGTTGGGGGTTGGAAACGTTCAGACTTCGTTCGGGCATGGATCCCGGACTTCTTCAGTTTTGGTAGGGTGTTGGGCATGTATTGTGCATTTTGGAGATTGTTGCGTGTACCTTCTCTGAGTCTTTTGCTCTTCTTCTCTCAGTTCATAACAGATTTTAAGGGCTCCCCGGTGTTAATTTATTCGCAATGGGTCGCTTGAAGCCGCTCAGTCAGTGGGTTTAAATGAAGGATCCCTTTTGTGCTATTCAGTCCCTTTTGTTCTTTTCAGTCTTACCAACCCGGCTTAAGGCCTCAACCGAGTCTAGAACCCAAACCCTACCGGACCTTTGTGGAATCCTGCCGCGAAGTCTCAAAGGGCTCGGAAGTTACGCCCTTGAGCTAGTTGCAGAGTCCTGAAGCCGTGAGGGTTGAGAGTTTCGGGTCATAAAACCCTCACTCAAGCCTAAGTCGCGCCTGCTCCCTGAACTAACGTGCGGGAACTGCCTGCTTGGTCCACTGCGGTCCCCCCACCTCCGAATGGGGGGTTTAGGGTTTGGGGTTTAGGGTTTAGGCCTATTGGGCAAGACCAGAGTCGCAGCAGACCGCTAATTACCTTGGACTGGGATGCATGCCTCGACTTGGCCGGAGCACGCGCAAGGTGTTTCATGGCCTCCGGCTCGCGAAGCACTTCGATGATAGCCAGCTTGCTTTGTTGCAGAGGGCTCAGAAGAAAAGCCTCGATGAACCGGTGGATAATGCACAGCGGCCGCCCATCTACTAGGATGGTGCCTGGCACAGAGTTTAGAGTTTTAGGGGTTGGGTGTTTAGGGTTTAGGGGCCGGAACTGGGTCTTCAACAGCATGATGGGCGGTACTTGTGAACCTCTCATCGACCAGCTCCCTCGCGACACGCCTGGCGGATCCACGTATGGTGAGCGTCCTGAAACCTTAGGTGCACTTAGAAATAGTTTTTAATTTTTGGTTATTATAACCCCTAAGAGACAGCTAAAATTATAATTTTTGCTAGGGTTCTAAGTTCAGCATAGAAACCTGCAGTGGGCGAGTCGCTCGTCACAGGGGCCGGTGCCGAGGCTCCGGAAGACCCGGGGCAGAAACCGAAACTTTTCACAGCTTCACTGGCGGACTGTCAGTCCTGTGTTCTAAAATCCCTGAGGCCTTGTACAGTGGTAGCTGGCTCCTCCACAGGTTGAGATGAGGGTTTAGGGTTTATACTAAGGGTTCATAGCGGTATAAAGGTTGATAAAGGTTTAGAGTTAAGGTTTAGGATTAGGGGAGTTCCAGATCCAAAAAAGCTTGAAAGTGAGCCCTAAACAGCGCAAGGCCTGCTCTCCAAACTCAAAACCTTCAGCTCCCAAACCCAGTAGCCCTTGATCCTGCTTTGAAGCACTTTTGACTTAGTAGGTTACTACTTGGAGGGTCAGGAGGGGACTTGGTAAGTAGTGGTTATTTTCTAAACTTTTTCCGCAGCCGAATCCCATTTAGGATCCCACTCAGGGTGCTTACAACACCATTTGCTACTTACTTACTAAGCCACAAAACCCTTACCTGATTCCAACTTACTCACATTAACCCACAGGGTCCAAGTAATAGTACAGTATATACTTTGGGTCCCCAAATAACTACCAAGCACCTATTATAGTGGTACTTGGACACTGTGGGTAAGATTATGAAGACTATTATTGGGGACTATATCGGGACTACTATAGGGATCCATACCCCCATTCCGTGCTAAGCACCAGACAGCATTAAGAGATCGTTTTTGCTCCTAAACCCTGATTACCACATCAAGAGAATCAACAGATCGTTTTCTGCCGACAGGGGTTCTTGGCCCAGCAAGCCAAAGCTGGCGGAAGCTGGCCGGGAGCTGCTGTCCTGTGGTTTGACGGCTTCGGGTGACACGGTTGATGATATAAATCCTGCATTACCCATAATAAGGAATATGCCATAATTCTCATAGTTTAGAGCCCTTAAGGTAATGCAGGATTTATATCATCAACCGCATGTACGGGTTTTGAAAAGCTAGAAAAGGTTTCCTTTCAGGGCTCCTTTGGATTGTTTCCACAAAGGTTACTATAAGAGTTTCGTACATGGCCTGACTAGTGAGAGTAGGGTTTTGAGGTAGGCTATATATAACGTACAGTTGTACAGGCGCGACAAGGATGCATCGTTGTTTCTTCTGCGCCCTGTGTATGCTTAAGGGTTGTGAAATTACTACAGTAGGTTTACACTGGCTCCGGGTTTTAGACGCTAGGGTTTAATTACTCGGCTGTCGGCACTGGGGTTTCACAAAGGTTATCCAATGTTTGCAGGTTACTATGGGGGGGAACCAGCAAACCCTCAGAAGCCCTACCTCTAAAAATCAAGCCGGAAGCCCCAAACCCCAGCCTCAAGCCCTCATTCCAATAGTCCCAACACATAGATGAGGTGGCAATACCGTAGTCGTAGCATCATACCAATGCAGTGTAGTATTCAGACTCATGGGCGGCCAGGGTCATCAACAAGCAGGCAGAGCTTGTCGCGGTAGCTAGACCAGGGCGGATTTGCTGGAATGGGCAAATTCGAGACAAGCCGACTTCCGTTGCATCAAACCAACTGCTTCTTCACACCAACGATGGCAATTCCAAAGTTGTGCCACTGGGTCGGGCAGGGGCACATGCATGAACTCTCTGTTGGCGAATCGTAAAGAAGGCTCCTGGATCACGAATGCCCAAAACTCCGCATCCCGTCCAGGGGCCGAGTCAAGGGGAAGTCTCTGCATCAACTCGGTGTCTTGGCTGCAAGCTGCTGGCTGCCGCAAGGCTTGGAGATTTCGGATTCTGGGATCTAGGGGGTAGCGTCCGTGCCGAAGGGTTTGGTGTCTCGGGATGGGGTTTCGTCGGTTTGTTTTAGGACTGTTCTCGAGCTCAGGGTTTAGATGGTCTAGATGTTTGGGCTTTTCTGGTTACCCTAAACCTTAAACCGTAGGGCTTTAAGGGTTATTGGGGTTCTAAGGTCTCGGGTTGGGGTGTACCTGTAGGCTCATACCCCACCCCTTCTTTAGGTTACCTTCTTGTTGTCTAAACAGCAGATCGTAGCCATAAAACTAGGTATCCTAAAGAAGCGGCAGGGCATAAGTCTACAGGTAAAGTTCAGGGAGTTAAGGAAGTTTAGGCGTTCCCATGACCCTACCGGTCTGGTCCTGTTTGGAAATTCACGCTGCAAGCTTGTACTCGTGTTGCTTCGATTGCACGCAGAAGCAAACAAGTTGCGACACCTGCTAAACCTTACCCCTCCACTGCGGACTTGCAAGTATAAGAACCCTCAACCTTTAACCCTAACCCCCCCCCCCTTAAACCCTAAACCCTAACCCTTCAATAAGACTGTACGAGACCTTGCTGCTTGGGTGTATCGACTGACAGGTTTTTGTAGCCGTGGCGAGATCAGGGCTTCGGATGTTGGGCCAGAGTATGGAAACTTTTAGGGTTTAGGGTTTAGGGGTTTAGGGTTTAGGGTTTAGGGTTAGTAGCGCCCTTTGGCCCCTTAAGGGTCCTATATTACAAGGGCTCCATAAGGGTCCCTTTGAGGGTTCTACAAAGGAACTATAAGGGTTCCTGAGTAGTGCCCTTTTGCCCTTTTTATTTTGGGTTCCCCCATTAAAACCAAATAGTAGTAAAAAGGTGTACCCTTATCAACAAGGGGCCACTCAGGAAGCAATGTTGAAATGAACCCTTCCGTTGCAGGGTGAGGCTTGCCTACCTTGACCACTTATATGTTAGGAGGAGTTGTCGGCAGTGTTTGTGGTTTCGGGCATAGCATGGTATGCAATGCCACAGAAGAGCGGAACCCTGTAACTTCCAAAAACCCTCTCCCAGAGGGTCCAAGTACTCCCTATTGTAGGACTTTAGGGCCTTTTTAGGTACCAAAAACCATAAATTAGGACTACTTGGACGCTTAGGGTCTTGGTTAAAATCCAAAAATCACATCCCTGTTGCGGCAAGCTGCATCTTCAGGTCCTCGTCAACACTTACCGTTGGTTAGTAAGTTAGTAGGGAATGGAAGAGTGGTAGTAATTGTAGGTATAATTGTACCCCATTCCTCCATTCCCTACTAACCAACGGTAAGAACAGCGGTCAACTAGCTAGGGGGTATTGCAGGTTCCTCTACTTTTTCCTTACGTTGACGTTGCTTCTTGCTTAGAACCTCTGCAGACTGGGTGTTTGACTTGTGTCATTCCTGGTTCTTGTTTTTGCCCTATCCCAGATGTATGCTACAGATCCCCAGGAAACCGAACATATATGATGCAGGGCTGCTGCCCCCCCCCCCCCCCTCCCCCCTCACCCCATGGTATCCCCCCTTGCCTGTCAGTGGGTAGTCGTCATGTTTGGCCTTGTTGCTTTCCCCGTCTGGTCTTGTTTGGCCTCGTTCCCTCCACCCTGTGGAGTGGGGCCTGTGGTCGTTTTGGCTGGCCCCGCCTGTGGGGGGCAGTGTTCTGCAGAGGTATGGTATGGTTGCTGCCGCTTGTTGGCAGTAATGTCATCGTTGCGTGCTCGTTACCATACAAAATACGATGTTGCTCCTTTCTGCTTGCAAACGGTGCCGCTGTCCCTGCTCTGATGAGGTTCTCCGCTCCTCTGAAGAAGCACTGGCTGGGATCATTCTCCATAGTCCTCCCTCCCTCTGGTGTCCGTCTGGTTTGCGTGGGTTCGTTCCGGTTGTGCGTGGTCGCTGGGAGCAGGGGCGGGCCGGGGGGCGGGGGGGGGGGGGGGGGGGGGGGGGGGGGAGGGGTGAGGGCCCGAGGCCCGACAGCATGAATATTAAAAGTTGAAGCCTTGTAAGACCCTTGAGTTGTGACATCCTGATAAAACAGTACATCGCGCCAGACCCTTTGAAATCCAGAGGCTGAAGCCCCCAACTTCTTAATCCAAGCTTTCCAGCCCTAAACTAAACCTGGACCCGAAAGACCTAGACCGTTTGGGCTTCGAGGCTCTGGGCTTCGGGTTACGGCTTAGGGCGCTGTGTGTTTTAGGCTGACTTACAACTCTGAACCTTGAGCTGCAAACCGTATACACCTCAAACCCTAAAGTAGCTGTTAGGGCTTGGGCATTTTGTTTGTGCAGCCTTTCTCTAAACCCTAACGCCTGCATGAACCCTAAACCCCTTAAACAAAACAGGAAAGTTCTGACTTCCCGATCAGGACTGGACTCCCTGGAGTTGGTCCAGCTAAGGCATGGGTTTTGGGTGCAGGGTCTACGGGTTTAGGGTCTACCTGGACCCTGAGTAACTTTCCTTTTAATGGTTTGTATAAGGAAACCATAGCAAGGAGCGAATATTGACAAATCATCGAGGTGCTGGCTGGTAGGGAGTTTGCTGTGATTGTCTCGGTGCTGGCATTGTTGTGATTGTGATTGTTATTATTGTGGTGTTGTGGTTGCGGTTGTCGGCCGTCGTCGTCGTCGTCGTGGTCGTCTTTGTCGTGGTCGTGCTCGTGGCCGCTGTGGTCGGGCTGGTGGTGATGCTGGTGGCGGCGGCGGCGGTGGTGGCGGTTGTCGTTGTTGGGGTTGTCGTCGTTGTGGTGGTGCTGTTATGTTCTTGAGCAAACCTTATTAATCCTCAAACCCTAAACCCAAACCCCTAAACCCCTAAACCCTATACCCTAAGTCTTAACTAAAGCCCAATCCACAAGCCGGAGTGGCTGAAAGAGCACTGCAGAGTGTTCTAAGTGCGAAGCTAAGCATTTTCTCCAAGACCCCCGATGAATGAACCCCGAGCTCTAAACCCCACATGGACCGTCAAGAACCTACCTTTTTAGGGTCCCCTGTAATGGTTTCCGTACACGAGTCCTAAGAAAAGATAGGTCTTTGGGGGGGTTAAGGCATACCCTAAGCCCTAAGTCCCATAGTTAGACGTATGTACAACATTCGCAGGCTGAACGCCTTGGAGTTTCAGTCTAGGGGTATAGGGTTTAGGAGGTGTCAATAATGGGGATTAAGAGTTCGGACTTGTGGGTCTATCTCAGCCTGTGACCTGTGGGGCGTCTTGGCCAGGAATCTTTTCAATAAGAAGTACAATGTCAATGTACCGCTCGGTATCATCGCCGACCCGAGTCAGAAGCCAGAGACCCGGATGTTGAGTTTCGGCTGAGGTTTCCATGTTGTTCATCCCTAAACCCTAAACCCTAAACCCCGCAGCCCTCAATTCTTAACTTTGTCCTAGCTGGGTAACATTTTACACGGGTATGGGTACTTAAACCCAATCAGGAATAAATATGTTGATTTTAGATCTCTCCCAACAATGAACTAGTTAACGGGTTTTCGTGTTTCTGTTGGATACCCATAGGCCCCAAACTAGTTCCGTTTTGGGATTACCTTATAGGATTCTATATATGAACCCCCAAAAAGGAACTACTATGGAGCCTCTGGGTAGGCTCACCTATAGTCTCCATTGTAGTTCCTTTTTTTGGTTACCCAAAAACTCTATTATAGGATCCTAACCATAAAAGACTATAGGCAAAGTCACGAATGGCTCGGACTTGAAGTTCCTTACAGAGCGCACAGGGACATCGGAAGGAGCTGTCCCGGACTTGGGGATGGGATGTAGAGAACCGTAATATGGGGGCCTAAATAATTACCTATACTATTTTTTTGGGGGGGGTTCCTTACTATAGTTATAGTATAATGGGCCCAAAAACCCTCTTCTAATTAGGAAATATAGGGGCCTTAATAATTAGAATAGGGTTTTTTTGGGGGGCCCATTATACTCTAATTGTAATAAGGAGCCCCCCAAAATAGTACAGGCGTTTATTTAGGCCCCTATATTAGAGAACCGTGGGCGTCACAGGACCTTCCTGGACCCTAAGTAACCTACAGATTTAGGGTTCCTTATTACGATTTCCTTATATGCCGAATTGAAAAGGTAGGTTATTTGGGGTTAAGGTAGTAGTTTAGTTAGCTATCTGGGACTACGAATAAATACTGTAATTACTACACAAGATTTGCGGCAACTGCAGACGTCAAGAAGAGCATTGCTGCGACGCTGAAAGAGAAGTGTAAAAAGATGGTCGCCAAGGCGACGGAGAGTGTTTACGGCTCTCTCAGGCAAAGCATTTCTTTCGAGCCCTTCAGTGCTTACAACATTTTCTCGAAGGGCATGACTGTCACCTCGCCTGATGAGGTTGAAATGTTTTCTCGCCTGAGACCTCCCGCCCCGGGAACGGGGACGGAGGCGAAACGACGAGGATTCGCCGGCTCGCACACTTCTGACTGTCGGGCCGCATACATCTTCCCTCCGTTCGACGACCGCGTCCGTGGAGAATACAACTTCCGGAGGAGCATCTACCTTGAGCTTGCTTCCTAAACCCTAAATCCTTAACCCTAAACCCTAAACCCTAAACCTGTTACTTCTGCTTCCTTGAAGCCTGACCTTAAGGTCAGGAGGCACGAGCTCAACCCAACGGCCTGAACACCTGCACCGTAAACCCTACACCTTACCTTCTGAACCCTTAAGGGTTTAGGGTTTAGGGCTTAGGTAGGGTGTTAAGGTCTAGGGGTGTAGGGGTTTGGGGTTTAATGGTTTAGGGTTCAGCTCAATTCCAGACCCTACGCGAGCAGAGAGGCTACTGCCCCTTTGCGTCGACTGTGGCTGCTTTTGGTTTCGTTTCCACTTTTATGAAGCCCTAAGGCTCCATGTACCCATATAGCATATACTTAGGCCTTAAAGTACCTATATAGGGACCCCTTTAAGGCTCAAGTATCTACCAAAGAGGTACATGGAGCCTTTGGGAAGGGCGGTTTGTCAAACTCTAGGTCACGGGTCTGCACCGCGCGGCCTGATTACTACGGTTGATGATATAAATCCTGCATTACCCATAAGAAGGAATATACCATAATTCCTATAGTTTAGGGTCCTTAAGGTCATGCAGGATTTATATCATCAACCGTAGGATAGTCTCGACAAGGGCCATAAGCTACTTGTAGCTGTCGGATGAACTAGAAGGTATGGGTATGAGTAACTGGTTAGATCCACTTCGCTTGGGGTTTATGAGTGTTTGGCAGACGTGTTTCTATGAGGCTTTGATGCTAATATTAGCAGGCTGAATAAGTAGTAGCAGCTCCAGTTCTATTTGCGACATACCTGTATGATTTGCAAGACACGACATAACTGTATGATCTATAATGTATGCCGAGTCAGGGCTTAGGTTAGGCTTCTAGGGTTCCGGTGTTGGGGTGCAGCGAGAACTTCAGCGTTCCAGAAATTGAATACGAGGCAGGCGCCGTTTCATTCAGGTCACAACCGATTTGGAAAATACCCTGCTTTGCTTTGTTGCCCACTTGCAAGTTCGTAGGAGGCCCTATGTATAGCGTGGTATTCTCAGCATGAGTCGACCCATAACTCATGACCCTGAACCTGAACCCAAATAGCCTTGAACGCCTCTAAAGTAGGGAATAGGGGAATGAGTTATCGAGACTACTATAACAGGGACCACACACTATATCATAGGGATCCGCTCACCAGTCACTACTAAGAACCGGAGAGTAAATTTGGGGTTTAGGGGTCCCTGGACGTGCAATCTCTAAGCAACGTCTAGATTTTAGACCCTGACCTACACCGGGCGTCACCCCGAAGCACTGCCTAACTCCTAACCCCGAGCAGGTTTCGGGTTTGGGCTTTGGTCTAAGGTTAAGAAGTATGCGGCCCTAATATGGACCCTTAGGCCTCTTTGGGGGAGTTCCAGGGACCCTTAAGGCCTTACGAGTCTGTATAGGGTATATAGCAGGTATTTAGCGATCCCACGGTTAAGGGCCCACTAGGGGCGCATGGTTTCAACCGTTGATTTGGGTTTAGGATTTGGGAGTTTCCGAAAATAGGGGACCGTAATATAGTGCCCTAAATAGCAGGATCCTTATTATAAGGACTCCACAATAAGGTGCCCCCGATTTTGGGAAACTCCCATTTGGGGCTGGGTGACCTCAAATTAGGATGTCCTTAAGGGGGGGTGGTCCAAGGGGGGTAGGTAACCTAGTAATCCCCATTATTCCCCAATACTCCCTAAGCTTCCCTAAGGTTCCCCAAAGCTCCCTAGTACCCTCCCCCCTTGAACCACCCCCCCTTAAGGATCCTATAATCAATAATCAACGTGTTCTTCGAGCTGAGAGCCCCTACTACTCCGGCAATCGACCAGCGGTTTAGGGTTTAGGGTTTAGGGGTTTAGGGGTTTAGGGTTTAGGGTTTAGGGGTTTAGGGTTTAGGGTTTAGGGTATAGGGTTTAGGGTATAGGGTTTAGGGTTTAGGGGTTTAGGGTTTAGGGTCTAATAGCCCTCATCAATCCTAATAATATAGGGGCCTAAATGTTTACCAGTACTATTTTGGGGGTTCCTTCTTATAAGTATAGTCTAATGGGCCCCAAAACCCTCTTCTGATCATTGAGGCCCCTACAATACCTCGGAAAGCCATGAGTCTAACAAAGAAATGCTTAGGGTTTGGGATTTGGCGCAACATAATCCCACAGCCCGAAACATGCCAATGAGTGATTGCCAAACGCCCAGTGCCCTTACAGAAATCCCAAGTCCTGAAAGTCCGCAAGAAACATTCCATCTGAAACCCCCGCGAAGCCCGTAACCCCCAAACCCAAAACCCTTGAGCCTAGGCTTGGCGAATTGGCCAGTGCTTTGCTCAAGTTTGTGCGGGGCTCAGCAGTTGTTGTGTAGATTTTTGTGTGTCGTGTCTAGGGTTGAGTGTGCGAGGGTTCTGACAAGGATTACAGTTTGGCGGTGTAGCGTCTAGGCTTTGGGGTTTAGGTTGGTCCCAGCCAGCTGTTTAAGACTGGCAGGTTTAGCATGCACAGCTTAGCTGCAGACTGCAGATTAAATCGGCGCATCTTCGAATTACTGAAAGAAGCCCTTAAACCCTAAACCCCACTATAGGGGCCTTAATAACTACCTATACTATTTTGGGGGCTTCCTTATTAGAATTATAGTATAATGGGCTCCAAAGCCCTATTCTAGGTATTAAGGCCCCTATATTACCTGCCACCCGGATGCTTCTCGGGGTCGTGGCAAGCAGGAGGTTCGCCTGCGCCAGGGGTCGTTCTCATTTTGAGAGACTAGCGATGGAGTTGTATTGCAATATCTCATCTTAATGCCGTCTCTAAAAACTTGGGGTTTAGGGGATGTATAAGGTTTTGGGTGAGCGGGAACATTCAACAGACCTGAAGATTCGAAGTCAATCCAACACAGCGTAGGTGGTGCTTGCGCCTAGGTGGGAGTCTAAGAAATGGTGTTCACAAAATGGTGTTCACTTGCTAACAGGTTTACTTCAAGATACCATAGTCAAGAAGCCCTAAAATCTTCTATAGATCCCTATGATGGTAACTTGCATTAAACCCCTTTCCTTCCGAGGACCTCATAGTTAGGGCCCTAGACCCCTTAAGGACCCATAACAACGTCCCTGGAGGCATAGGGTAAATCCCTGATCAGGAACCCCGTTTGACTTCAAACAGCAGGATCCTTGGCCTGTGGACCTCCCCCGCCGAAACCCTAAATCCTACGACCCAAACCAAACCCGGCTTCCTAAATTAGTAAACCCTGACTAAGCCCAACCCTAAACCTCAATTACCGAACCCCGACAGAGCCCAACCCTGAACCCCAAGCCTCTAGGCCCTAGAGCCTAGATGCCTAAACGCCGCACAGCAAGAAACTTTCATGGGCACCGGGCTCGTAGGCTTCAGCTCCTCATGTTTCCATTTCAAAGCAGCCATGCAGGTAGAACAAACTGATTACAAAAGAGATCGGGGTAGGGTTCAGAGTCTTCGGGTTTAGGGAGTTAGGGTTGAAGGCTTTAGGGTCGGAGGGTTCGGTCACTCGTCATCGTCCTGGTGCACGAGTTATGTACCTTTGAGTACAGGTCTTTCAAAACCTGACTGTAGACTCACACAAGCCCACGCCGTCAAAGCTCGCAGCACCGCCCAAATCTAGATCTCAAATCTCAGGAGCCTTAACTACCCTCAGTGCGATGAGGAACACCAACTTTACTGCGAAGACACCACCGCCTCGCGAGAAACCTGACAAACCAAGCCAAAGACACCCCAAAGCCGGAAGCCATACAACACACACACACACACACAGAAACAAAATCAAAAACACAGCCAGAGAGACACGCAAAAAAAACGCAAATCCTCTGGGCCCTGCAGCCGCGAAGCCCTGCCCTGTAGCTCGACAGACCCCCAAGCTCGTACCACGCGAGGTCGCATGAAGCTGTTTTGCGGCCTGCTAATTAGCATCATTGGCCCATGTGCCGTTTGCCCAGATCTGGCCACTGAATGTTAAGATTTTGCTTGAAGCATAGGTTGCAAGTGGGGAGTTCATACCGGATATAGATGTAGAGCCATTTGGGAGTCCAGCTCGTGGGGTTTACGATTTAGGCTCGATGGTTTAGTGCTTCTTAGCGTGGTGCACCCTAAGAAAACCTGCTGAGAGCCCCTTTCGTACCTGCATAACACTTGTCTCAGAAACCACCCCTAAACCTAAACCCTAAACCCTAAAGCGAAACCCCTAAACCTAAACCCTAAACCCTAAACCGAAACCCCTAAACCTAAACCGAAAAAGCCGTTGCCACCCAGACCCTCAACTCTAAAGCCCCTGAAAGCTTTGGCGGGTGCAGCCCTCAGTGGGCTGATCCAACTCTAATCGATTTCTTCTTCGTCGGGACACTGGAGGTCGACGGGCATTGCCCTTTCTGGTTCCGGGTCTAAAGTTCAGGGTTTAGTGTTTTTGGGGTTAGGGTTTAGGATCCCCAATCACAAGCCCTGCCCTCGCCTTTTACACAAAGAGCTCAACCCGCGATGTTTGAGAATCTCGGATTTGAGGATTTAGCTTTTGCTGCATCTGCGCAAGCTTTCGGTCTAAGTGTTTCGGGCTGAATCTTAGTTTTTCCAGGTCACTGTCCCAAGATTTCATGATGCTTTCGTGTGTAGGTTTAAGGGTGTAAGGTTTGGGTTATGTCTTAAGGTTCATGGTTGCGCCGTACAGGTTTCTACGGTTTGAGGGCATAGGGGAATACCCTAAGGGCCCTGACACTTCGGGGAACCTCAAAATGTAGGATTTCTGAGACCCCAAAGCAGACGCAAGGCCTCTCCCTCGGAGATTCCGGACCCTGCTAGGGAGATACCTGCACCCTTAGAGGGTACCCAGTAACCCACTGCATAGGTATCTCGACTCTTGCGGGCAGACTCTCTGTTAACAGGGTTGTACATCAGGCAACCATAGACTACCTGTACCCCGAATAACCTGCCTGTTTTAGATAGGGGAATCATTGTAAAGAGCCTTAGCTAACAATGTTTTTAGGGCCCAGGTATAGAATATCGATGGCCACAGCCCCCAGGTGAGGCGCGGTTAGAGCTTAAGGTTCAGGGCTCGGGCAGCCTGCTTCGGAGACCACCAGATGCTTGCCTAGTGCTTGCTACTGGAGCGGAGACAGGCCCCACCAACACAAGTAAAGCAAAGTTGTACCGTAGTATACTATCGGATATTCGGGTATAGTAACTATAGGAGATAATCGGGAACTAGGATATCACGGTATATTAGTTTTAGTACACTATAATGTAGGGGGTCTGAAGAATTTGATCCATGAGAGGGCTTCTTGAAGGGTTGTACTGGACTCACTCTTCAAGTCGGCGAATGCAGCCATGTGGCCTGAGGTTTCGAATGCGAGGCAAGATCTCTGATTGCTTTCTTTACTTTTGTTCACAGAGACTATTCGACTCGTGGTTGCGCTTTAGTGAACCCCAGAAAGTTGGAACATTGATTGTAGGACAGTTCATTCTGGGAATCCCTTTACTTTACTGTACTTTAAGGAAATGAGGCTAATGATGTTCCACCTTTCTGGCTTCTACTGTACTTCTTGAAGGTGGTGAGTTAGACCAGGCCTCCCAAACGAACCCCGAAACACTCCCAAACCCGAAAGCCGACAGGTATCGCACCCTGTAAGACCCTAACGCGTTGTGTTCATAGATACTTCAAGGACCCAGGGCTCAACAAATAGGTGGTACTCTGGGTGATAACCTGGCTCATTGTTCCTTGTTTGTGTTTACCCGAGTGTTTACTCCACTCCTACTGCCTCTTTCTAAGGCCCTTTGAGCTTCTAAGTGGACCTTAAACCTTAAACCCATGAGTTTCTAAGTGGATAAAGGCCAAACCCGACCATTCCATGCCTGTCTCCGGAGCTGCATGCTTTGGCCTCTGTGCTTGATCTTCCAGCAGCTTCCGGGAACGTGCTGCGATTCTCGAAATCCCGCTTCGCAGTGTAGGGTTAAGGGATGGTTAGCGCTTTCCTAAACCCGCAACCCAAAGCCCTAAACCCTGATACCTACACCCTAAAGCGTAAGTTAGGGTGTAGAGTTTGGACATTGAGGCAATCATTGCGGCGTCGAGCGTAAGGGTTTCAGGGGCTGCACGTTTCTGGGCACCGGAATTTGGGAAGTTCTCTAAAATCAGGGTCACAAAATAGCACGGCACTCTTATGAAAAGGATCCTGAAGGGGACCCTAATTTAGACAACTACCCGCCTGCAAACCATGAGTAGTATCCATGTTAAGGTATTTATAAGTCGACGTACTTTTGCCTACTTACTAAGTCCCTCGACACTTCAAATATAAACCCAAGTCATGAACAGACACGATAAGCCCAAAGCCCGTAAGCAGATAGACCCGCACAACCGAGATTTCCAAACCCACCACCCCGAACACTAGACTAAAACCCTATGCCACACTTCAAAGACTCGGGTTAAGGTTAATGGGGATCTAGCAGCAGGGGTGTCGCTTGGTGGGAGTGTCGGTCTCTGCACACCTAGGGTTTATAAGGGTGCAGGCTTTAGGGTTCAGGGACCCTTCGAACCCACGTCGCTAAACCCAAAGCAAGCCTATAACAAGAATTCTCGGTAATTATACCCTCAACCCTCAACCCTATTAAGGACTCAGGGTTCTTGCGCAACTACAACACGAAAATCCTCACATCGGGTCTATCCTGAGATCCTTTGTTCGCTGAGCTCTGACATTGCTTAGGGCACCCTGGCCCACCGGAGCGTGGTTTACAGTTTAGGGGTTTAGGGCATCGTTTTTTGGGTATATTGAGGCCTTATCAGAATATTATCTTGGGGTATGATACCATACAGCAATTTATCATCGCCAGCAGGTTGCAGGGGTGCTTTCTCCATTTTAAAGTGAAGTTAAGGCCTCTAGACTCTATGCTATGTTGTACCTTAAGCCCTTGACTACGTTTTGAGAGACGGACTCCAATCGAGCGGATCAGATCGCCCACCTTCCTGCCGACAAGCCCTAGCAAGCTGAGGCAGAGGGCCTGCAAGAACTTTGGGCTTCAGGATGTAGGGATTGAAGCCTTCAGCTTTTTTTGGTAGGTCCTCCAGGGTGTTATGATTAGATTTCCCGGGGTAGGGCTGCTGAGTTTACTTCCACATTTAGTGTTTTGAGAGTTTGTGGTTGTCATCGGTGGATTAGAAGGTCCTTAGGGGTACTTAGAAATATATTTTTAATTTTTGGTTATTATAGTCCCTACGAAACAGATAAAATCTAGTTTTTGCTAGGGTTCTAAGTTCAGTATAGGGTCGGGCCCATTTTTCTACCAGCTGCTTGCGGTGGAGGAGCGGAGCTTGTGGGTTCCTTTGCAGAGGGTCCGGTAAGGGTTGCTTTTACTCCGGTTCAAAGATTCAGGCGCCTTAATACTTGAAATAGGGTTTTAAGGCCTACCTACTGGCGTAGATGTAATAAAGGGGCCTAAAATACTTACCACATACCGTTTTGGGGGGCTCCTTATTATAATTATGGTATAATGGGCCCCAAAACCCTCCCTAAACCCTAAACCTTAAACCCTAAACCCTAAACCCTATACCCTAAACCCTAAACCCTAAACCCTAAACCCTATATTAGAAGGTGAACCCGGACAAGCTCCAAAAGGCCTAGCAGAGTTGGGGAGGCGACGGTCTGAGATTCAGGGCTCCGTTTTCTTGACTCCAGTGATTTTGCGGTTCCAGATTTGCGGCGCAATCAGGGTTCCTGAATATTTACAAGCAAGTCTGAGGGCGGTAAACTGTATCGGATTATGTGGAGACTATAACGGTATACTATGTCTGGTTCCTCAGACCAAACCTTATAAACCTTAGAGGAAGTGTGAGGTGTTTACGGTCTATTAACCCTAAACCCTAAACCCTCTATTGCCTGGAGTTGTGGCAACATGCGGGCACTCTGCCATCGACGACTTCTGGGAATCCGGACGCATGCCAAATTCCAATGTTGCGCAAAACCTAGAACCCTGGACCCTGAGCATAAAGAACGTAGCCCGAAACCTGACCTATAGTCTCCATTGTAGTTCCTGTTATTGGCCCAAAAACTATATTATAGGACCCTAACCATAAATTTCGTTAGCCAAAAAAAAGAACTACATTGGAGACTATATGTAGAGCCCTAATCCTTTAACCTTCCGCCATCCTGAAACCTGTAACTGAAGAAGTGCGCAAGCTCATAAACATTAGGGCCCTGACACCTGCCTACATTATCCCACCCCATACCCTAAGCCCCTAACCCGGTTTAGGGACTACAATAGAACCCGAAACTCTGTTCTATTCCTGAAGCCCTCTCTCCCATGGAAATGCATCATCAACGCCCCAAACCCTGAGGCTCTGCTCACAAGCGGAATCAACCGCTAAACATATTTGGGCTAACATATTTTTCCCCTATATGTTTGGGGGGAAAAACATTTTTCCTCAATATGTTAGATGCCAGCTGGGGTTTATAGGGGTTTAGGCTGCAACTATGGTGCTTTAGGGCTAAACCCTAAACCCTAACGGGCCGCGTTGAATCTAGATGGGAGGCTTGCCGAGGGGCGGGACGTGAATTTTTTGGAGCCGTAGATCGTTCATGGAGCGGTTCTTGGGTTCAGGTTCAGCATTCAAGTTTGAGCAGTTTTGGTTTCAGGGTTTACGTAGGACGAAGCCGCTAAGCTTGAAGTCCTAATTCCAAAGCCAACAAATCGAGAACGGAGCCTAAAGCCCAAACCCCCCTCATTTTGTACAAGAAGCCTACAGCATTACCGAAGCTTTTTTTGAACCGCTCGCCTGTACAGTGGAAACGGCTGCAGTTTCGGAATCCACTTCGACTCTCCGCCGCCCGCTTGGGGTGCAGAGGACTAATAATCGTTGACCATGAGATCACCCGGTCTCTATTTGTTGGGGTATGTCGCGGCGAAACGACGGAAGGGAGCTTTCTGGAGGGGTAAACAGCGACGGCTGCAGCACAACCCTGAAAGGCTTTATACTTGGGGATCCAAAAACCTGTTTGTATAAAGAGTTATGTGCTGAAGGGCGTGTCATACGGTTCTCACCACTCTTGATAAGTTATACCAGAAGCCCCATCCTCAAAATTCAGGCGCTGCGTCACACTCACACTGACCCCCAGACAGTCCTGCAGAAACACGCTTGGTTCCAACCTGTCCAATCAGCTTTCCCCTATGCTTTACCACCCTGAAGTCTTGAACCCTAAACTCGAAGCATTCTCGCAAGCCGAAACACCCCGAAGTCTTAAACCCGATTCCCCGAAGCTTCTCCTAAACCTTAACACCCTGAAGTCTTAAGGCAGCAAAAGAGACCTGGGAGCCTGAAGCCTTCAGATTTTCAGCACCCCTGAAGCCTTACTTTCCACTAAACTCTCCGAAACCAAGCTTTAGTATCATATACTTATAGTAATTACCTGTACTATTTTTTGGGGGGGGGTCCTTGTTATAGTGATAGTATAGCGGGCTCCAAAACCCTATTCTAACTATTAAGTCCCCAATACGTTTGGGACTTTCCGGTTGTCGGCTACAGTTGCCTTACCTATGGTCTTGCTTTGTTTGTGGCAGCCCATAGACGTCTGAGTAGTTTGTTTGGTGTTTTCGCATCAGGGTTTAGGGTTCAGGAGCTAGGGTTTTCAACCTTTTCTTTAGTACCCCGTTTGATGCTCTCTTCCCCCGCCGCGCGTCCGCACCACGAACACGGGAGGGCGCTCTGCCCGAACTAGCAACAGATTCTTGCAGCTGGCTTCTCGAATCCGTAGCATCGCGTCAGGAATAGCCTGACGATCATAGGGTTTCGCTCGTCATTGACATTTTCAGGATTGTGTCGTGAGCCGTAGCATACATATGTTCTCTTTCGCCTATCTACAGCAACGTTTTGGGTGTTGAGCTTTGGCTTCATTTACGAGCTGACATTCCCGTCATGGAACATCTAGATTTTGGCTAGCGGCCGGGGCGGCAAACCCGAGACCCGCAACTACTTAGGCTCTTCAAATCCTAAGCCTCTTTCAACTTCACAAAATATATGCTGCAACCATAATTTTTAGAAAGCCCTATCGGCCAGTATGTGTAATTCTTGAGTTTGTCTTTGTCATGCCGGATCTTGCAAGATTCTGAGGGCTCGAAACCTGTGCTCGCGGCAAGCTTCGAAGACCAACCGGAGGCGGCAGCCTGGGTTCCTCCGGTCTGCTGTTTAGCGTTTAGGGTTTGGGAGGTTTAGGGTTTAGGGTTTAGCCTTTAGGGTTTGGAGGCTTAGGACTCCTAGGGTTGTTGAAGGGTGTGTAAGGGATTTTGTTACGGGCTCTTGGGTGTACATGTCTTCCACTGGGGCAATCGCTCTGTGTGCATTAGCCCGTATGGCACACGAAACACCTCAGAGATTCCCTCATCATTTTGAGCGATGACCGGGGCTCACGCCAAGATAATACACAGGGGCCTCTAATACTTACCAATACTACGTGGGGGCTCCGTGTTGTAAGTATAGCATAGTTTCCCCCCGGACCCTATTGCAGTTATTATAAGACCTCCACATGAGGGCGCTTCAGGCTGAGAGTGAGAGGCTTGGAACCCACGGCTCTTTTCCTATAGAGCTTGGCTGGCTCAGCTTGGTGCAGCTTCCCTGCCTTCTGCTACCGTGGCAATTCCGAATGACGTCCGTTGCAAGCAGGTTTGATGTCACGGTACATCATGAGATATACTAGCGTTCACTGTAGGATCTCCCTACATCAAAAGATTCCGACTCCAGGTTATGCCCGAACTAAACCTGATTCCAGTTATCAAGACCCCTGTGCTGGAAAAATGCAAAATTATTATCCACCAGAAAAAGTTGCACTGTTCAATGTATTCTGTTGTCGGCGTTTGTAGTGATTCACAGGATGGAGTTTCTAGTCTCCTAGCTGGAAAACAGAGTGCTCTTTTACGGATCGAGTCATTCACGCAACCGCATCTAGAGCTTCATTGCCGTGTACTTCTATCATAGCCCGAATAATATGCGCAGTGCTGTTACCTCTCCGTTTGGTTACCTCTGTTGTGGTTATTCCGCGAGTATTCTGTGATTAATTGTAGCCCGGTGACCTGCGATCACGGCCTGATCACGGGCTAATGCACCTTTAGCAAAATTAGAGGTAACCAACCTCAGGGGTAGCCAATTTTAGGCAATTCAGCATTATTCCTTGGTGTTCCTTTTCAAACTTAACCATACTCCATACCCCACAACACTGTTTTTAAGCATTTAAACATCCGCACATCATTTTCGCCATGGTGGATTCAAACGGGAAGAGACGGCACCTTTTTTGCCAGTCCCGCCCACTCCAGGCTTCACAGTCATTGGCTTTAGGCTTTATAGGTTGACCACTCAATTCCCGGTTTAGGGTTTGGGGGTTTAGGGTTTAGGGGTTCAGGGTTTAGGGGTTTAGGGGTTTAGGGTTTAGGGGTTCAGGGGTTTAGGGTTTAGGGTTTAGGGGTTTAGGTTTCAGGGGTTAGGGTTTGGGGGTTTAGGGTTTAGGGTTAATGTCGGAACCTGATTACGAAACCTTGGGCCTACACCCCAAAATAGTAGGACTCATATTAGAAACCCTAATAAATTCCCAAGGTTTCTCAGTCAGGTTCTTACATTAACCGTCCGAACCCAACCTCAACCCGAAACCCTACATCCGCAAACCTCAGGCCCTCGGGATTTGAGCAGCAAACAGGGTTGAGGCGTTAGGGGTTTACGGGGCTATAATCATAGGAAGCCAAAAGGGGTTTTAGCCTATTGGGGTTTAGCAGGTATTGGGGTTCCCATACTGGGGTTCATATCAAGGAATCCATAACCCAAGAATCTTAAACCCCCCTGTTGCCTTCCCATCATATAAGGGTTTAGGGGCAAGGCTGCAGTAGGGGATCAGGATTATGTAGGAGTTCGGTTGTGCATTAGCCGGCTCTCGTCTCCACGACACACTGCCAATCAATCTTTTTCATGCTTGTGTCATTGCTCCTCTCGGAATTGGTGCAGCATGGGGTCAAGACGATTTCTAATCACAACTGCTTACCCGAAACCCTAAACCCTATAAGCCCTAAGCTCCGAGAATCGCTGTGGAGTCGGGAGGTGTCGGCGACGTACCATTCGCTTATCTGGGGGAAAACTCAGAGAGGAACTCCTTCCCTCGGGTTTAGGGTCAGGGGTTTAGGGGTTTACGGGTTTAGGGGTTTGGGGGACCTCAACCCTAAACCCGAAATCCTAAACCCAAAACCCATGAACCTCAAACCCGAAACCCCTAAACTCTAAACCCTAAACCCTCATCCGCTAAACCTTAAACCCGAAACCCCTAAACCCTAACCCGAAACCCTAAAGTTTGAGTGCTTGGGGGTTTGGGGGTTTCGCGGTTTGGGGCCCTTTGGTTCCGATCGGGGAGGGTTTGGTTCAGAAGATTCGGGGTTAGTCTTTAGGGCTTAGGGTTGAGGGCTTAGGGTTTAGGGCTTAGGGTTTATTAGGGTTTAGGGTTGAGGGCTTAGGGTTTAGGGCTTAGGGCTTAGGGTTTAGGCTTTAGGGCTTCGGGCTTAGGTTTAGGGTTTAGGGCTTAGGGTTTAGGCTTTAGGGCTTCGGGCTTAGGTTTAGGGTTTAGGGTTGGGTTCGTGGGTGATGACTAGCCCTCAGCCCTAAGCACCAGGGTTTAGGGCCTTTTGAGGCTTAAGTCCCAAGCCCCGAGATTTTTTGATCACAACATCCTATACGCCCGTAAATTTGCAGTTTGCCAGGCTCAGGAAAATCACGCCCCAATATGGAAGCCTGAACAAGTAGATCAGGGATTGCAGGGGTTTGCTGAATAGACAAAAAAGTTTCTCGAGCTCAAATTGCTGTGCCAACACCAAACTGCCAAAGCCCAGAGGTGCTAACCCCAACTAAGCAGATCCCCTGCCCTAGCGGTTCTCAGAATGCTAATCCTATAGCTGACTGCTGAGTACAAAAGGTGACCGTTTTAGCCCCATACCCTAGACCTCCTACAACACGTGACGAACGGCAAAACGGTACGTACTCCGGGACAAAAATTATTAAGTTGCCTACGTACTTCTGGGTCTAAGGCCTTCGCGTAGCATCTATTGCTATTTGGGAGTTTCCCGAAATAGGGGACCCTGATATAGTGCCCGAAGTAGTAGGATCCTTATCATAAAGACCCCATGGTAAGGTGCCACTAATTTTCGGAAACTCCCAATTTGGAGCTTGAAGGGCCTATTTGGGATCTTCATAGGGTTTAATCTGCCTAAGCATGCCGGGGCCCCGACTTCCTCCGGGGCCGCCCACTGCAGCCGCCACGGCACCGGCAGCTGCCTACGAGAGCGACGGAGCCTTAGTTCTGGGGTTTAGAAGGTATTTGGTTTAGGGTTAAGGGATTTGGGTTGGTAGGATTAAGGATTTCTCCTAGGATTAGGGGTTTAGGGTTTTGGGACGAAGGTAGGTAGGATTAAGGATCCCTCATAGAAGAACTCTTATTTGGCATTTCCCCGCCTGCGTTTAGCTCCCGCCCTTGGAGCCCTTTGGGTTCATCGGAGTTCACGTCGCTGAAGGGGGGCTTGTGGGTGCTTCTATTTATCTATATGTATATATATATATATACATATATATATATATATAACATATATATATATATATATAGTTATGTGTATATATATATATATATATATATTTAGAGAGAGAGAGAGAGAGAGAGAGAGAGAGAGAGAGAGAGTTTGAGTGACGTTTGAGACAGGAGGAGGAAGAAGTTGGCGTCTCTTCCAATTCAAGCATAAGCTTGGGTCACCCGAAGTGGAGTATGCCACTGTTATGATGAGGACACTACGGGATAGGCCCAAATTTGGAGAACGCGTGGGTATGTAGCTTGGGCAGGGAAGAGGGCATTGAAGGTCACACACGGCATGCGTGTTCAGGGCCTCCTTATTCTGAAAGCCTTTCTATAATCTTCTGGGTTGCGGGGCAGGAGTAAGGATCTAATCCTTGAAGCCGAAGGCCTCTCATGGCCCAATGCCTAAACGCTGAACGCCTAAACCCTATAAGCCCCAAATCTTAACCCCTGGACCCCGAAACCCCTAAGGCCCTAAACCCTAAACCCCTGAACCCTACAGTAGAAGCCTAGAAGTTGGAAACCCAATAGCCTCAATCCTTAAGAGTAAATGGGAATCCCAGCACTATTTGGCCTTAATCCGGTTTCCAACTTTATGGGATTTACTGCAAAGCCCCTGAACCCCAAACCCTCAAATCCTCCGCCTTCCGAATGAGGCGCCAAAGCAACGCGTCCCTGCCTCGGCGAGATGCAAAGTACAGTATGGCTCCATGCACCCACATGGTGTGTGTACGTGTAGATGTATATATATATATATACACACACACACGCACATTCTTTTATTTTTTATTTCTCTATTTGTTTAAAGAGTATATGTACATACATATATATATATATATATGTATACATATGTACATACACACATAGATACAGATATAGATATAGATACAGAGATTGATATATACTTAGGCCTTAGTATAGGATATGCCATATGGGTGCCTGGAGCCTTCAGGGTAGCCTCGGTCTGGTAGGTTTTCGATGGTAGGATTAGGGTTCAGGATTTACGACTCAGGGTGCAGGGTTTAGGAGTTTAGGATTTAGGGTTTAGGGTTTAAGGTTTAGGGACGTGTTTAACATCACCTGGGTCGTGATAAACGGACTGGAATTAGTAGTGTTTCCATTACAGCCCCTTCAAGTACATACATCATTATAGTATACCCCACAACTCCACTTTAGCTACGCTTATAAGTTTCAGGGCTTGTGGTTTAGGATCTTAGGGTTTCTGGCTGCACGAAATAATGCTCACATAACCTGTTGCGAGTCTAGAAGCGCCGACATGTACGACGCCACGACAAAGGTTGGAGATACAGTTTTGATCAACAGCAATAGCATCCCACATGCCATTCCATCCCCCACGTAGCAAGAGTTAGACTATGTGTGTTGTTTGTGTCAGTTAGTGCCTTGCCGTTAGACCCTTCAGATTTAACCCCTTCCACCTACAACCCCGAAAACGCCACCAAGGCCCAACTAACCCTGAACTCAAAAGAGCCTGGCTTAGAGGTGAATCTATCGATCCTCGCGGCAGAGCACTTGGACCAAATTCCAGGTGAGGTTTGAGGGATCTTTAGGGTGTACACCTGGACCTTGAAAACATGCAGGGTTCCTGATTGTGACTTTCCTCTATCATGTATCAGTTCCTTGAGGCAGTTTTGTGTTGAAAGCGTTCAGGGCTTATGGGGTAGGGCTTGGGGCCTGCACGATTCACGGCTTACGGCGTTTAGGAGGTTTAGGGTTTTTTAGGACTTAGGGTTTGGGGTTTGGTGTTTTCAGGTCTGAGGTTTGGGCCATTGGGGTGCCTGCATAAACATGGGTACTGTCCTGAATTGGGAAGGATGCTTTTTTTCTACCTCCAAGCAGTACGTCACCCCTAGAAACAGGACCCTTCAATACGGTAATTTGACACCAGCTGACAAATAGATTGAATCAGTTCAAAAAAGTGGGTCTGTTGGGTTCTAGTCCTTAGTAGCTGAGTCGGAAGATAATTTGTCCTCAAGAGTAAAGCGCCAAAAACAGAAGCCCTGGCAACAGGCGAGCTTTTCACCAGCGTTTCGGCGGGCTTTGGTCGTTTCGACTGCGTGTGGGCTCTCAGCCGTCCAAGCCATGAATCTTTCCGTTTCCAAATCGTGGGGAATACCCTCAACCCTCTAGGGGCTACAGTAGTACCCGACTTCCCTTTAACTTTATAGGGTCTATGTATTGACACTGAGGCATGTGCCCGTGGCAAGGGGTAAACTACTGGGGAACTTTACACTAAACCCTATCACCTAAAACCGGTAACCCTAAACCCAAACCCTCAACCCTAAACCCAAATCTTAAACCCTAAACCCAAACCCTCAACCCTGAACCCTAAACCCGAAACCCCAAGCCCTAAACCCTAAACACTTAAAAAGCCACTAAGCCCTAAGCGACACACCTCCAGGCTTCCGGAGTTTGTGTTGTTGAGGCGTCAGGGCGCTAAGGATTTTAGGGTTCAGGGTCTAGGGCTTAGGATTCAGGATTTAGGGTTTAGGATTCCGATTCTAGGCCAAAGAGCCCCTTAGCTGAAATCAGTCTAGGGTTTAGGATTCAGGGATCAAGGTTTAGGATTCCGATTCAAGGCCAAAGCTGCAATCAGAGTTGGCTCGGGGTGTTGGACATAGCTGATTCGGACCATACGTGCTAGATGTTCCTCTGCAGTATACACCAAGCCCTTCGGCACCTGTATAGGAATCCGTTCAGGCACGGGATCAACGGTCCAAGCCAGTGGGTGGCGTCTGCAACTGCAATACTTCGACTGACCTCTGAAACACCATGGGAAGACCCAGCAACAAGATTCCTCATTGTGTCATCTCCACGTGCTCGTGGATGTCTGCAGGAATCTGTAGTATGCGGATGCACTCAGGCGCCATCGCTTTTATTGTAAGTATAAAGGCGAGAAGCATTAGATTGGCCTTTTGAGGGATAGTCTATTACATGTTTCACCTTTCTACACAACCTAAACGGAGATACGATTCACCTATCCATCGATGGACCTATCTGCCTACCTATCTATATGTTCGTGTGTGCATACTAAGATACTGCTCAGGACAAGCTCTTGAAGCCGAGCGGCTGGTGACTGAGACGGTTTGTTATAGCAGTCTAGCCCACCAGTCCTAAGCCCAAAGTTCGGAAATAGCCCGCAACCCCTAAACCCCAAACCCCAAAACCCCAAACCCCAAACATCCGGAAGACCCTCAAACCGTAGTGTAAGGGCCCCAAGGAGGGGCCCAGGAATCTTGGAGGATCGTGTGAGCACTTTCATCTTTCCTCCCTTTGATCGCGCGGCTAAATACACTCTAAACCCTAAGCCGTTTAGGGAATATTCAGGGTTGAAGGTTCAGGGTTTAGGGTGGCAGGTTAAATTAGGGTGCACGATCGAAATCTAAAGATTGGGCTTAGGGTTTGAGCCTCGGGATCGAGGGTTGAATGAGCTGAATGTCTCGGACTACGGTTGATGATATTTCTCCTGCAGTACCTTAAGGACCCTAAGCTATGGAAATTATGGTACATTTCTGATAATGGGAAATGCAGGATTTATATCATCAACCGTAGGATTCCGGATTAGCGGTTCGGTGTTGTCGTGGTGGACGCCTGCATCCGTTTCAGCGGACTTGAAACGAGTTCACTAGAGCCATCTCTCTGTTCCGAAACCCAAAACTCCTGAGCCAAAGTTGAGCTTGAGGTGGGAATGCAATGCACAGATCTGTTTCCGCTTTGTTGTCTCCACAAGTCTACATCCCAGGGCCTTGGGATCAGTTTGGACAGTCATCATGTCTACAGGAAAGTTCATGTGTAGTCACAAGTTGTTAGGATTATTCAGGGGCTTACCCTTTCAACATGTTAAAGTGTTGTTTCGGACTCGCAGGTGTAGGTATCGCGATGCCTGCCCATGGTGCCACTTAACATAATTTATAAAACCCTGCGTTTCAATACCCTTGAAACCACAACCACCTTCAAACTCCTACAGAGTTGTACAAAACCAACAGGAAAACTTACACCTCCCAATCGCCGCCCACGTAGCCCTACTTGTGCAAAACGAACAAGAAAATCATTCGGATGGGTTTTCTAAGTTTGATTCCCCCTTAAAGTCCTCATCACAAGAGGTCTTCATGAGTGTTAGGGCTGATGATAAAAATCCTGCATTACCCATAATAAGGAATATCTCATAATTCCCATAGTTTAGGGTCCTTAAGGTAATGCAGGATTTGTATCATCAACAGTAGGTACAAGTGGTGACCCTCATGTAGAACTGCCCCCACCTGCATCTTTGTGCCGAGCTTCTGGCCTTGTATTCTCGAGGCGTCGACCTCTACAACCTGCCAAAGACGGCCAACATCGAGGCGCCGTAAACCCTGGGATACCCTGCGTTTCAGATCCAGGAACGTTAAACCTACAAGTCCACATGGGTGGTTGTAAAAATTATGGTCCGTTGTTGGGTCCCTAATGTTGTACTGCACCTAATGTTTAGGGTACCCAAAAGGGACAACTACCCACGTCGTTTGCACAGCCCGAAGGACAGGAGCCTTCTACTGTCGTCGAAGTTAAGGAGTGCGTTTTTCGGCCCTAAACCCTAGAAAAAACAAAATCCTAAACTCTAAAACCCTAAACCCTAAACCCCAAACCCTAAACTCTAAACCCTAAACTCCTAAACCCTAAACCGTGCTACTTGCAGCCGACCTGAAAGCTGCTCAGGGTTTCGAAGTTCGGGCTGAGGCTGGTGAGGCCGCAAAGGGTGGTTGTCACAATTAGGGTCCCTTTTTGGGGTACCCTGAATATTAGGTGCCGTAGTATACTCAGGACCCAAAAAGGGGATCCTAATTTTAACAGTCACCCATCTGGTAATTTTCAGAAAACAAGGGATCCCTAAGATTTCAGTAGGGTCATATCGTCGCCCCCCACATTGCCAAATCTTCCGGCTCAAGGCCGCCACTTGCATCCTTAACCTTTGAGGGTGTATCATAGGTAGATATACGCGATCTGAATGATGAACACTTTGTCTCCTCTGATAATTAGATTGTCAACCAAAGGCATTAATGGCCACAAGAATCGCTCAAGCACCTCGATGCTCCGAATTTTTCTTGACCTACGGACTAGCCTCGCAATTGCAATGCGGTTCCTTGAGGGGAGATCCCCACCACAACCACAGCTGAACCCTGCAACCCTGGAGCCCTGAAACTTGAAAGCCCCAAATCCACGACGTCCTTGTAAGCCCGTGAACCTTCATGAAAAAACCCTTGCGCGGCCTTCATTAAAGTTCCTCCATATCCCTAGACCCCGTCCCCAACCCTAAGGCTCCATGTATCCACATGAGTATACATTGACCCTAAAGTGCCTATATATATATATATATATATATATACATATATATATATATATATATATATATATAGCGACTACTGTTAAGGCCAAAGTATGTAATATTTTGGTACACGGACCCTTAGGGCAATCCACAGGTGAGTGTTCACCGTCGGGCCTCTCCGGACCAGCCGGGACCTTCCTTCGAGGGTGGGAAGATTGTCGGAGACGTTGTTGGAGGGGTACTTAGAGGATCATGGGAGTGAGCAAGTAGGGTTATAGGTACCCAAGTTGGGGTTATAAGTAATTATAAGTATAGTTACCCTAATTATAGCCCTAGTTACTAAGTCCCCTGACCCTTTAAGTAGTGAAGGAACCGGGTTAAGAAACCCTAGGTCTTTATTAGGGTTCCTCATATAATCCTACTACCTGGGGGTTACAGGACCAGGGTTGCTTAATCAGGTTCCTACATTACCCTTGTTGGGCAATGTAAGGGCTGCGCAAACAGATTATCTAGCATCAAAAGATATCAAAAGCCTGTGCAGAGCCTCAGAGGGGACTGGTTCTTCTTTGGTGTCCCAGTGTAGTCCTCCGAAAACTCGCAGAATTGACCAAGACCTACTTGCGGCGGGCTGCTGTACGCTAGGTCCCAGACCATGCAAACCAAACTTCCAAATTCAAACGGGCAGTTCTCTAAATCAGGTGTTTGGGATTCCTTTATAGGTCCCCGAAGTAGTACGGCACCCTTTAGAGAAGGACCCAGACAGGGACCCTGATTCTGAGAACCACATTCCCAAAAGTTAATGTCGAGCCCTGGGCTCAAATTCAAAGGCCCCAACCCAAGCCCTACTTGGAGGGTTGGGGAACTTAGCAACTAGTCATTTTGGAGACTTATAAGTACGATAACCCCATTACGATCCTTTTTAGGGTACTTAAAACTCTACTTACTACCTACTTACTAAGTCCCCCGACCCTCCAAGCCCTAGCCAGACCTAAGAGCCTTCCAGTAAAGCTCAAGCATATAGAGGGGTTTAGGGTTCACCCTTTAGGATTTCGGGTTTAGGGTTTAAGCTTTAGGATTTCAGGTTTATGGTTTAGGGTTGAAGCTTTAGGATTTCGGGTTTAGGTTTAGGGTTTAGAGATCTGTAGGCCTCGGGCACCTGGCAGGGTCTGACACCATCAATGTTATGCTAAGCCTGCAGAATCTTACCCTAATTATGGGTCCATGTACTCATATACGTTGGCCTTACAGTACTCCCTGTTATGGTACTTTAGGGTCAAAGTACGTCCTATTTGGGAACATGGACCCTTAGGGGTATTCTCAAGCCACACAAGGTCCAGCTGTGAACAGCCCCGACAATGATACCCCCATGTTTACAGACCAGCTGTCTAGATTGAGGCCGGGAAAGCAGCAGCCGCAGCCATTGTACCGGGCCTACATCGCTTTGGCCCAGGCACCTTTCTTACGGAAGGGTTTTGGGGGTTCTTGAGTTTGGGCTTCGGTGGTCAGATCGTTGCAGGGCAGGGCTTGGCCTAAGGATTCTTTGTTTTTCTTTAACAGCATTTTGCGCAGCAACTTCTTGGATGGTGTGTTCGCGTTTCCGTCTTCAGCAGCCGCACTGGCCAGCATCACCAGTACACATCATTGCCTTCCTCGTCGCCATCACCCTTATCAGCTGCATTATCGTTACCATCGCCATCATCACCCTCATCATGTCTTCATCGTCATCGCCACTACCATCACCATCATCAATATCGTCATTATCACCATCATGTTGCGCATCGTCGTTGTGATAAGTGCTTGTTGTTCATCTGCATTTGCATCCGTTCTCGGCCTTGTTGTCGTCTGCCTTCGTCGTCGTTAGCGTCACACAACGCAATGGTTGATGTGTTCGTTTGCTGGTCGCTGATATCTAGAATCTAGTCCGCATTACATGGGGGTTTCCGAAAATAGGGGACACATATACAGTGCCCTAAATAGCCGGATCCTTATTGTAGGGACCCCCAAAGAAGGTAACCCTATTTTCGGAAACTCCCATATCCCCATGGATAGCATATTTCCCGGAAGTCCACTCCATGTTGTAAAGTGGCCTTCCAGACTGCAGAAGTTGCCGTCGAAACTGTAAAACCCTAAAATCTCGACCAGAACTCCATATACACTCTTGCAGCCAACAATCTTCTGGAGCAGGCGTGTTTCCAAATGCCGCAGCAGCTTTAGAAGTTGACCTGTCGTTCTAGCATGACAGGCAGGGTTCGCTGTTTTGGCACCAAGGAACGTTCGTTGGCAAACAGGTCCTGGTGCGTATTCGAGTTGCAAGCTTCGAACACCGCCAAAAGCCCAGACGTCTGAAACCCAATCCCGAAGTTCTGGAGGTCAAAGCTATGACGATGGCAGGCAGCATCGCAGGATTCTGCAACGCATGATCTCTTGAGGGTGCAGGTTTAGGGGCACCTCAGGATGTTAGGCCTTACTTGCTTTCAGTTTTTTTTTGATTCTGGATTTGTATTTGCAGGTCCCAGTCGCCGGTGCAATCTAAGGTCGGAGCCTGATCAAGAAACCCTGGGCCTCTAACCCCAAAATAGTAGGATTCATACAAGGAGCCCTAATAAAGAATCAAGGTTTCTTAATCAGGTTCCTACATTATCATCTCGGGATAGGCCTTGCCGGTGAGCACCTGCGAGACCAGCTCTAAGAGTCGCTAGCAGCCGGGGGTTCAGGGCTCAGGGTATCATGTAATAGAGGGGCGTAAGCACTTACCATTTTTTACTTGGGTTCCTAAAAACAAACATAGTATAATATGCCCCCACACCCCATTCTAGTTCTCAAGGCCCCTACAGTAGTTAGAATTTTGTGGGCTCCTTAATACTATAATCATAATAAGCACCCCAAAGGAATGATATCGGCTATTGGTTAGGCTTCTACACTAGAGCATGAAACGTCTGGTCAATGGACCCCACCCGCAAAGAAGCCCTTGAGCTGCTAAAAGCCAGAAGTCATAGGCTGAAATACACAAAACCCCATTAATCACTACGGTTGATGACATAAATCCTGCACTACCTTAAGGACCCTAAAGTATGGGAATTATGGTATATTCCTCATAATGGGTAATGCAGGATCTATATCATCAACCGTAGTATTCCCTAATCCCAAGCCCGACAGCCCTAAAACCACTGAGCCTTTAGTTTAAACTCACAGCTCTTCAAATCATCGCCAACAATCTTCCCCGGAGTTCCTCCCTCGACAGCTACCTCTAGCAGTAGGCTGGCACCAGCGATTTCTCCAGATCTCAAGGATGCGGAGCCTGGGAACAATGACAAGCTCACAGTTTTGGGGAGTTTCCGAACATAGGGGTATCTTATTTTGCGGTCCTTATAAGGATCCTACTATTTAGGGTACTATATTAGAGTCCCCCATTTTCGGAAACTCCCTTTTCGAGTTGCCGACAGACTTTTCGCTCAAGGCTTGTGACTTTGCTCCAGCATCAAACCTGGCCGCAGCTCCTCCCCGTGGTGCCCCGATAAGGGCAGCAGCCAAAATGCTGGTCCGCGTGGGCTACAGATGTGGTGCCTGCTGCAAGCTGCGACATCTAGGCACATGTGGAAATAGCTGTTGGTGTTCTCGCTGCGCGCTGCCGAGTCGAGCCAGTGATCCGCAAGCTGCAGCTGCTCCCCCAGCAATGCAAACTTGTTATCCCGACTAATCTCTCGCCCCCGCTTCGGGCCCCACAGCCTGATAGCAAGCCTTTGAGAAAATCTCGAGGCAGCCGAGTCAGGCTTACTCTAATTCTCAAGGCCCCGATAGTAGGATTAAGGGTTTAGGGTTAAGGGCCTGGGGTTTAGAGTTAAGGGTTTAGGTTTTAGGGGCTAGGGTTTAGGGTTTAGGTTTCAGGGGTTACCTATAGTCTCCATTGTAGTTCCTTTTTTGGTTTAACCAATCTTATATTGAGGATTCTAGCTAAAAGGTAACCCCACAAAGGAACTACAATGGAGACTATAGGTAGGCTTTAGGGTTGCAGTAAACCCCAGAAAGTTGGAAACCGGATTAAGGCCAACTAGTGCCCTATACATCACTCTTAAGGATTGAGGCTATTGGGTTTCCAACTTTTGGGCTTCTACTGTAAACCCCACCCTAAAGCCCTAAGCCCTTTATAGGATCCCTTGAAATGGAGCCCTTATAGAATAGGATCCCTTTAAAAGGAACCCTGAAGCCCCTATTCCAGATCCCTTTAAGGAACGCATATAGATCCCTTGACAGGCGCCCTCGTACTTGGAGGGTCGGGGGACTTAGTAAGTAGATAGTAAGTAGACTTATAAGTCCCCTAAAAGGGACCCTAATTGGGGTTATGGTACTTATAAGTCCCTAAAATAACCAGTTACTAAGTCCCCCGACCCTCCAAGTAGGATCCCTGACAACTCTTCCAGGAGAGGCTCCGAGCTCGGAGATGTCTGCAGCCCCATGGCTGGGCCATTCTGGGTTTTAGGGATTTAGGGATTAGGGATCAGGGATTTAGGAATTAGGGATTTAGGGTTTTAAGGTTTAGGGATTAGGGATTTAGGGTTTCGAGGGTTTTAGGGGTTTAGGGATTAGGGATTTAGGGTCTCGAGGGTTTTAGGGATTAGGTTTAGGGATTTAGGGATTAGGGATTTAGGGTTTCGAGGGTTTTAGGGATTAGGTTTAGGGATTTAGGGATTAGGGATTTAGGGATTTAGGGTTTTAGGGTTTAGCGTTTGGGGGTTTAGGGGTTTAGGGTTTAGGGTTTTAGGGTTTAGGGTTTAGGGTTTAAGGTGGCGGTTCTTTCCTGTGCAGCCTTGAGGGCTTTATGAAATGTTCCGCCGTCGCCGGAAGTTTTCATCCCAGGGCGATCTAGTTCTTCGTCAGACTTTCATCTGGGAGTTTCCGACAACAGGGGATGCTAATATAGCACCCTAGGTAGTAGGATCCTTGTTATAAGGACACCAAAATAAGGTACACCGGTGAATCCTAGACGCGAAACTGCTTACCCTAACCCGTACCCTTACCTTCCAAATTAAAGGTAAACATGAATGGGGTCAGCTCTTCAGGCAAAAATCCCCAAGTCTCCCACCGCCCACTATAGCCCGAAGCTAAGGTATTCGAAGATTGGCTCGGGCTTATCGGTGGCGAGTCGCTGCCGCCGTCGCAGAGCCCACTTCCCAGCTGATCGACGGTTTTTACAAGGGTTTTACCAGGGCTTTACAAGTTCGTATAAGGGTTCTTTGTCAGCATTTCCAGAAGTGTCCATAAGACGTCTCCCAGGGCTCTGGAAGCATTCTATATTGTAAGGGTTCTTTTGATGGTTCCCTCAGGCTCCTAGAGGGATTTTGCTATCCCTAGGGGTTCATGTGCCCAAATAGCACAAAAACATTAGCCGAAGTGCCTATATCGGGACTACTTCAAGACTTACGTGTATGCTGTTTAGGCACATGGACCCCTAGCGACTAAGGGTACAGGGTTTAGGGGCGGGGGGCGGTAACCGGGCAGTTTAGGGGGGCTGCGGGCTAAACCCCTCTGAACAGATTGGCCTTGTTGAATTGCCCAGCAGTCATATGATGTTTTGGGTTTAGGGATATGGGGATTTAGGGATTTGGAGGTTTAGGGTTTAGGGTGAAGCTAAAATCATTATTCCTATATCCTTGGCCCAAGAACTGATTTTTCGACGCTTAGAACCTGTGGTTAAGGGCTCATGGGTTCTACTTGGAGGCTCAGGGGACTTAGTAAGTAGATAATAAATATACTGATAAGTACCATAACCCCAATTAAGATCCCTTTTCGGGAACTTATAAGTCTACTTAGTCTACTTATTACCTATTGACTAGGGCCCCCGACCCTCCAAGTAGGGTCGGGAGATGGAATCGCACAAGCATCTTAAAGCCCAAGCTCAGGTAATGATCATCTGTTCCTGCACTGCCTGGAGATGGGCAGGCAGAGCAGCTTGGCGCATCTATGGCAGGGAAAGGAAACGGCTTGCCGGTGTTTAGGATCGAGGTTCCCCATGAGTACCAGTTCAGCTGTGTTAAGGTGTTTTCTTCTTGTTTGGGTTTGGGTTTTACGGGTTTCCTAGAGTCTCCATTGTAGTTCTTTTTTTGGTTAACCAGCTTTAGGGTTAGGATCCTTTAATTAATAGAGATTTGGTTAACCAAAAAAAGGAACTACAATGGAGACGATAGGTAGGTTTGAAAAGCAGGGAAGCCTCAACCTCTGAACTTCGCCGCCCCGAGATTCGCCACGGCCGAAGCTGCTCATCCGCTTGCAGTATGTCCCGTCCTGTGCCCAGGAGTTTACGGTCGGGTTCAGTGTTTGAGGACCCTCAAACGGCATGTGGCTACTTCGGGTGCATTAAGAGTTGTGGATAGGTCGGAAGCCCAACATGGTCAGTGCTTTGGTCCTTCGGTTCGAGGGCTATCCTGTGGAGGGTTACAGGGCACCCCTGCCAACCCTAAACACGATCGTGTGCCCGTGGTTGGTGTCACACCACTGCCCGCCTGGAGTGAATGTGACTGAAATTACTAATCCCCTTGTGCCTTGATGTTCAGGAGCTCGATTCATAAGGAAGGACTGATTCCGCAGCCCATCAAGCAGTTTGCTAAGCCGATACATGCTTTGCTTGCAATGGCTCGGCCACGTCTCAACTATGAGCAGGGGCCAAGCGGAACCACTACGCCAGAATCCTCGACATCCAGCGAAGCGATCCTGCAGGTGCTGTTGCCTTGCTTTCCCCTTCGAAAAGTAAGCCTCAAGGCTTCGTAACGCGCAACTTGAATCATCCCAAATCCCCAAACCTTGTGAAGGTTTAAGTTAAGTTACCATAATAAGGAAGCCATTTTTGTTTACTATAGATCCGTATTATGGTAACTCAAATTAATTCCTTAACAAGAACCAGTTAAGCTCTGAAAACAGCTTGGAGTCCAGCAGGGGCTGTTGCTGGTGATGCTGCTGGGCCTCTTCCTTCGTGCAATTCTGGCTGCTGTAGCGGTGCCACGGCTCATTGTTGCGTGGGGTGCCATTGGATTCACTACGCCCCAGATCCTATACCCTAAATTTAGGGGCTGCGCCCAGGTGCGGGCAGCGCGAGCTGTTGTCAGAAACCCGCGGTATATAGATAAGTGCAACGTAGGCCCGAAGTGCGCAACTTGTGGGTGATCGTAGGCTCTCAGCCCTGCATGTAGCCCGCACCCCCCGTCCGCCGGACCCCGCTGATGCTCATGATGCGCGCCCTTTGGCGGCTTCCGCAACCCATTCAAAAACTTGGGAGTTATGACTTCGCGCCCACGTCGCGCCGCCGGCGCCGGTTGCGGGCGCCCGAGGGCTCATGATGCTCGCCGGCTCGCCTCCTGGCGTCGTCCACGGCGGCCCCGAAACCCGCCACACCGCGGGGAATGGCTGCAAAACGCGTGCGCGTTCCGAGACGCCTTCGGGCCAGGCCCCGCGCGGCCCGAGGGAGAAACGAGGGTCCGATGATGCGGGGTCCGGGGCGGGTCGGCGGCACTGTCGGTCGTGGCTTCTGCTTCGCAGACGAAGCTCATTCGTCTGAGCCATAGCTCAGTCCATACAGGGCAGCGAAGCGCTGCCCGATTTAAGAGCCTCCGGCTCAAGCCGCCGACCCCGTGGGCGACAGACCAGAAGCCGAATGCACTTGTACAGGCAAAGTCGTTTGGTGTCCGCGAGGCCCGTAGGTTTAGTTCTCGAAGGAGACGCCAAGATGGGAAGTGCAAACAAAGCCTTACCGCAGGACCAAAACCCGAAACCTAAACCGTCCCGAAACCCTATGTTCAACACCTTTAGAACCGTTTAGGGTTAGGGTTTCAGGAACATCTTAACCTTTTAATTGCGGTAGGATCATGTAGGATCGGCTCCGGGCGCCTCCGTCTGCCACGGTTCAGGACCCTCTTGGGATTTAATGTAGGGGCCTCCATAGTTTCCTAAAGTAGTGTGGGGGTTCCTTATGATAAGTATAGTGTAATATACCCCCACCAAAACCTTATCCTAGTCATCAAGGCCCCTATAGTAGGGTCTTCGGGTTTGGGGTTTGGGGGTCAGGGTTAAGCTGGTGCGCTTCTAAAAGATTGTGAGACACAACGGGGGGAAGAGGCGGCGAGGCTGCGCGACGATCACGCGAAGTAGGAACAAGGAGCACTTTGGAGCGGAGATGCCGAGGTTGAAGAGGAAGGGGGGGAAAGGGAGCGGAAGGGGGAGGGGGGGAGGGGAGGCGGGCAGGGGGGAGAGGGGGGCAGGGGGAGGGGGGGGAGGGGGGGGGCCCGCGGGGGGCGCCCGGTGTGCGGGATTTTGGTGTGGGAGGAGGGAAAAAGGGAGGTTAACACCTCCAAGCCCATCGAGACCCATCCAACACGCCGCCAGGGTCGGCGGACTTTAAACCTCAAACCCTATGCCCTAAACCCCGTGCCCCAAGAAAAAGCTTCCATGCTAGGTGCACCGGGCTCAACGGGCTGCAACTCATTCAGGTAAAGACTGCCTTGAAGTTTGTGTATGAAACATTGCAAGCAAAACACATGTTGATGCCTCAAAGGCTGTGCCGGTAACTTATTTCCAGCTGTTTGTCAAATATCGCAAAATCAATGTATTCGGTAGGTAAACCCCACAGCATAAACTCAATTTTGGAGGTCCTGGATACTGCTTCTCAGCGTTTCTGAACATAATTAATTATGAGAAGCCGTGTTTGAGGGGTGTCGAAACACATGAAACGACATATATATGTACCCATATAGGGCGCACCCCTATTTGGGATCCCCTACGTTTTTCGCTACATCATCTGACTGAGCTATAACCACCAGACTAGGTTATAACCAGCCGATTAGGTTATAGCCAGCCGACTAGGTTAGAACCATTCGAATAATTTATAATCAGGTATACATTATCGATATTTCAGTTTTTTCCAACAAGCGTGCTGTAGTCATTAGTCTGGTTCAGTCATTCCTTATCGCGAACTAAATTTTGGAACGAAAAGTTTTCCATCTTTGTACTGTAATGCTGCAATCCCATCAAAGTCTCTGTTGTTGGGCGCATTGCTATGACGTTTTGGCAAACTGATAGCTTTCAATGACATATCCCTGTGCCCCTATGTGATTGCTTGTAGACACTGGTATATCCGGTAGGTATATTTGAGTGGTGCATTCCTTATTTCTGTATGACGGCTGCCCCAAGCCAAAATTGAAAACTTGCACACTACAAGCTTGGCAAACTTTGTACAGTGTTTTTCCTGGGGGACAACATGAAGCGTCGCTTCTTAGGCTTGGCACTGTTTCTATATGCTCAGTGATGAGGCCTGTGCTTTTTGTATCAGCATACCTTAACCATCACGTAAAGCTCACTGAAAACCATAAATAGCTACATCTAGCTTGTCCGAATTTCTGTTTGTGTTCTTGTGAATATTTTCTGAAGGTCGAACAGAAGCCATTGTTCCCAATCCAGAACGTGCTCCTCGTTTTAGAAAAAGTGGCAAACACACACCGAATCACTCCTCGAAAGAGGTACATCCATGTAGTTGGAAATAGCATTGCAAGGAATTTTCTACGTACCGAGCGAGGAAACCTAACAGTTTGCAAGTTGCAAATCGCTCACCACACATATTCTTATCAGTTTTGTCTCATCGAAATCCTGCTTCCTTGGAACGATGTTTGAACATAACGTTGCAACCAGTTCGCCTATGTACGAAGTGATGAAACTTGACCACGCTGTAAGCTTTGATATACTATCTCTCCCTACAATGACGTCGTATCAGTCGTATCTCAACTTTTTTGTGTACCGTGATATTCCAATGTTGACAACACTTACTGACCTACTGTAATCCCGACAGAGACCCTTCATCTTCCGCATTTTGATTCCTGGGTCATTGACATGTTAGCGGCTATTCTCTCAATGTGTACATAGATCTCATAAGCCCGATGTACTGGAACGGACAGACCATTATGTAAAGTCCGCCATATAGCCTTTCCGCTAAAGTTCGGGAATGCGCATATGGTCCCCGGAATTATGTTTGTTACAAAGCACTGCATCATGCCTTAACAACCGAATACATGCCAATTACCTCGGACCTTCTTCTAGTCCTTGTTTAGTTTCATTGCGGTTACATTTCCCCTGAAACACCGAAACTTTCGAACGTTTGGATCTAGGTCTAGGTGTTGATGAAGTAGCGGTGGCACAGATTTGCTTCGTAAGGTTTATATTGTGCAACAAACAATCAAGGCACCCCATTGCAGGTTCACCATCAAGTGTTGGGTTTGGGTTTTAGTGCTTAGGGTTTGGCGCTAGGGTTTGGGGGAGACTTAGACTTAAACCATTATACCGGCTCGCTTGCGCGATACGACACGGAAGACTTAAACCATCAAACCAATAAACCAATCTATTTGATTTATAGGGCACGGCGGGAGTCTTCAAACCCTGAACGTATATTGCAGCCTGGTTATAACCTCTGTCCCCGGTTATAACCAGGACACCTGCGTAGTAGGCAGCCCTAGACCCATCACTAACCCATTAAACCATTATCCTTTCCCCCAATGGAACCAAACCAATAAACCATTAAACCAATCCTTTTGCCCCATAGCACTAAACCTTTAAACCAATCCCTTTACCCCATACCACCAAACCACTAAACCATTAAACCAATCCTTTCCCCCAATGCACCTAAAACATTAAACCATTAAACCATTAAACCAATCCCTTTACTTCATACCACTAAACCACTAAACCATTAAACCATTAAACCAATCCGTTTGCTCCATACCACTAGACCACTAAACCACTAAACCATTAAACCATTAAACCAATGCTTTCGGCCCATACAGGGATGTGTCTCTCTCTATAGGGGAAAATGATTGGTTTAATGGTTTAATGGTTTAGGTCCATTGGGGGAAATGATTGGTTTAATGGTTTAATGGTTTATTGGTTTAATGGTTTAGGTCCACTAGGGGAAATGATTGGTTTAATGGTTTAATGGTTTATTGGTTTGGGTCCATTGGGGGAAAGGATTGGTTTAATGGTTTAATGGTTTATTGGTTTAGTGGTATGGAGCAAAAGGAATGGTTTAATGGTTTAATGGTTTAGTGGTGTGGGTGTGCCAAAACCCAGGGGACCCCATATAGGGGGGTACCCATATATATATATATATATATATATATATATATATAGATCAAGTTCATAGGTCCCTATGTGCTCAAGGCCGCTATACTAAGCCCAGTACCTGGTGGGTCGGGGGACCTAGTAACTGGTCACTTTAGAGACGTATCAGCGTCATAACCCCGACTAGGATCCCCGTTATACCTCTACTTATCACCTACTTACTAAGTACTTGGAAGTGAGGTCTGCCGACAAGGGCCCATGGTTCAGGAGGCTGTGGGCATCGACGTGGACAAGCCATGGCTGTTCTCCTGCAAGGTGGGCTTTAAGTATAGGTGCCTTAATAATTGGATTCGGGTTTTGGGGCCCATAATATTTTAATTACATTAAGAAAATAGTATAGGTAATTATTAAATTAAAGCCCTTATAGTAGGGTGGTACAAGAATCGACCATTTAGAGGGGGGAAATTGTCGTTCCCTCAAATTTGAAGGTCGCCTTGAGTGTGATGACCAAGACCTTTGCCACAGTGAGCCACGGATTGATGGCTGTGAAATGGATCTTGGCTGGGGAGCCAGCTAGTTCTGCTTTAGTCGCCTGTTTCGTGCTGGTAGCCGTGAACACGCAGATGCTGGTGACCGTTGCGCAAGTCGCGCATTTGCGGGATGTGCTGCTTAAGCTAGGTACCAGCAAACGGGTCCGCGTCGCCTTCCTCGGTATTGGAAGCTTGCTAGAGGTGGGTGCCGGGAGGACCTGTGTGGCGGTGAACTTGGCGGCCACTGTGTGCTTGGTTGCTCATTTGCACGAGCGACTGGTGCAGTTGCTGCCGTGGCTAGTCACGGCTTTCGGCACGTTGATGTGGGCAAACTCGACATTTCTTGGTGTGGGCGTCTCAGAATGGAAGGATATTAAGTCATTTGCCAATGATGATTGCGAAGTGGTGCCCGCAGCAGAATTCTTGGCAAAGCTTGGTGCAGAAGGTGAAAGTGAGGGTCAATGTACCTTCAGCCAGACTTTCTGCGGCCTTCACAAGGAAGATAAGATGCTCTTGCAGAGCCAGCCCTTGCTACTACAACATGCCTTTCCTGAGCATCCGAAAGTTCGGCTCCTCCACAACCTGATGATGGCTGTGTTCAGCCTGTTCTGCTTTGCTGTGCCGGCGTCCCTATTGGGACTCTGCATGGCGCAGGTGCCTCTGCTGCAGGACATGGAGCTGGCCCACAGTTCCCTACACCCGCCGTTTAAGCCTGATGTTTCAGATTATTTCATTCGCCTGGAGGATGGGTGGATGGAGGGAATTTCTATGAGCTTCCAGCTAGGCGTTGGCAAGGCCTCCTCCTTCGCATTCTGCTGCGTGTCAGGCTGCAAAGCTGTCGAAGGCACCGAGCACGGTGATTCAGTCTTGCTGAAGGCCGCCATGTACCTGAGCCGGAAACCCGAAGCCCGAAACATGGCGCCTGAAACCCGAAACGATGACTTAGTAGCTGAGTGGATACACTTTACACTTTTTGGGATAATATCAACCACTATAAATATAAAACTAAAAGTGTACACTTTTGGGGGCTTATGAACTCAGCAACTAAGATAAGCTCTAAACCCGAAGCCTGCAACCCTTAAACCCAAAGCGCATAAGCAAGCTTTAAAACCCACAACCCTTAACCTCCAACTCGAAACCGAAATCCGAAACCCTAAGCCCGAAACCCGAAACCTTAAACCCTGAACCAGGCCCGAAAGCCTGAACCTAAACCCTCAACCCGTAAACTCTTAACCTTCAACCACAAAACCCTAGGCTTTGCACCCAAAAGCTGACATGTCCAAGGAGGCCATCCCCTAAACCCTATAAGCCCTAACCTTGAATCCACAACCCTAATCCCTGAAGGCCTACATGTCAAAGGAGGACATCGGTACATGTCAGCTGAAGCTCTTTGGTCTGCGCTTCCACCAGCACGAATTCACGGCTCTGGCCTTGCAAGGACAGCCCAGGGTCTGGGGTTCAGGGATTGGTTTGGGGTTTGGGGTTTAGGGTCTTTCAAGGACAGCCGCGACCCCTAAGCCCTAAACCTATAGGTTCAGGGTTTTGGGGTCAGGGACTGGTCTTGAAAAATGCGAGTAGTTATGATTTGCAGGGCCGTGTTACAGAGAGCAGCTGCGTGTAGGTGCGCGGCGTTCAGGTACTTGCTTTTCACCCTGCCCCCTGAAACCTGAACTCCAAAACCAACCTTGGACCCGAGGCCCTTGACCCTGAACCGTACAAACCTGTAATTTACCCCTAGTCTCCACAGCAGTTCCTTCTTGGGATGACCTTTTTGGATTCTAAGTATGAGCCCCAGAAAGGAACTACTATGGAGCCTCTAGGTATAGACGTGTAAAACCGCAGATACCCACAAGGACTGGAGATCGAGAGCCATTTGGGAGGAGAGAGTGGGTCCTTTGAGCCCTTTGGTGCAGGCCCACTTCTTCTACTACTGTTCTTAGGGATACTTAGAAATAGTTGTTTTTGCTATTGTAATCCCTAAGAAACAGCTAGACATGTAATTTCTGCTAGGGTTCTAAGTTCAGTATAGTGTTGATGATACAAATCATAGTATATTCCTTATTCTGGGTAGTGCAGGATGTGTATCATCAACCGTACTACTCCCCGTGGTTTCGGATGTGAGATTGGGATTTGGGTTCAAAAAAGGGGTTTACGGACTACTTCAGGGTCTTTCTGGGTTTCAGGATATTTGGGACTTACTGGATTTCTTCGTGTACCTACCCTGCCGTTTATAGAGGGCAACAAGGTATTCAGAGTCTTGTAGGTTAGTACAAGATAGCTGCGGTCGAGCTGTATAACAAGGCGAAACACGAGAGGTCTGGGTCTCACGCGCCTTGGCAGGGTTTCAACTTTTTAGGCATGTGGGAGTTTCCGAAAATTAGGGGTACCATAGTTGGGGGTCCTTATAATAGGGATCCTACTATTTAGTTACTATAGTAGGGTCCCCTATTCTCGGAAACTGCCATGTAGAATTTCGTACAAAACGTTAAAGCCTGGGAGCTTCCTCGAACAGGCTGGCGGGTCTACTCGACCTCCTTCGTGTCAGAGTCATCCGCGCCTCTGTCACTGCATGTTGCGCCGAAGTTGGGGACCAAGAATGTGCAGGCCATCTCAGCCCAAAGCTCAAAGGCAAACTTCTACTTCTACCTTCTAACCATCAAGCAAGTAGATGCCGGAACACCACGCAGTACTTCGAGACTTTTGTTGCGCCAGGTTAGTAGGCACAGGTTTGTGCCTGGAGCGTGCAGATAGGGAGCCTGAGTCCCCACATCCTGAATCCGGTGGTGATAGCAGTGCTTCCATAAACCATCCTGGATCTGTCGGACACAGGTGATTGAGAGATGAATTAAAGCGCTGAGTCTATATTATCCGGAAGCCTTGTAACATGTAAACAGGTGGCCTACACCTCTTCGTGGTGCGCTAACTCCACCTGCCATGATGAGCCATACAGCGCCGTCAACGGGAGCATAGACATCAAAAAGGTCACCGAGGTCGGGTGCACAGCGATTTTGCAGGGTTATGAGTGTAAACATGATGCTGCAGTCGTTTACGCCCGAAGAGCAGTGTAGATACGCACGCTATTGGCTTGGTTTCACAAGCAGACCATCCCCAGAATGAAAATCACTGCGGTGCTCTTCCAGTCTTCAAGTGTTTGGATGTAGAAGCCTTGGGGCCTTGCACGACGGCACGGTTGAAAGCTGAACCAGCAAGTTCGCAACGTGTGAATGCAGCCTACCCATGCAACAACACCATGGAGGTAACATCATGCTATCACAGAGTGCATGCAGTTGTATGATGCCTGAGCCTCGATGTTTTGCGATTTATCTGTGCACGATTGCACGCAGGTGGGAAGCTTCAACCTGACCGTGCAAATTACCCTGTCCCCGTCTTCTTCGGAGCCAGCACTGAGCAGTGTCTACCAAGTCTCTGTGATCATAGTGGACCTGAAGCTGAAGCTTGAAGAGATACTCGACTTTTTGGCCTGACACTTTTTGTGGTCTCCAGGATGGAGGTGTCCATTCTTGACGGTGAGCTGCATGGGGCGAGGGTTTGTCTTCCCTATAATCCTTATAAACGCTTAACCTTAAACCCTAAACTGCCGAGAGCGCCGCTGACCATTTGCATGGGCGCTCGAGGCTCTGACCGAGGTCCCCGACCGAGCGTCCCGTCAGAACGGTGAGGGAGGGAAAAGCCTCCCGGTATACGAGGACTGTAGTGACGCCGCCCCGCGAATGACCTCTCTGCCGTTAGGCAGTAAAGATAGACACCAAACGCACGACCATCGAGACCGCTCGTGCTTTTTTGGGGCACGGGGTGCCCCCCCCGCCCTGCCCTGCCCTGCCCTCCCTGCCCTTGCTGCTCCCTGTCGCCTTGCCCTCTTGCTTGCCATGTCCTGCCCTACCCTGCCGCCCTGCCCTGCCCTGCCCTGCCGTCTTGCTTGCCCTGCCCTGCTGCCCTGCCCTGGCCCTGCTGCCCTCTTCCTGCATGCCCTTGCTTCTTGACCTACTCCTTGCCCTGCCCTGCCCTTACAGGGCGCGAGATGCAAGTTGTTTGTTGGAAATCCTTGCTTTACGTCGAGCGGCCGGCACAGGCCGCGAGGACCCACAACCCGACAGGAATCCATTTCAGCTGTGATTTCCGGAGAAATATTGTTACTTACATATGTCAAGCTGCGAAAGGAAGCAAAGAGCAAGAAAGCCCCCCTTGAGGGGGGTTTGGGGGGTGCACCCTAAACCCTAATTGAGAATAGTTGGGGTGGTTGGGGCGGGACTACATGCTGACGCAAGCGCGCGATTAGTGGGTGCGCCCCTATTCCTAAAGTAAAAGCGCACCCACCGCGTGCATACTGTCTACACACCCCAAACCCCAAACCCTAAACCCCCCAAATCCCAAACCCTAAACCCTGAACCTCTCTTTCACATATATATATATGTTTAAACTTTAAACTCCTTCGTGGTTTTAGGTCAAGTATTCGTGGTTTTAGGTCAAGTATTCGTGGTTTTAGGTCAAGTATTCGAGGTTTAAGGTCGAGCTGGTATTTTCGGTCATTTTGACCTTAAGCCACGAATACTTAACCTAAAACCACGACTACTTGACCTAAAACCACGAATACTTGACCTTGGCCCGCGAACACCCTTCGTGGTTTTAGGTCAAGTATTCGTGGCTGTAGGTCAAGTATTCGTGGTTTTAGGTCAAGTATTCGTGGTTTTAGGCCAAGTATTCGTGGTTTTAGGTCAAGTATTCGTGGTTTTAGGTCAAGTATTCGTGGTTTTAGGTCAAGTATTCGTGGTTTAAGGTCAAGTTCGCGGAGCAAGGCCAAGTGCAAGGCTTATGCCTATCAGTAGGTTCGAGGGTGGGGTGGGGAGTTGCCTTGGGCTTTAGAGCATGGCTGCCTGGTTGGGGGGGGCTTTAGGGTTTAAGGCTTAGGACCAGATCAAGCAAAGAAGCTTGTTTAAGCTACTTGACTTAAGACTACCATCCAACGGTATTGACACTATACTAAATTTAAGGTTTAGCTTCTGCAGCCAGGAGATGCAAGTCATGACATTTGACAGCTGTGGTTGCTATCGTAAAGCGATGACGTGACCGCAGCCTCAGCTGCTTTGGGCAGTGTTTTCTTCCGAAAATAGCTTTCCTGCCCGTTTCATCGGCAAGAGAGACACAATATTTTAAGGTTTAACGACTCTAGAGCAAAAGCACTGTGATCTTGTTGTTTGCAGCAATGAAGTGGATATCAGCGGACACACTCCGATGTGGAAACATTGAAAGACATGAAATCGAATTCGATAGCTGTGGTTGCTATCGTGAAGCGATGTCGTGACCGCAGCCTCAATTGTTTCGGTCAGTGTTTTCTTTCTTTAAATAGCCATCTTGACCGATCCATTGGTAAGAAGAACACATGTTTTAGGGTCGCGTCGCTGGCCTTGAGTGGAACATCCACAGCAACTTGTTGAAACAGGAGTGGTAGATGTTAACGATGTTACTGTTGTGCTAACGTGCGGTGAAAGTGGTTTAAGCTAAAAGACGAAACGAAATTTTGTATTTCCCTGATGTTATGGGATTCTGAGGGTGGGTGGGTGATATTCCTAAGCCATAGACACAAACACTACTTTAAATCTGCTCGATCCGGAGCTGCTGATCCCTCAACCCTAAACCCCCAACCCTAAACCCCAAATCCCAAGCCCTAAACCCTGAACCCTGAACCCCACACCCTAAACCCCAAACCCTTAAACCCCAAACCCCAAACCCTAAACCCCAAACCCTACACCCTAAACCCCAAACCCTAAACCCTAAACCCCAAACCCTAAGCCAGCAAGGCTGGCATTGAAAATGTCGGAGCTCGAGGCAAAAGTCGATTCCTTGGCAGATTTCGATTCTGCCGACGAGGCTACGAAACTAGAAGCTCATCTGCAACTCCCATAGGGTCCATGTCCTGAAATAATATATACTTTGACCCAAAGTACCTACATAGGGACTACTTTAAGGCCAATGTATATACTATTTGACGACATTTTCCCTTAGGGACTGCTGATGTTTCAACCTCCCGTGGAACGTTGGGATGCCAACGTAGGCAAGGGTACACGGCTATCGATCCAGCTTGTGATTCTGACTTAGCGGTGCATGTGTAGATTGAAGAAGGTGGGGCGGTTTCATGATGTGTGACACTTTTTACCCCACTTTGTAGCCAGCTACACCCCATCAAGGAATTGCAGAATGCTACCGATGAGAGAAACCAGTATTTGGTTGCGGCGAAGCGGCTGCAAACCGCGAAAGTGAAGTTTGAGTTCATGAATACTCCCCTGACTTTCCTAACAGTGGGTCTGACGGGGGCCGGCAAGTCAGAGCTATGCACATGGATGACAGGGAACCTTGAGGAGTGCAACCCAAGCGGGACTATGCGATCCAACACTAGCAAGGTCAAGGAGGTGAAGGCCCATCCTTTCGATGATATTCTCATGAAGCCAGATCTCAACTGGATCGACACCCCGGGGAGGGGAGACACTCGTGGCGAAGGTAACGACTCTGCCATGTGGGACGAGACCATGTCGTATTTGATCAGCAGATCGGGACATAGTTCCGTGGACCGGATCGTTTGGGTCATCAATGCAGCATGGCAGCGCGCCACAGCAGGCAGGAAGCTGGTTCTTCACGAGTTGCGGAAATCCTTCGGGATCTACTTGTATCGCAACCTCGACTTGGTCTTCAACTTCCTGCCCCATGTGCCAAACAAGACTGCATAATGTGGGAACCTGATTAAGAAAGGGGGGGAGCCCCCCCCCCCCCGCTATCAAGGTCACAAGGTCGGACACCTCGCCCCCAAAACCCCCGCAACGATTAAGTGGAAGAACCTTGTTGGGGGGGTTTGGGGGAAACCTTGTTCAAGGTCCCGGAGAACCTTGTTTGGGGACCAGTATAGTAGTGTAGTAGTACAGTAGTAGTACAGTAGTAGTACAGTAGTAGTACAGTAGTAGTACAGTAGTAGTACAGTAGTAGTACAGTAGTAGTACAGTAGTAGTACAGTAGTAGTGCAGCAGTAGTAGTACAGTACCAGTGGACCCTTCTAATGGGGGGGTGGGCATGGGGGTTTATTCAAGGTCAGGTTTTTCCGGGCGAGATCGGGTGAGCCTGTCTAATTGGGGGGGTGGGCATGGGGGTTTATTCAAGGTCAGGTTTTTCCGGGCGAGCTCGGGTGAGCCTGTCTAATTGGGGGTGTGTAGCCAAACTCCGCGCTATTGGGGGGTTGAACGTTTAAAGCAATACAAGACCTTGTTTGGGGAATTGGGGGAAACCTGTTCGAGGGAAAGCTAATACATATTGATATATTAATTAGTATACTACTAGTTACTAGTACAGTAGTAGCACAGTATTAGTACAGTAGTAGTACAGTAGTAGTACAGTTGTAGTACAGTTGTAGTACAGTAGTAGTACAGTAGTAGTACAGTAGTAGTACAGTAGTAGTACAGTAGTAGTACAGTAGTAGTACAGTAGTAGTACAGTAGTAGTACAGTAGTAGTACAGTAGTAGTACAAAAAATTAATTAGGGGGTTCTGGTTGCTGTGAGGGATTAGACCCTTTTTAATCAGGGGGTTATCTTTAAGAATTATTCAGGGTCCATAAGAAGGGTTGGGTCGTGTGGGGTCCTTACTAATCAGGGGCTGTAAGCTGAAAAATTAATTAGGGGGGTGCTGGTTGCTGTGAGGGATTAGACCCTTCTTAATCAGGGGGTTATCTTTAAGAATTATTCAGGGTCCATAAGAAGGGCTGGGGGCTGTGGGGTCCTAACTAATCAGGGGCTGTAAGCTAAAAAATTAATTAGGGGGGTGCTGGTTGCTGTGAGGGATTAGACTCTTTTTAATCAGGGGGTTATCTTTAAGAATTATTCAGGGTCCATAAGAAGGGTTGGGGGCTGTGGGGTCCTAACTAATCAGGGGCTGTAAGCTAAAAAAATAATTAGGGGGGTGCTGGTTGCTGTGAGGGATTAGACCCTTTTTAATCAGGGGGTTATCTTTAAGAATTATTCAGGGTCCATAAGAAGGGCTGGGGGCTGTGGAGTCCTAACTAATCAGGGGCTGTAAGCTAAAAAATTAATTAGGGGGGTGCTGGTTGCTGTGAGGGATTAGACCCTTTTTAATCAGGGGGTTATCTTTAAGAATGATTCAGGGTCCATAAGAAGGGTTGGGGGCTGTGGGGTCTTAACTAATCAGGGGCTGTAAGCTACAAAATTAATTAGGGGGGTGCTGGTTGCTGTGAGGGATTAGACCCTTTTTAATCAGGGGGTTATCTTTAAGAATTATTCAGGGTCCATAAGAAGGGTTGGGGGCTGTGGGGTCCTAACTAATCAGGGGCTGCGAGCTAAAAAATTAATTAGGGGGGTGCTGGTTGCTGTGAGAGATTAGACCCTTTTTAATCAGGGGGTTATCTTTAAGAATTATTCAGGGTCCATAAGAAGGGCTGGGGGCTGTGGGGTATCCTGTCTAATTGGGGGGACATTTTATTTATTTCGGGTTCAATTGAAAGTCAATCAAATTGTTTCTGTGGATGGAACGAGCCTGTCTAATTGGGGGGGTTGTTTTTTCAATTTTTTATCCTTATTTGGGGTTCAATTAAAACACATACAAATCTGACCCCAACACCCGGCCCGTGCCCGCCTAATCAGGGGAAATTCCTAATCAGGTTCCTACATTATGATTCTGAAATCTTGTGGCCTCAGCGCCAGAAGTTCATTGATTGGATTCAAGAGCAAGAGTTCGAACTCTTCAATTGGAGCAATAGCAGCAAAACTTGGCGTGGAGTGCAGGAAGAGATCAACCGAACTGGGTTTTATGGAGTCAGCATCCACCCGCGATACATGAAGACACTGAAGGAGGAGATTCCTGCAGATTTACGCCTGTCATCGCCCTATCTTTACAGATTCCGTCCCTTCTCGCACCCTGCAGGGATTCGCGAACTGCTAAGGCTGTACAAAACAGCAAGGCAACTTCGAAAGAAGAAGGTGCCGGGTATCAAGCTAAGCAACAAGCATCCTCCGATTGGTCCGGGAGTGCTGCAGGGTATGGACGCTTCGTCGTACACGTGTGGGTTGCTGCCCGATCCTGTTGATTACACACGGATGGTGACCTGGCTGGTTTTGCAGAGCATTTCCTAAGCCTACAAGGCCTAAGCCCTACTACAAGCTTCACGCACTCGTACACCCAAAGCCCGAATAGTAGAATCAGGCGAGAACCGAATTCAGCGTGAAGTAGTTGTACTTGCATTGTCAATTGTCCTGTATGGCCGGGATCAGAAAACGGGTTGGTTCGCATGAAATGTGCAGGTATTGGGGATCTCGACGGTGAACGTGAGGTTGACTGGCAAGTTCTTCTCCGAAGATGACAGGGCGGCTCTTGTCCCCATTGCGCAGGAATGTGGAGAGCCTGCCAGTGGCGAGGGCTCTCGATGGATACGCGCGACCGGAGAGCCAGCAGCAGGGTCAGTGCAAGAGACGAGTGAGGGTGATGTTGCAGAGTACAGGGTCCCCAACTTTTGGCCTTCGAATCCCTTGAAGGTTTGTTTTTGCGAGGCGCCCCGATGCGTGGAGCCTTGGCGCTTTGGCCAAACAGCCCCGCAGACTCTGCCAGCGCCAGAAATGTCGAAGTCGTGCTCAAGCGCGGCTTATGTCAAAGACGTCGACGTGGCTAGACAGGGGGAGCTGCCGAGTTGGGCTAGTTGGTCGCGGGTGGGGAATCAACTTTTTGCCATCCCGTGGCACTACAACGACGTGCTGGTTATGGATTTGGACACCGAGAACGTTTCATTCATTCCAACCTCGTTCCCGCGTAAAGTTCCTCACAACACACTAACGGGTTTGGGGCTATCGGCAGCTGTTGTGAAGGAGTGCATTTATGCAGCCCCCGTGCTCAGTGCTGCAGACGCATTGCTGATTGTGAACACCAGCTCTCGCCAGACCGACTTCTTCCCTGTATCTCGGTTCTGTTATCGAGGTGAGCTTTGCAGGTTCTCCAGCATTGTTGCTGTGGGAACAGTCCTACACCTTCTTCCTAATTCGCCGTTTGGAAGCTTGGTCAGGATGAATGTCGGGAGAGACCCTCTCGCTGTTTTGACTAGCGTTCCAATCCCAGCCAGCATAAAGGGCTGCATGTTGCCAAGCACGTTCGCTGCAAATGACGTCTCATTCATGTGGCTGGGGATGACTGCTGTCAATGACACTTTGTATGCAGCACCTTTCGATGCCGAGTGCTTGCTCATATACCATGCAGGGAATCAGTCTTTCGAGGGCATTGATACCAGTACGGTAGGGACAGGAGCCATGAAATGGGCACAGCTCTTGGAAGCCAATGGTCGCCTATATGCAGCGCCTGGTCGCGGACGGACAACAATGCCGATCCTAGTAGTAGATCTCGCCACCAGGCAACCTAGAGGCGTTCCAGCCTCATCCAGTGCGGGTTGGCCGAGCATTGCCCGCCATGGCCACCAAATTTACGTGGTCTCGTGCAAGATCGCGGTCCTTGACTTGGAAGCTGATTCCTCGGTACGGTACTTTCGGGTTGCAGAAGAGGGTGCCTCCTACTGCTTTACAGATGCGATCGTAGCAAACCAGAGGCTGTATCTTCTTCCAGATGTGGCCAACAGGATTTCTGTGCTGGACTTCAAGCCCCGACCTGTCCAGCTTTCTCACAACAACACTGCACTGCGACCGGACTGACCGAATGCAAAAGGCATAGAAACCATCCGCGTCGTAGTTGAGAGTTCAAGCAGGCGAGGTCTATGAGTTTATATGAGTTTTACTGGTTTGGAGATGTAGCGTTTGAGGTTCACGGCATGACCGCAAGCTCTGAGCAGGGGTTCAGGTCTCAAACACTGTATATTGCAGGGTTTTGGCGTCAAAGGTTTAACAGTAACACCCTAATCGTCTGGGCACCTAAGCCTCTCAAACCTCAACCCTAAATCCTCCAATCCGAGAAAGCCCAAGAGCCCTTTAAACAACACAGACAAAAGCAAGGTTCAATCATTAGAACTTCGCATCTGGGTGCGGGTCTGGAGTGCGGACGTTGGCAATGTACGAGAGGCCTTGACTTTCGCGGTAAGCTACTACAGAATGAGGGCTTAATTGTTTCATACAATCATTATTCATTCGGGTTCCTTATTATAGATATGTGGTACGATATACCACCAACTTTTTCCTGGCCACGAAGACCCGTAGATCGAGTGCCCAAGTGTCCAATAGTTTAGGGTTTAGGGTGTTTGGTTTCAGGAGAATCGCAGTCGAAGCTCAGTTTAGGTGCTTTGCTGGTTCTGTGATCATTTCGTACCTTGACTGTCATTGTACTCATCGCCCTAAAGCCTACCCTTCTAGACCCTAAAGCTTAAGCCCTCATATTTACAGGGTCGATCGCGGTTGCCTACCCTAAACCCTAAGCCCTAAACCCGTTCCTTTGAGGAATTTCGGAGGGTTTATTATGCTTGTTACACCAGGCCCCAACCATCGGCTCCTCCTAGTACAGGAAGTCTAACTGTTCTGCAGTTCGAAAAGGGCCCATTAACAAAAAAAAGTTCCTTTTTGGAGGGCAAGGAGTTGCGAGGTCTCACGGGTGGCACAACTTCCGCAGTCCGAGCGGTCAAGTGCGGTCAGCAGAGTCCAGAAACCTGACCATATACTAGTTAATGATATTTGCTTCAAGGTCGAAGCCTTCTTCATCAACTTCGGGTGTTTCTGTCAACCAGGATTCTTTCGACTCCGATTCCTTCAACTGGGGTTCACGATTTAGGTTTTAGGGTTTAGGGTTTAAGGTTTACTAGGGTTTAGGGTTAATCGTTTAGGTTTTGAGGTTGAGGGTTCAGGTTTTAGGGATCCGCCGGGGGGAAAGTTGAAAGAATCTGTTTGCCTTGCTTCAAGTCCCTGAGTACATTTGTGGTATGGTATACTCTTGAAATCATGGAGGCACCTGTACTCAGCCCTAAGCAGGATCCTCATGCTTGACACCCCAACGTAACCACCAAGCCAGAGGAACAAGGAGCTCAACAAAACCTGATCCGAAACCCGAGTTTCGGGTTTAGGGATCGGACCAGTATCTCCTTATATTGTTTAGTACAATAAGTGTATATACCAAATTGTCACAGCAATCTTTAAACTGAGTCGCGAAGCCCGAAGCCCCAGAACCCTCAAGCCCTCGTGAAAGGCCGAATCCCTTTCAGCCCTTCTGCCCAGCCATGTTCCACTGGAGGTCGGGTGTTCCTCTAACAGCGGCACATCCGCGTTTGGAAAGGCAATTCGGGCTTCGAGTTGTCTAAGCTGTAAGGTGTGCGTTCACGGTTAGGAGACAGGATTTTGGGTTCAGTGTTTGAGGCCTATACTTATAGGCCAAGGGAAGTTCTTTAGAGATGCAGGCGGGCTTTATTCCACGGATCAGCGGGGTTGGGTTGTAGGGTTTTGTGCTTGAGAGCTTTCTGCAGCAGGGTTGTGTCGAGGAGGCGGAGGGAGCTGGAAGATGCTATTTCGGGGTGAAGGCGTGCGTGGTTTAAACGGTTCTGGGGCTTGGAACCATTAAAACCTGTATGTTTACATGAACTCTAAGCCATAATGTCATTAAGCCTCATCGCGCAAAACTTCACTAATTTGCGTAGAACGGAATAGAGCCCTTTGAGTTTCGGCGTGCAGGAGCTCAAGCCCCAAAGCTCTAATCCTAAGCGCTCCAAACGTAAGCCGCAACCCTTGTGGAAATCCGATGGTTCCCGTAAACGGGCCGTTATTTGCTGACGGAGCAGGTGCGTGACGCGGAAAAGGACGAAATTACAACCCCGAAACCACAGACCCGAATCCCTCAACAATAATGGCTGTTGATGCTCCGAACAGGGTTAGGCTCAGAACCAAAGACTATGAAGTCTTAAGCTGCATCGGGGACTTAGTAAGTAGGGGAAATCTAGAGTTGTAACTACCCGGAAAGGACCGTAATTGGAGCACCGAATAAAGTCCCCCCGACCTGCAGGTCAGTTCCAAAACCACGTAGTCACTCACGAAGCCTTCCATAACTGCATGGGTCCCTTGCATGAGGCCATCCACGCAAGTGCGTTCCAGCCCTCAGATGCAGACACCGCATCCCCAGGCCAGAGATTCTGTGACGGTTCAGGGTCAGGCTTTAAGTGGAGGGTAGGGTAGTTAACGGGCTCAAAAGTTCCAGTAGGACTTCTATTCGGGTCCTTTAGGAGGTTCAACGTTCCACGACCGAATGTTGCCATCACAGTCAATCACAGTGATCGATGGCTTCGCGGCCGCCCCTTGATTCTTTTCACAGAAGAGGGCTGGGTTCGAAAAATAGTACACTCATAATTATGACCTGATTAATAATAATACTAAACTTATGTACAACTATAATTAAGTATAATCAGAAAGTATTTTTAACTACAACTTATACTTATACTATAAGCATTCTGACTTTTCTATAAGAACCATGGGAATAATATGCCAATATCCTTTTGGTGCCGCAATCCGGATTGTTTGTGTACTTGGACCCATACTGTTTGATTTTCAAGAGCTTTCGTGGTCCTAAAGCTCTCGAGCTGCCTAGGTAAAAGCTTCGGGGCATCACGGGCGACCCTAAACCCTAAACGCTCAGCAACCCCACACCCCAGTCAAAGCGCAGATGAAAAGCCCTGGGAGCAATGCCTGGTATGAGTAGTCCTAAACCGAAGAGGTCACACACCACGACCCTGAATCATTGCTCGTAGTCTCCGGGTTCCATTCGCACCAGACCCCGATTTCCTCATTGAGATGTTGGTTTTGAAGAACTACGCTTGAGACTGATGGCTGAACCATTCCTAGCCGTAAAGTGCATGTCGGCTTTCAACTCTCCTGTGGCAGGCCTTTGCCGCCCTGACGAGCCCAGGCACTGTCCGGAATACGGAGATGCAGGGTTTGCATTTAAGGGTATTGTATCGGACTGTCGTCAGGCCAGAAGCTTGCTATCTATGTGGCGGGGTACTGTTGCGTATACCCTGTATACACTCACAGTAATTAACCATGGCCCAGCAAACTACTCTGTAGATTTCTGGTGCTCTGGGGCCTCAACCCGATACCCTATTAACTTTCAGCCTCTGCCCGAAAGCCTACCGAAGCCCGAAACCCTGAGAGTCTTATAAGCCCTAAGACACTTAACCTCCACGGTGTTGGCACAAAGTCTGGAGCATCTCCGATACTCCTCCTCGCTTTAGTTGCAACCGCACAGCCTCTGCCCAGGTTCAAAGGGGAAAAAAAGGGACTCTTAATGGGGACCCCTACCCTATAATGGGTGTATAATGGCTATATTATGGATATATACCTAGGGGTCCTTATCGGGGGTCCCTCCTTTTACCCTTTGACAGGTGCATCCATCCCCATTGCTTTTGCCGTCCTTGTTTGGCGTAGTGTCGTAAACCTTCTTTCCTCCTGCTGTCTGCAACGTCGAAACTGCTAGACCCTGAACTGGAATCAGCAAACACCCTGAGCCCCATAATTCATAGGTTCCCAACCCCAAACATCCCAACGTGTTTCTGTGGTTTAAGGTTTTTGCCTGATCAAACACATATACAACCCTTATCAAACTGAAACAGACACCTGAAATACCAGAGAGATTGAAGGTAATTTAAAGGGGTCCTGCATTTACAAGGTCATGTGGGTGCAGTAAAGAGTAGTTGGGGTAGTTGCTGGGTGTTTCAGGAAATCCACGAACAAGAGAACCCCCCACCCTATAACATACAACCTCAAATCCTGAGACTCAGAACCCCAAACGCCAAATCTCGAAACCCCAACCTACAACCCAAATCTTACATACTAACCCCCTTGCAAACCCTAACACCTAAACCCTAAAGCCCATATCGTAAAATCTCATTTCGAAACCCTAAACCCTGAAACTGAAACCCTAAACCCAAAACCGTCAAACCCTAAACCCTCAGACCTTAAATCCCTAAGCTCTCATATGAAGAGATCCCAAAGCCCTCAAACCTGAAATCCTAAACGCGGCGCAGGGTGGTCGCCCGCGGCGTCGACCACGGTGACCTCCGGCTCGTTCTCGGACCAGTCGACTTCCGAGGCTTGTTTTGTTCCCAAAGGGCCCTAGGTATTGTCGTGGAGAAAGGATTCCCAAATCAAAACAAGGATTCCTAACATAGAAACCCGACATTTTACGATATAGGTACTAAGGACCCTTTTGGGTTTGATTGTCTGCTTCAGAGTTTAGGGCTTAGTGACTTAGGGCTTTTGGGGTCTGGACTTTGTGGCCTTGCGGTTTAGGGCCTGCGGTTTTGGGGTGTAGCATTCGGGGTTTAAGGTTTAGAATTTCGGGTTTGGGGTTAGGGCCTTCAGGGTGAAGCGCTTCGGGGTATTCGTACAGATTTTGATAGGGCTTGACTAAACGCTTACAACCCTTACCCAAAGGCTCCATGTAGCTCTATAGTAGATACTTAAGCCTTAAAGGGGTCCCTATATAGGTACTTTAAGGCCTAAGTATATACTATCAACGGAGTCTATTAGGGTTCTGGGCTTTTGCTTAGGCATGCGCCGGTTGTTACTGGGGGTTTTCATAGGACTTCAATTAGGATCTTTCCATTTGAAAGGTTTGGATTTAGGGTTCTTCTGGAGGCTTCGAGGAGTTGCAGGGCCAAGTCCAGTTACCTGTGCGGTAGGGTATTGGATTGTGGCTCTATGCACAAACCCCGCTTTACTGTAGCACGACCACCCATGGTCCAGGCAGCCATTTGGGGCTGGGCTGGTTTGGTGTTGTGCTGTTTCTTGGGATGTTGGCAAGTGTAAAGTTCAATCCAGGTGTTGAGATAGTCTGTTGCAGGGTTCTGGTTTCCGATCCCCACAAAGTCTAAGCTTCTTTCGTAGTTTATTTCAGTTGATTCTGATTGTCATTGTTAGTAACTTGTATGTCAAAGTCATTCTTCTTACCAGTATTACTGTTGTTATTACCATCACTATTATAGCAGACGCGGTCTCTGAAGTGCATATAGCACCCAGCCTTCGGAATTTAGGGTTTGTTCTTGGTTCCCGAATTATTGGCACCTGCCTCAGGGGGTTCTTCTATGTTTTGATTCAGACTTTCACACTTGTCTAGGATATCAGAGCCCCATGCCCTAAGCCCAGCACCCCAGTTTCCGATTGGTAGCAGTTCGCCGCAGCTTAAGCACAACAGTCAACAGCTTCGGGTTGTATTGTTAGACAGGCTTTGAACACTGAAACCGCTGGCAAGGTGGCGAAAAGCAGGTACTTGTAAGTAGTACTGGATTGCGATCTCCTTAAACCGTTGCCCTTAAATTCGAAACCTATGTCCTAAAGCCGAATATCTAGGGTTGGAGGTTTCTTCGGTTCTTTGCCTGCAAGCCTAAAGCCTTAAAGCCCACGATTCGATTCCTATAGCTGAGCAGGTTTGATGCGGTTACTTAATCTTCGGATGAGGTTAAGCTGCATGGTTTGATCTGTGTCAAGTCAGACATAGAGTAAGTGTGAGGGTATGTACATAGGTACGTTTCTGTCGGGTCCAATCAAGACGCAGTGCTTGCGAACGAAAGCTTGATCATGAAACTTACATGTCTCGGCTCAAAGACCGCGGAGCGCGGACAGCGGGATTGTTGCTTGGTAATGTAGCATGTGCAATGCTTTCATGGATTCGGCCTGTATGTGACTGGGCTCTGAAGTACCAGACTTTAATGCTTTTGTGTTTGTTTTGTTCGTCGAAGGAACCAACATGGCATAAGAGCTTGTGTTTTTCCTAAACCACCATCAACTCCAAGCCCTCAACCCTACCGTAACCCCGAGTATCCTACCTTTTTGAGGCCTTATATAAGGAAATCATATTAAGGAACCCTAAAAAGGTGGGTTTCTTAGGGTCCCTGACACCCTAAGAGTGGATTACTTCGAAGCTCAGGTGAGCATGCGGCCGGAAAGATTTCACTCCTTCTCCAGCCAGGGCCCCAGTTGACGAATTCAAGCCTCAACCAACACAGGCCCGAACGTAAAGCTCGTATAGCTAGTAGCTAGTAGGATACACTACCATTCCTGTGGGTTCCTTGCTATAGCTCTAGTATGATATACTTACTCCAAAACCTTATTCGCATATTGAATGTCCCTATATTCAACCCGATTGATCTCGGCCCAAGCCCAGCAGGATAGCCCCAGTGAAACGACTCCTACCCCAGCTGTCCAAGCTGCGTACGACGCCCCCTAAACCCTAAACTCCTAAACCCTAAACCTTAAAACCCCTAAACCCTAAACTCCTAAACCCTAAACCTTAAAACCCCTAACCCCTAAACTCCTAAACCTTAAAACCCCTAAACCCTAAACCTTAAAACCCCTAACCCCTAAACTCTAAACCCCTAAACCCTAAACCTTAAAACCCCTAAACCCTAAACCTTAAAACCCCTAAACCCTAAACCCAGGAGCTCCAGGAATCCTCCACACATGTCCCCATACTCCTAGAGTCGGAGTTTCAGAAAGTAGGGTACCCGATGAGGTTCAGTGGAGGATCCCAAGATAGACCCTGTCCTTGTTCCCAGAGAGCCCAATACCCCTGAATTAAGGAATATAGCTTAACTTATAAGGGGCTTCATATTTTGGTTTATAGCTATATTATTATTCCTTAATTTAGGGGTATTGGGCTCTCTGGGTTAGAGAGATCCCCCTCAAAGGGACCCGCAAGATTCAGGACTCTCCTCCAGGTTTAGGGTCTTTAAGGTCGCGGGCTTATGTCACAGTTTGGGGTTATTGAAATCCCGAAACCCTAAACAATAAGCCCTAAACCATAAGCCCTCAACCCTAAAGCATAAACTCTAAACCATAAGCCCTCAACCATAAGCCCTCAACACTAAATCATAAATCCTAAACCCTCAACCCTAAAGCATGAACCCTAAATCATAAAACTTGGAGTTGGAACCTCAGGTTCGCTGGTGAATGTGAGCACTACGACAGAGCTCCCACAGAGCCTTGACAGCCCTGTGGTTTCGGGTTTAGGGTTTAGGGTAGGGTAATGAGGTAGCTATACTTGCAATTCCTTATAAACCTAGTTCAGATGCTTACAACCTTTCTACTAATCCAATATCTAGGCCTGAGTAATTACGAACAGGACTCCATACGGTTCAACTAACCATCAAGGTACAATCTACCCTAGAACCTATGTATTCGGATGAGACAGGCCCCTATAATCTACAACGTCGGCCTTTCTCCGGAGTTAAGTGAGATTTATGGTGTTCACAGTGGTTTTCATAGGGTCCCTACGTATAGTAGTATATAAGCAAAGAATAGGGTTTGCGATATTGTAGTAGAACTACATAAAGGCTTGAAGGGGATCGAAGTACTGAGTATTCAACCCCCCATACTACAGGAGGAGTTAAGAAACACGGCCGCGGTCTATATATTACGACCCATGATCTCGGTAGAAATGTCTGGGTTCGGCGTTGTGGGTGTAGAGTTGAGGGTCTAACTTCGGGTTTAAAGTAGCTTGGTTTTGGGACGACGTGTTCCTCAGACCTATTCCGAGATTTTGCACTTCCCTGATTTCCAACTGGCCCCCCCGAGGGTTCAGGAAACAGCAGGGGCTCGGGTTTGGGAGACGAAGTAGGGCGTTCAAGATCTGGAGTTTCAGAGAATTGGGGGTACCTTATTTTGGGGTCCTTATAATAAGGATCCTACTATTATTTCGGGCACTATACTAGGGTCCCCTTATTTTGGAAACTCCCATCTCGGTACGAATGAAATTAAAAGCCCCGTAGCGATCCTTCCCTGCAAGTCTTTCGACATCCAGACAACTCCAAATGGATGTCGACGGTACAGCCCGACAAGCCTTAAACTCTGCACATGCCCCAAATCCCTAGACCCTAAACCCTTAAACCCTAAACCCTAAGACCCTAGACCCTAAACCACAACCGACGCTTTAGGTTGGCTGATGTCAACCTGGAGAGGCCAAAGTTTCATCAGGCCAGGGATCGGCTTTTGTGCATTCCCAAACCCTAAGGGTCCATGTACTCAAATAGTATATACATTGGCCTTAAAGTAGTCCCTCTCTAGGTACTTTGGGGTCAAAGTATAAATTGTTTGGGGACATGGACCCTTAGAAAAAGATATCCCGAGTCTTAGAAATTACGAGGTAGGATTGTGGGACATTTCCTATTTTCCTTATTTGGGTTTATAAGGGGCCCTATAAACATTTTTCAGGGTGTTTAAAGACAAAGGCCAACCCAGATTATGATGACGGCTTGTGCAAGTAGCCCCCTAAAACCTGCCCTAAACCCTAAACCCTAAACCCTAAACCTTAAACCCTAAACCCTAAACCCTAAACCCTAAACCCTAAACCTTAAACCCTAAACCCTAAACCCTAAACCCTAAACCACCATCTTAATCAGAACCCAAACTCCCCCAAACCCCAAGCCCTCAGCCCTCAAGCCCTAAGCCAGAAACCCTGAAGGTACAGGTTCTTCGGATGCATTCAGGGACCTAGAGTAGGCCCTTATTTCCTTTTTTTTGGGTTGAGGTTCCCTTTTGAGCCCCTTTAAACCAAAAAGGGCACCCTTTTTATTCCTAGGTTACTCTTGGGTCTAGCATTGGGGTTGGAGTTGAGCATTTGGATCTTCGAGCTCTGAGTCTATACGGCTGTGGGTTTAGAGTTTAGGGGTTTAGGGTTTGGAGTTTAGGGGTTTGGGGCTTGGGGTTTGGAGTTTCGGGTTAGGGGTTTAGGGGTCGAGGGCTTGGGCTTTGGCACTTGGGGTTTAGGAATTAGGGTGTGGGGGTTTAGGGCTTGCGCTGTGGCGCTTTGGTTTTAGGGTTAGGGCTTTAGGGTTTAGGGTGAACTGCTTCTTTTGCAGACTCCACGTTGAGAGGGTGATAGTGGGCTTTATTCGGTCCCAAAACTTCATCCGTGCCCGGAACCTCACACTCTAGTCTTAAAACGTCCTGACACTGCACAACCACCTCGCAGCAACATGCCCCAAGTCTGTAAATCTAAACCCCTCACTCAAAACCATAAACCGGCACTCCGAAACCCCATGAAACCAGAAAGCCCAGTCTCTCTAGAAAGAGCGGAAGGGCCGGAAACCCAAGAAATCCGAAGGCGTTCTCTCGCTGGGTAGAAAATTATGGTCCCTTTACCCAGCTTTGGTCAGGCCGTCCCATTCTGGTTCTGGATAGTTGGCGCGCTGGCGGCACTACTACTGCTGCTCTATAAGACGCTTGGCTTCGGGGTCCAGGGGTTCAGACGAGTATGTTCGGCATGAGGGATCCATTTACACGAGTAGTGGTTTGCAAGGTCGCGCGATTGCAGGGTGTTCGGTCGGGCTGAGATTTCTGTACCTGGAGCCCTGTGATGGCTTCTTTGCGCATTTAAGTACCCGAAGACCCCATCCGCTACATTTGGCGACAACCCCTATAGTCCCGTAAAGCACCAAACCGACCCTGAAAATCTGTCGGGCTCAACCCTCAAACCGTGCAGAAAAAACGCCCTTAAGAGATGCTACAGCCTCAACCCGAAGCCCTACAGCCCTAAACTGCGAAGGCCAACCCTGAAACCCATGACCCCATGCATTCCTGTGGTCCCTCAAATCTTCAAATCTAGGCCCCAAGGCTCCGAAAACGCATTTTTGTAAGACCCGCACTCTCTAAACTCTGACACCTCAGCGTCTGCATAATGAGTTCAGCGATATACCTTATAGAGATCTCCCTTCAGCTGTCTACATGCGTAAATAGGGCTTTTCCATTTTTCATGCTTCGAGGGCTGCGCCCCGACCGGTACAGAACCTTCTGGAAAGTCATGTGATACGCACCTTGATTCAGGGTTACAAGTAATTAGTCATAAGTATTTGTTTATCATAGTAACAACCCTGGTCACTAAGCTCCATCATCCTCTGGGTAGGCCCCGAACCCCGCCACGTGAGGACTGTTCAGCTTCTGCGCTCTGGAAGGTCAAGCCGCAGCTTCGACACTCGCATAAAGAAGCCCAGTTGACTGCTGTAAGAGAGCTTATAGTAGCAGGTTATAACAGTTTAGGGTTTAGGGTTTACGGTATGAGAACGCTCGAGTTAGTGTAGCTGATCACCCCCCAAAAAAATGTGCTGCAAGTCCACCCTGAAGATTCGTGAAGGCCCAACCTGAGTTGTTTTGCTGGTATCGTGCCGCAGTCGAGAGAACCACTCTTTCCTCCTAGCCTCAAAGAATCAGTAAACGTAGGTATGGGGATACTTACAAGTCTAAGTGTATGAAATAGCTACTAGTAGCTACTAGGTTCCCGGACCCTAAACATGCAAGGTATATAGACAATTTTTTATGCCTCCTTACACCCTAATCCTTAAACCCGAAAGCTGCGGCTTGTTGCAGTTGAGAAGTACTGCAGGTTACGTCTGCACAAGATTTTACAAGTGACCGTAAGTTGCTGCGAGCTATCTTAAATGCTCAGAACGGCTTAGGGTTTCTTGTTTAAGGCCGCGTGGAAAGTAATACCTTCAAAAGGGACGGCACTTGAAAGCTCAACAGTCACATGTCCTGATCGGTGCAACGTTTGTGGAAGTCTGTGTCTGCACGGATACACCCTGTACCCTCCTCCCTCAACCAGCAGTGGCGGCTCAATCCTGAACCCAGAACCTGAACCTAGGGCTCTAAGGGCTCGGATTTAAGGCTTTTGGGCCTAAACACCAGGCTTGTCCTTTTTCATGGTTCCCCCAAAAGAATAAACAGACCGGCTAGTAGACCTTCTTACCTTCTTAACTAATTCCTACTAAGGGATATAGATATAGGGCTCTGTCTATTATTTCGAAAAGGACAAGGGTGCTAAAAACCCTACTGTATGAGGCTCTCGGTCTAGTTCGACCCTTCCGGTAAACCTGAAACCCTTAACCCGAAAACGCCGCATTCACCACCAATCCACTGCAGGAGCTGGACTTCACTTTGGCTCTCCGATCAGGCTGGCAGCTCTGAGCAAATTCTTATATAATATCGTGTAGGAAGCTTACCCCACACCCTAAACCTTTAAACCACTTAAGAAGCTTCCAGTTGGCCTCCCCGAACTAGAATGTTGAGTTGAGGCTACGAGATGCAGGGGGTTTGAGTCTTGAGGCTGAGGTTGTACGAATTTGGAAAAATGCGCTTTACCTTCTCTTTGTGCGGTTTCCCCCTAACCCTTGCATGTGTTTCGGCTTTGCAGAAAGCCCTTACGACAGGCGTGAAGTAATCGTGACAGTAAGCCCTGTCTCAAGAAGAGCCTTACATTCCTGAGACGGATCCATCGTTTTAAGATCGTTTCCACTCTCTGAAGTAGAAGAAGGGACCCGAGTCACCTTACACCCCTAAGCCTGACTATACGGATCTGTAAACACGTTACAGTGTTCACGTGCACGACCGAGGTCTTTGTTTGAGTTGAATGCGTCTGACTCTAACTGTGCCCGGCTCACTCGCTCCTCCTGAACTGAATTGAAGCTGCTTAGGAGTTGCAGGCATCAGAAAAATCCACATGCAGCCCAAAAGGCCTACCCTCCTGATTATCATCGCTTCCCGAAAATATTCTTTCTACAAAACAGGGTAGACCCGAAACCCTGTGCTGCCAGGTGTCATGTTTCTTGTGATGTTGTTCCCGCTGACGCAGCCTGCACTGCGCAATGTCAACGAGAACATCCAGATTGTGCAGCTTCGTCAAACCTGCTGGTCTACTATAGGGGCCTTAATGATTAGTCTTTTCGAGGAGTTACCGGGGAAGGGCCTTTAGAAGAACCTGGCTACCTAAGCTTTGGACTCTAGGCTCAACCCTGAACTTACACCCCGAAAGCACGCAACAACTTTATATACGCTGAGCAAAAAAGGCCTGCATGTGCGTGTCATCATGCGCAGGGGCTCATGCTGAATCTCCAACACTCCCCCCTTCGCAGATTGCGAAGCCCCGTGGGTTCCACCTCATTTGAGGTGTAAGCCCATTCAGGGTTCGTAGCCTTATAGAGCTCAAGGCCTTTTCGTGGTACAACAAAGGATACAAGGATCCGAAAGTATCGAGTTTAAAAGCCCCTTATACCCCGCGGCGCCGCCTCAAAAATCCACAAGGGAAAGGACGGATGGTGGCATGGCGAGGAGGGAAGAAAGAAGTCGAGGGCCTGACTAGCCCCGAAGGAAGGCTAAGTCCAGCCATAAGAAAGAAAGCGACACTTACAGGCCGCTGCAAAAGTCCAGGCCGGCAGGCAGCGAATCAGTTTAACGAGTTGGTGCTCGGAGGCTGTGGTAGCCTGCAAGGCACTGGTTGCCTTGAAGTCCATCAATCACCCTCCCCTGCGGCGTCGAAGTCCAGTAGGGAGATTGGTATGGAAGACCGTGCGGCCAACCACACAATCACTGCACGGAAGCAGTGATGAATGATCCCGGTTTCGGAGATGGTAGCACTCGGGATTTTGATGCCAGTGGGAGCCGCTGGAGGTAGAGTGGCTCACCAGGTCAATTGGGTGACGGTAGGTAGCTGCAGGAGCAGCTGGAAGAACAGGAGGAAGAGGAGCGTAGTCCTCAGGATTGGTATTCACTCCGATGGATCGAAGATTCGAAGTGGATCTAGAAGATAAGGAGGCTCCACCGGGAAGTCGAGCACCGATGGAGGAGGACGAATCCCTGGGAAGTCGAGCACCAGGGACTGGCAACTGTGTGGAAGAGGAAGGCGGGGTGCTTGCGGCAGGCTGCTGCGTGGTCCCAGAATCGGGCGAGGAATGCACATCCAGAACCCCGGGAAATCGAGCACCGAGGCCTGGGAACACGTACGCAACTACGCCTAAGAACCTCCTAAGGAATGACCTAAAACCCTCGTAGGCTAAGATCACAACCGTAAGGTACACTATAACCCAACCCCAACCCTCAGGCTCAGGAGAGCCTTGCCCTTTCAGAAGCAGGGCACAGCATGCCAGCACTGCAGCTAGCCGCAACCTACAATCCTCAGACGGATTCTTAACCCCTAAAAACGGCAACATGTCGCCGAACTTTGAGGCTGTCATCGCCTTTGTAAGGATGTCGGCGGGCATCAGCAAGCCGCTTAAGTGATAAACCGTCCAAACACCATTTTCGATCCTTTCACGTAGGGCATGGGACCTAAGTCTTAAGTGGCGGGATCTCCAGGAAGTTGGGGGGCCGCTTACAATGCTTATTGCTGAAGAATTATCTCCGAAGAGGGATCGAGTAAGGGGCTCTGGAAAGATCTCCCCAATCAAGGCCTCAACAGCTTCAGCTGCTTGCGCAACACAGACGTAGCTGATCAGCTCGCTCTCAGCGGTTGACAGAGCAGTCAGCGTCTGGCGGCCAGATTCCCAGTGGAGCGGAGCTCCAGCCCAGCACACTAGCAGACCCTGGTGGGATCTGCCTGAACTTGGCCCAAAAGAGGCGTCTGCAAAAGCATGCAACGTCGTTTCAACGACGGGCCTCGGATACTGTTGAGAGGCCCCACAGTCTCCAGGAGGAGGGCCATACACAATGCACTGGGAGGGTGAAGAATTCAAGAAACGCAACACTCCCTGCCCAATGCTTAGCGCATCCTTTGGCCTCTTGGTGGTCAACTGTGCCATGCGGCTGACTGGAAAAGACAGCTCGGGGCGCGCTCGAACTGAGAGCCACAGTAGCTCACCAGTTATGCTTTGAGCGGCCTTAACCGCTTCCGGATCAACCGGGTCATCACGGCTTTCGCCATCATCGAAGTTGGCTGACCACGCGGCACATGGAGACTTGGCACTCCCCTGCACGTTGTGCCTCTTCAAGAGTTCCTTGATGTACTTGGTCTGCCCAATCAAGAGACCATCAGCAGACTCCGAAATCTCAAGACCGCAATATTCAACTGGGCCATCTTCAGTATGCGTAAATGCGCTGCACTCCCATGTGGCCTTGATTTTTTCAAGAAGAGCAGATCGCTCCGACCAGGGTCCCAACACTAGGAGGTCATCGACATACCAACACATCAAGGCAACAGTCTCGCCGCAAGGGGACTTGACGAGCCAAATGTTGGGGTCCGCAACGCACTGTTGCAAGCGGCGGTTCTCGCCATCAACGGTCCAGGTCAGGACTCTGCAGGTTTTGTCCCGGAGGCGGGACCAAGCACGAGGGGAGGTCTGGAGTCCATAAAGAGCACCGTGGACTCTCCACTTGTAGCCCCTCGGGATAACTCCCGCGGCATACAGCACCTTAGGTGGATTGCAGATCAGATACTCTGCCTCCTGCTCATCAAGAGGAGCGTTGAGGAAGGCAGTCTTGACATCAGTTCCTGAACCACCATGCTTCCTCATGCCCGCCCATCTCAAGGCAGTGCGGATCGAAAGAGAATCCGCTCCTCCGGCATAGAAGGACTCTGCCGCCCTTTCCTCGGACCACTTTTGAAAATTGCCGCAAATTACAGCTCTATACTTATTTCTCTTAGTGGATCCGGGAGCTACAGGGGGCTTTTCAGTGGCAACACCCCGGCCGGGGAGGATCTCTACATCTTCACCATCTAAAATCCATTTTTCAACTTGACTATCTGCCACAAGCTCAACAGCACCCTTCGAAATCAAGGAATCGCACTCTGCTTTCATGGCATCACGCCATTCATGCAGTTTCTCACGGACTTCCTCATTCGAGACGATGCGGGTATGCAGCAAGGGCTGAGACTCAAGATGTTCTGCTGCAGGGGCAGCGGCACACACCCTCCACGAGGAGGAACTGACAGGCTCATCGCAGCCATACAGGCGCGCAAGTTCTAGATGCCAGCCCAACTCATTTCGAAGGGAGGAAGCTTCGCGCATCGCCTGCAAGGTGATAGGGTCAACTGGGCCTTCGGAAGAAGCGCCCACAACAGATCGTTGCAGTGACTTCAAGAAATGCGTCACTGCTTGGTGCATCTGCTCATATCCCTGAGTCACCTGACTCCAAGATTCCTCTGCCGGGAGGTCTGCTTCCTCTTCACCTGAGTCATACTCATCTGGAAGCAACTTCGACACACCGTCTCCAGGAGAGGGTTCTCCGATGACGGAAGACGACGACAGAGGCTCAAGGTCCTGGATTGGCATATTCACCCATCTCAAGCTTAGAAGATCCGAAGAAGTTAACTTTTCAAGAGATCTAGGGGTGTAGCCCAAAACCAGGATTTTATCTCCTTCCCAACTTCCAGACTTATGGAGATCACGCGGGGGGAAACTAAGCCAGGCATTTGGCGGAAGAGGCATCTCATGGCCACGGACCTCAAGAGAACCTGAGCCTTGCCCGACATTCCAAACCACATTCATTGACTCAAGGGAATTGTGAGAGTCCCGATGAATCTCTGACTCAATGTTGACGACAAAGCCAACGGAGGCAAAGCAATGCCCAGTGCGGTGGAAGAGGCTCACAGCAAGAAGGCGAGTGAGCCACGGGCACTCATGCACCGTATTGGTGATTCCAACCTTAGCACTGAAAACCCAAGCCCCGGAAGACCAGAACCAAGGAGGGAGCGTTGCTCCTGAAGCTTCATCTTTCTGGTTCCCGGCAAGAGGGCGCTTCGCGATCCGATTGATCGCTTTCTTATCTTGAACGTACAAACGGATAGCATTTGCAAGCTGACCCGTGGAAACGGAGTTTCCTTCAAGAAGCACCTGCTTGCAGAAGGTCTCACACGGAGAGAACGCTTCTGTTGCCGACGGGGAACCACCAGAGCTAGAGAAGAGCCGAGCAACACGAAAGGCAGGCCCAGCATCAGGGTCCCGACGCGGAGAACGATCTCTCCTGTTCTCAAAGGGCGGAGGCCCTTGGGGATTGGGAACTGGGTTGCGACCGGTCTCTTCAGAAGAGCGAAACCGATCTTGCCATATCATGTTACTTTCGATCAGAAACCACTGAGGAGGTTGGCCATATCGGATGGCCCGGTAAAGGTAGGCGCGACGATTGGGTTCGTCTTCAAAGTCGACGACCCTTTCGGTTTCTACGACACCAAGGAGGTCAAGCTCGTACTCAGTGTTCTGATCATTCAAGCCACCGGGCTGATACCCAAACACATAGGGCACAGGAGCATTGGTATGCCGGTGATCCCAAATCATACGCACCTCAGGCATGGCGGTCCAATTTCGACCCCGAAGAACAAACAGTCCGATCATAAAGGCATGTTCGGGGTTGTGCATGGTGTGAACCAAACAGCCAAAGTTTTGCAGATCGAGCTCATTCCAGCCATTGGCTGGTTCGTCGACTGGACGACCGCGTTGGAGTCGTTCTGCTTCCCGATCACTCAGCACTGCATACCGGCGGTCCCATCGCGGAGTTGGGACATTCACATCCGCTCTATCATTATGATCAAGTTTTTTCAACCAAAAGTCATACATCGACGGGGCGGGGGCTTCAGGCACCGTGGAAGTGGCTGTTCCTAAGGCGATGGCTTTAACCCTTTCAGGGACATCATAGCCACCCGCACTTTCAGGATTATCCTCTAACCAACGGGCTATCATAGCTCCAACCACAATCCAGCCAACCTTAGGCTCAAGAGCGTTGGGAAGCATACGGCCTCCTCGTTGCTCGGACTGGAAACCCCGAATTGCATAATGCAACGTTTTTTCAAGATCATCATCATTCTCAAGAACTTCCACACAGCCCTGCAGCCCAATCTGAATGATATAAGGGCTCAGCGGTGCACCTGACTGGAGCATGTGGCATAAAGGATTGCTGGGAGGATCAATGGTCCATTCAGCGATGCTAGATTGCAGGGTGGAGTAAGTATCCACAGTGGAGGTGTTCCCAGAACTAGAAGACACCGGGCCCGTTGCTGACACATCCAGCGATCCTGAAGAAAAGCTGGACACCGAACCAGACGGGTCTGAGACCGCAGGAGCTTCAGCAGGCATGGGTGACGAGTAGCCTTGGCCGGGACGGTCGGCAGCACTCGAGGTCTCAGCAAGCATTGGTGGCGGATAGCCTTGGCTAGATGAAGCGCTGTAGGACCCTGAGGCACTGGAGGCCTCGTCCTTCACTCGGAATGCCCGAATATGAGGCGGGTCAATGGGACCAGGCACAGCTAAGGGACTGGGTGGCTCCTGTTCAAAGAGTCGCAAAACTACAACCCGAATCTCAGAGGTCCGAAAGTCCCTTATGGTGAAGGCAACTAGCCTATCCCCAAATGCGCTATCATCAGCATACCAGCCATCATCATCATGGTGCTGAAGAACCTCAAACAAAGGGGCCCGGCGGCCATCGGCATCTTGATATTCCATGGTGGGATAGCGATCCCAGCGGTGATTTCTCAAGGTACCCCGAAGAAGGAGGAAGGGGATTTCGGTATCCCCATCAACAGGATCACCAGGATCCAAGAAGCGGGTAAGGTCCGACATCTGACGTTCAAATTCCTCCTCTTCAAGATAACACACCGCTGCCCACTGCTCAGGAGACATGTAGGCAAAGGAGACCTGAAGCACGCGGCGGTTGATGCCTTGCACATTTCTGCCACCAGGGGCTGGATTGGCCTCAGGCATACGCTGTGGGTTCGGACCCACAAACCTTAGAACCCGATGCCCACAAGGCTCCCCCGGGCTTCTTGAGCCCTCGCCCAAATTGGTAGGCGGCACTCCCGGAGCGTCATCCGCTTCACGGGTTTCTGCAATCTCCCCCGGGCTCTCTGAACATGAGTCTTCTCCGGATTCCCTTCTATCCTCAGAAGAAAAAACCTCATCAGACGCAGCTGGATCTTCACAGACACCTTGCAAGGTCGAGAACTCCTGCTGGGGAACTTCCGGCATCCCAGCTGTCTTTGGATCGTCAGACGAATCTGACAAGAAGTCAACCGGCCCATCCGAACCAGCTTTCAAGGAATCCTCAGACTCAGAAAAACTCCGACGGGAAAATTCGCCCGAACCGTAAAAATCCGAAAAATCTGCTATGGCACTCATCCCCCCCGCAGCAGGAAGAGAAGGGCCTTGCAACGTGACCCGAACAGAAGGGCCCTTGGAGCCGTGACGGTAGTGGGGCATCGGCAAAAACGCACCTGTGCTTGAACCCGACAAGGGCTTCGGCCTAAGAGGAGGCTCAGCAGGCTCAGACGGAGGGCGCGGCCGGTAATCAACAGGATACACCGCCGACGTAATGCACACCGTGTCATCCTCAAACAGCACAAGGTACGAAGACAAGGTCTGCGGAGCCGGGCCAATCAGGACTCCAGACCGAGTTCGGGACATCCAAACATCCCTGTGGCGAAGGCGCTTGCGAGCCTCAACAGGCGTGCCGTAAGCCAGCAAAGACCTGGCCGCACCACCCAAACGAACAAGGCCCTTACGCCACATCACTTCTCCGGCATGTCTCACTGCCGTGGGCCAGTGGCACGAAGGCAGATTCGCCGAAAGAAGAGCTCTGCGGGCCGCTCGCTTGACTTCTCGAATCGCGACCTCAGCGGCGCCGTTTGAGGGATGATCCTCAGGGGCTGTCCTTGTGGAGTGAATGCCCTGCTCGGCTAGAAACCTTTCAAGCGAATCACTCAAGTATTCCCGAGCCCTGTCGCTATGGAAGCGAAAGCACGGAATGCCAAACGCTCGGAGGCGGGCAACAGCACGCATGATTGCAAGCTGCACATTGAAGGACTGGCGGGTCTTCAGCGGTTCAGCCCACACCAGAGTCACAAACTCTTGACCATCATCAGAGTCACTGCCCTCAGGCTGAAGCGGCGGAGGCTTGTGAGGAGATTTAACCTCAAAGCTCACAGGAAGAGCTGAGTCATCATCCTCACCCGGCGTGGAAGAAACCCCAACGGCCGAGCTTGGCTCTTCAAGAAAGTCATCCCCAAGCTTTGTGTACACCTTAACCCGAGAAGGCTGCTCAGCATCCCCCCTTAAGGGCTCTCCGGTAACATGCACCGGCTGGTAGATCAAGCTTGCATGGGGATCCTCCTTATCCTGGGCCTTAGCCTCATCAACCTTTTCTTGGAAAGCTATTTCAGAAGACTTATCCCGCCACTCCTTCTTATCACTTCTGACCGGCACCCTTATTGTGAAAATCACAAAATACCTGCATGCTCCTCCAAAGTCACGGCCCTTGTGGTACGGACCCGCAACATCGCTGGAGAGCTCAAACAGATGCGGATGCTTCGTGAAGTGGGAGCGATCGCGGGAAGCTCCTTGAATGCAAATTGGGCAATCATTGCGATACGGCAAATGATCTGCTTGGCAGTGCCTTTCCCAAACCTCGGGTGACATCTTCGCCACAGTGGCTTCCTGGCACAAGTTGAGAAGGAGTCCTTCCCGCTCACGGGTGTGAGCCTGCAAGCGCTCAAAGCTGACACAGCAGTAGTCATCCCAGGCCCGCAGAACCCGGCTAACAAGCCCGGGAGCCCACTCCTTGCCGTAGAAGTTAGAAGCCGGGGCTTCAATCACCTCTGGAGGAAGCTTCAGCTCGTGAAGAGACTCATACAGCTGAAAGCTGCTGGTATACACGACAGTGGCCTTAGAGCAGGGGTGGCCAAGAGTGCCCTGGTCGAAGCTGGCGGTCCATCCCCCCAGACACACAGAAACATTCTCATACTCGGGCCATTCCCACGCAGTGGAAGTCTCAGGCATTTCCAAGCAGTTGAAGAACTTCTCTTTGGCACACGAGGCCACAAAGGTCAACAGCAGAGACCGGAGGAACAACAGGGTGTCCCGATCAACCAAAGCACGATCGGACGGGCTGAGGTCTGAAAACCCAAACCTATCATCCCCTTCTTCCCCTCGGAACTTCAAGCCATTAGAGGAGGACGCCAGGGCTTCAGGATTGAAGGTCCTGCTTGGCGGGCCACATACGACCCCATCGATGACACCCAGGGTGGCTGCCCGCAGCAGCATGCCAAACACATCATCAGAAAGAAGGTCCGATCCCCTGGAGATATCAACCTCAAGCACTTGGCCGACAGAATGTCGCCACCGCTGCTTTCCAGCAAACAGATGCACCAAGGTTGGGACCTGAGGGTCAAACAGCTGTCTCCTGGTCCGGCGGTTGAAGGGAACGCAGGAGGGATCAAAGGTGGGACTCACCGCAACCTGAGACGCTAACCCTTCTGGGAGCCCAGGAAAGAGGGTCTTAACGATCAGCTGCAGCTCACTTTCGCTGCACGAATCTGCCGCCACATGGGCTGCAACCCACTCCCTTAGGGACGAAAGCCCAACCTCCTCCTGGCCAACTGATCGCTGCCAAAGCTGTTGCGATACGGCCCTTGAGGTCTCACGGCGCAAGAGGAAGCGCTCATACTCGCCAATCAGGCGGAGCACCAGAAACTCTGGCAACTCAGGAGTGCCATCCTTGAGTCTCACCGGGAGGATCCCGAGACCTGGATGCCGCACGTGAATGCCCCGGTCAGTCCAGTTGATCTCACAGCCCAAAAGCGGCAACGCATGCATCGGCAAGATTGGCTGCACTGACTCCCTGACCAACAAAGTCCCGGCGGAGTTCACATGCATCAGAGCCTCGCCGACCGCGAGAGACACGCTCACCGGGCGGGACTCCTGGATTTCCTGAGGCGATGCCTGGCGGAGAGAAGCGGAGGCCCCGCTATCCAACAAGCCGTAGCCCGTCGGGTTGCTCACAGCACTAAGCCGCAAGGCCTTGGTCTTGATCGACCTTAGCACACTCAAGATCTCTGCATTGATGGCTGCATTGCCATCCCCCTGACTCGGAGCTGCAGCCTCTGCCTGGTCATTCGCGGTCCCAGCAGGCGCGGTTTGAGGGTCTACGGTAGCAACCTTAGGTTTACCCCCAGGCTTGCCTTCCTTGCCCTTACCTTCCTTAGCCTTACCCTTCGCCTTACCCTTAGGAGAGGAATCGGCAGGGGCCTTTGGTGTCTTAGGGCTAGTGGAAGGGGACTCCTCATTGGCAGCCTTAGCCTCCGCCTTTAACCTGGCTTTCACCGGGCATGAGTCCGCCCAGTGATCTTCGGCACTGCAACAGAAGCATCGGCCCCGCATCTTTTCTTCATCCTGGTCGTGGTAGAACTGACAGGACGACCCGTACGTGCAACCGCCAGCCGTTAGCCAGCTTCTGCAAGGTTTCATACCTGCACCCGGCGACTTGGGTCCCGCTGGAGAAGTCTTGGCCTTCGGGGTACTTGGAGACGTCTGCAAGCGCTGCAAGCGCTGCTTCTTAGCATCATCCCCTCGGCCTGGAACCTCATCCTTCACAGGATTGTCATCTGTGGAGTGCATCAGGTGCTCCACCTCCGCCTGCATCATTCGACACAACTCCGACACAGCGTCGGAGGTCGGCTGGTAGTCAACCCCAAGCCGCTCACGGAAGGTGGCAAGTCGGAAAAGGCTCGCGGAGTGCTTCTGCAACACCTTTCCTGTCAGGACATCTAAACCCTTAACCAGAAGCGTGGTGTCAGGCTCTGCTGCGTGCAGTTGCTTCAGGCGCATACGCCATTGGGTCCACTGCCTCAGCAGCTTTGCAGCCTCCGACAAAGTGGAAGCAGCCTTCGGCGTCACCAAAAAACGCAACATGGTTGATCGTTCTGACGCTCCCCCGGGCTGAAACACCGTCATCAGACGAAAGATCTTTCCTGCCACACTCAGGTGGCGTGAGGCGACAATGTCAACCCTCACAGCATCCGGGATTGCCTGAAGAATCAAGGTCACGCATCGCTGTTCCAGCAAGGCATGCTGGGGCTGCACCAAATTTACCTGATCAAACTCCTTCTGGATCGACAGCCTTTCAAGCGGGGAAGTGGAGAGCCACCGCACGTAGGCCTGGTTGGCCGCCTGGTATGTATAACCCCACCAGACACTTCCGGTGTCTGACAGTGAAGAAATCATCGGCTGGACCACTGCGATCCAATCTCCAAGCGCGGTGGGGTTGTTAGGGTTGTAGGCCTCTAGGGACGGTAGGGAACTTACATGTTTACCCACAGCTTCAGGCCTAAGGTCCTTAACATCAACCCGACCACTATTTCCAACCGGCGGGGCAGCTATGGGAAGACTTAAACCCGAAGGGGCCGGTGGGCTCGGAGGTGGAGTGGACGATGGAGGCCTCGGAGGAGGCGATTGGTATCGAGGCATTGCCGCTCCCGCGCAGGAGGAGACAGCATGGCAGGATGGCACTGGAAGTTGTGCTCCAAACGCAGGATGCTTCGGAGGAGATGGACTGTTGCTCCACGCCCCAGAAGTGGGCGGAGCTGCGACCAAGGGCGAAGTCCACTGCGGAGGAGGAGGAGGAACGAAGTCCACAGGCTCTAAAACCAACGAACCATTAACCACCTTCCAGCTATGATTAACTCCCATAACCCTTATCACCCCAGACGAAGTCGGCAACTGGGCACGGGGAGACAGAGCGAAGTACTGAGGTCCAGCACCCGCAGCAGAATGAAGTCCAAAGTCCATCGAAGGAACCTCGGAAGGAGAAACGGGATTGGGAATCCCTGAAGAGGATTGGACTCCTGGGGGCCCTGTAAAAGAGTGAAGTCCAAAGTCCATAGACGGAACCTCAGAAGGCGAAAGGGTGGCCCCAGGAGCACTCGTAGTTGAAGTCAAAGGCACCATGTCCCCGGGAAAAGCCATCGGGGAGTGAACAGATGGGCCAAAATCCATATCGAGGGAGGACTGACGTGGAGGCTCCTGACCCAAGACAAGGTCGTGAGTGGAATGAAGGGGATCCGAAACATTCCAAGAAGACCACCCCTCAGAGGCGAAAGGAGGCAGAGGTGGCACCGGGGGCAAAGGATAACCCTCCTCAGACTGAAAGTTTACCCTTTGGCCCTTGAGCTCTAGTTCCTCTACCCTACGCCCAGAAGAGGCCGACCCAAAAGATCTGGATCCTCTCGTACTACGTTCAGCCTCAGCTTTCTCTAGCCTATCATGAAGATGCTCAACCAAAGACCGTAGTCTAACGATTTCGAAATGTTGCTCTGAGGGATCCGGGATCTCGTAGGCCGAACTCTTCTGGGACCTCTGGGCTTCCGGAGACAGAGGGATAGACCTCCTTGCTGCGTCTTCACTGACGCTCTCAGCCCTTTCGTTCCCTAATCTCGCGCTACCGGTTTCTAGTTCGAAGTGAGACCTGTTCGGAACCCTTTCTTCTGAAACGCCTTCCCCGACAGTTGTGGAAACTCTCGGAATCCCAAGGCTAGCTGCTGAAGTTCCTGGAAGTTGCCCAGGCGATCCTGAAGCTCCCACAACTCTCGGTCCCAGCACTCCAGAATTCAAAGAGTCCCGAACTTGATTCAAGCCAGCAGGATCCTCATTCGTCAGCTTGGGCGCTGCTTGTCTTCCCAGCTCTCGATCAGACGTTTCCCGCAGTTCCACTGGATCTTCATCATTCCAAATCGTTACTTTCGTAGCATCATTCAAGAGGCTTGGGGTTGGCTCAAACTTCATGGGAGACATAGACATCCAGTCCATAGGTTCACCCTCTCTGATAGGCCCAGGTTTCCCAGAACGCATCTTTAGACCAGGGTTGGTCGCCTGTCCACTGGCAGCCTGAACCACATCTGAAGTTCTCCCTGTCTCACCATTTCCCGAGCCTTCTGTAGGAAGTCCCTTCCCCTTCCCTCCAGACCCCAACTCATAGTCAGGCTCCAGAACATCATCGTCTACTCGAACCTCGGGAAGCTTCTTGGCCCCATCAAGCCCTTGAGGTCTCGCCTTCTGAAGCTCAACCTCTGCCTTGGCCTTGTCCGACCAGAAGGGGTGCGCTGTCGGCGAGGTCTCCTCCGTAGCCAAGGCAGTCTCCTGTTCCTGATCCCTGGCATCAGGATCTTGCCGTCGGCGGCGCATGGAGGGGTCCATTGTTTCGAGGGACTAGATCTAGAAAGTTATCTCAGCGAACCTATCACCCGACTAAGCTAGGACCTAGAGCCTAGACTTATAAAGTCGGGGAGCGGAGGGCGATACTTAGGGGCCTAAGCCTACAAAGTAGAGCTAAAGGAACCCTAAGGGAGCTTGGGCTCCTAACCTCTTTTCGAGGAGTTACCGGGGAAGGGCCTTTAGAAGAACCTGGCTACCTAAGCTTTGGACTCTAGGCTCAACCCTGAACTTACACCCCGAAAGCACGCAACAACTTTATATACGCTGAGCAAAAAAGGCCTGCATGTGCGTGTCATCATGCGCAGGGGCTCATGCTGAATCTCCAACAATTAGAATAGGGTTTTGGGGTATACTATACTCTAATTCTAATAAGGACCCCCCAAAATAGTATAAGTGTAACGAGTTTCATGCGCAGACCCAGCCCGTGAGCTCCCCAAGAGAATCTGACAGTCCAAGTACCACAACTACTGCTTTACAGTGCTACCATCCTTATCCAGATTCCGACACCTGATCTTTCGTTGCTTGGGACCCTGAAGAGCAAGCCGAAAAAAGCAACGATTCCATGTGCCCAAGGCCACAGACTCTCTTCATCAAAGCGCCCGGATCCCTTAAGTAGCTCAAATCTTCGCACCTGTATCTATAAGCAGTGTCACAGTGAGCATTCACTGTGAGCTTACATGGAGAGTTGGAGACCTGGTAACTAGTTCGTTTGTAAACCCAAAAGTATCCCAGCTCTATTTCGGATCCCTTCATAGGCTACTTACAAGTCTACTCACTACCTGCTTACTAAGTCCCCCGACCCTCCAAGAGAGTTCTGGGGTCTTGGCTGCAGGGTCTATGAGTCTCAAGAGGGTATACTGCATGCAGGACTATGGGCGAGTGTATACAAGAACCATACGTGCACTGAGGTACGTTTGGTTGCCGCTTTGGTATATCAGCGCCTTTGCACGCACCGAAAGGGTCCAAGGGCCCACGGGTTATCCTGGTCGGTGCGCTGTTAAGATCAATGAGTCGACATACTTGGGGTTTGTGTATAGGGCCAACACACAGTAGCCTAGTAGTACAAAGCTCCATCGCTACCTGGGTCCCAAAAACCTAAAGCCCTAAAGCACTATAAACCCTCAATCCTTAACGGCCTAAATTCTTACGTCTTTCGATGTCCCAGCCCATGAACCTTAAACACCAAGCCCGAAACCCAAGACTCCCTAAGCCATCTGAGGCCTAGTTTTGAATCCTGAACATGATGTTGCCATAATTGGTTCCCAAAGCCCTAATTTCCCATTGTAGGCTGTTGGTTCGGGCCTCGCCATATGCACTGCAGACGGGCGATTATAGCCTTTCGTTGGGTTTCTTCAGGCTCTGCTTGAAGGGAGGAAGGTTGTTGTTTAGGGTGTAGGGTTCCAAAAAACGAAAGCATGAGCAGAGTTTGATTTTCCTGAGAGCTATTAGCGTTGAGTGCCTCGACACCCTGAACTAGGACTCCGTTAAGGGTACCTGTAAGTCTTGCTAAGTCCCCCCTGCAACTTAGCTACTGTAGTGGATCCCAATCACCAGACCTTCATCCCCAAGCCTAGGCCTACGTAGATACTAACTCGCCAAGGTTCGATCAGGAAGAGCATCGGCGAATGGATCCAGTGCCTCGTCACTCTTGGTCCTACGTGGTTGAGGTTAGAAGTGTTTGATGGAAACATCCGGTCAAGGCTGTTCGACGAATCGTATGGGGTGTAATTATACTAGGGCCCAGAGTAGGCCCTTATTCCCTTTTTAAGGGTTTAGGTTCCCTTATAACCCCCTTTATCCCCAAAAGGGCACCCTTTTTATTCCTAGGTTACTCTTGGGTCTAGTATACACCCTAAACCCTAAACCCTAAACCCTACAGACAGGCGGTTCTATCTTGGAAAGGTTCTCTGGAGCTCAGGGTGGATTGTTGCTTGGAGAGTCGGGGGACTTAGTAAGTAGGGGCTCCTTTAAAGGGGATTATAAGGGTTCCTTTAAAGGGCTCTATAGGGGTACTATAGGGTTTAGGGTTTAGGGTTCAGGGACTTAGTAAGTAGGTAATAAGTAGACTTATAAGTATCCTAAAAGGGATCCTAATTGGGGTTATGGTACTTATAAGTCTCCAAAATAACTAGTCACTAAGTCCCCCGACCCTCCAAGTGAGGGCTCATGGCTAATCTATAGTCATCATCTCGTCAAGCTACCCGATCGAATCTAATCTAGGTACATAGTCATTTTTCTGCGCTTGCACTCCTTCTTTTTTTCTCTCTTTATTCTGTCTTAATTCGTTCTTGCATGCATTTTTTTGTTTTTTTCTCTCTCTTTCTCTCCCTCTCTCTCTCTCTCTCTCTCTCTCTCTCTCTCTCTCTCACACTCACACTCTCACTCACTCACTCACTCACTCACTCACTGTCTCAGCCGGTCTCACTCCTTTCTTCGTCTCGGTCTCTCACAGCGAAAGAGGAAGCTTCACCCCAAGCCAGCCACACATGCAGTGCGATCTATGTGGACGTTGAAGCAACCAGTTTCGAATCAGTAAAGCTTCAAATGTATAGATCGTAAAAGTATTGAACACCATCGCCCCTATAATGCCCAAATGCCTAAGTCAGAAAATCCCAAATGGAGCTTCTGCGCCACGGACTGCTCAGGATATGCGTGGATGCTACAACCGGCACATTGCTCGCTATGGGAGCGTCTTGGCATTGTACTAGTTTGTTGATTTGTGTTGATAATTATAATGTGATTGTCCAAATGCCCAGCACCCCACGCCCCAAATCCAAACCTGCACTCAAACTTCCTAAACCCAACCGCGAACCCCGATCCTGCGCTTTGATCCTGAACCCAGGTTTGGTTGGTTCGGGGTTTAATGTGAGTTTAGGGTTCAGGGTTCAGGCGCAGCAGGATCTTTGGTTCAGCTTTTGTTGTGGTCGTTAGTTTTGGCCTGAAGCCTTACAAGCCCCAGCCTCTAAACCAAAAATACAAGACGTCGCCTCCTGCCCATACCGTTGACCCTTTGCGGCCTGACTGGTGCGCTTTTAGATAGACATGTAGTAGTACATACCATCGTGGCATACCTATCCCCGCAAATCATTCCTTGTCGAGGACGTATATCAGGAAATTGCAACAAGGAGCCCTGAAAATGCAGATTCGTTTAGGGTTACGCTAAACCGCTTGGCCCTGAAACACGAATGCACGAAATCCTAAACCTGAAACCTCAAACAGTCGTTGCCGTCTCTCAGTGTTGAACCTTCGTGCGAGAGGTTGTCGCGGAAAACCTAGGCGACATGGCTCCTGAATGCGGCAATGCCAGGCGGTGGAGGCTCTGTGTGCGCATTGGAAAGCCCACAAAACCTCTGAATCCATGATAGTAGCATTCTACAGCCCATACGTCAAATAGTGGAATATGGCAGCTTCCTTACAAAGAAGGTGCCGGATTATGTCCAAGAAGGCAGTATTAGGGTTATTCGTACGTTGCTTTCACCCGAAGTATGGTGCATCTACTGAATCTAGCAAATCTTCGCCAAAATGTGGGAGATACATTACCAGCCTGGCTTGATTGCAGGCTGTAGGGTTTCTGTGTGTCGAGCCTTCTACTTACTTCTGTGTTGAGGGCTTTAGGGTTCGTGTTTAGGGATTCGGGTCTTGGGTCTGGGTGGGTGTCTTTCGGAACGGAGATGAAGCGCCGAGGCTTGGGTCAAGTAGCCAGGTACTGGAGGTCGGAATAATTGAATAGTATAGTTGTATAGTCAGTGCAGCCCAGTATCAGTATAGCCTCTTTCTAAGTATAGACCTATAACAGATCTTCACTATCAGTATAATTAGCTTCTTTCTAATTTCAGAAATAGGTTCAGTACAATGGGCGGCACCCTGAGCTCTGACTTGAAGAAAAACCCGAAGCCCGAAACCCTAATTTAGAGGCAAAACGATTACCGAAACTATTTTGGGGTTCCTTCTTATAATTAGGTATCATGGGCCCCAAAACCTTAAATATTAAGGCCACTACATTATAGTACCCTTATAGAGCCCTTAGAGAAGTATAGAACCCTTTAAGGATCCCTTTAAAGGAACCCTATTCTAATTTTTGAGGCCCCTTCCTTAAGCCGTCAAAGCCCAATGTCAGGAGGTCTTGGACGCGGGCGCAGCGGCGTTGACCAAGGGATGCTTCCAGGCTCTTCGTGGGCTTTGCGGGTTTAGGGTTTAGGGTCTATAGGGTTCCGGGTCCGGAACCTAGCATTCAGAGTTTAGTTTAGGGTTTAGGGTTGAGGGTTTAGGGTTTAGAGTTAACAATAGTAAGTAGTAGTGCTGTATACGATATACTGCTTCAATCGCTACCCTGGGTTAGTAACAACCAACAGTCATGCTACGCTATACCCCAAGCATACTCTATCAGCTGTTCAATCCCGTATTTTCGGGATGGGGTTTAGTGAAAGCCGAACAACCTCGAGCAGCATGATCTGATTCGTAGTAGGGAAAGGAGGAATGGGCAAAAGGAACGTAAAAGGAACTATATAAGGGGCTATCATGGCCCTGGTTCTTACTAATAGTAGGGAATGAGGGAATGCGTGCAAGGGACTTCTATAGGGGACTATCATAGGGCTCCATTCCCCCTTTCCGTACTAAGAACCGGGAGTTTTATCCCGGACTGCCGACTGGCTGCCTTTCGGGCCTAAATATCCTAGGTTTACCGTGGCCCTGAATCTACCTTTTAAGGGCACCTTATCGTGATTTCCTTACATAAGTCCGTTAAAAGATAGGTTTTCCCAGGGATAAGGTAGGGTTTAGGGATGAGCAGTTGAACCCCTAAACCTTGTCATTAGGTAGCTTTGTACATCGGGAGCCCTCATTCCCACGAATGAGCCAGGAGGCTACGACGAGTCGCTCTGCTTGCTGTGCGCTTCTGCTGTGGCCTATGTCGCTGGGCTTTACGGCTTTACTGGGTTCTTGTAGAGGAACTTAGTTTCATGTACTATAATAACGGATCTAAAGTAATTATAAATATAATGGGGCATGTGTCGCAGGGCTTCAGGGTTTATGGTTGATCTTTGTTTGTTTCAATGGAAGTTGGATGCTTCAATGCCTTGGCCCTTGCTGAATTCGAGGGTTGAGGGTTTAGGGTTGGGGGTTTGGGTTTTGTTGCTTGGTTTGTATACAAAAAGCTGAGGCACTCAAGCAAGAAGTCTCGAGTTTTGCTTTTGGAGGTATTGCATAGACGCTCGGCCCTCCTCCACATGAACCCTATAAGCCCTAAGCCCGGACCCTCCGCCCCCCTCGCCTTCCAAACGAAAGCGATCCTAGGCGGTGTGCATGAGCCCGCTGAGCACCGACGCAAAGCAGTTCTTCTTCGGAACCCTTGGGTCCCTTCTTGCCAGCTCCTCAGACCCTAGGACTCCATGTACCCATATAGTAGGTACTTAGACCTTCAAGGGGTCCCTACATGGATACTTTAAGGCCCTAAGTACCTACTATATGGGTACATGGAGCCTTTGGGAGAGTGGTTCTCTAAATTAAGGTCCGTTTTTCGGGTACCTTTCATAAGGGTGCCGTACGGCGGCGAGCTAGAAAGGGGTGGTTTGGGGTGTGGCATTGGTTTTGAGAGGTCGCTGTTGGGTTTTAGTCGGGTTTGCATTGGCGCTTCAAGATTCTACTGGCTGGAGGGTTTTGGGGTTTGGGTCCAAGTTTAGGATTTAAAAGGGTTGAGGTTCTTGCCGTTTTTGCAAGGGTTAGGCGAAGGGCTAGGGAAGTACATGAGCTTCGAGGCTTCCAAACTCGCAAGTATTCGCAGTCATGCACCATAGCCGAAGACCCTAACTAAACCTGAGGGTGCTTCCCCTAAATTCTAAACCCTGAAGCCAAAACGCATCATGTCTGAAAATAGGGGACTCTATATAGTACCCTGAATATTAGGATCTAGGGGACCTTCCTATATAGTACTAGGATCCTTGTTATGATATGGACCCCAGAATAAGGTACCTCAAACTCTAAACCCTTCTTGATCCCCGATAGAAGCCTTAGTCACTGACTCCTTAAAGGAACCCTTGGACCCCAAGACAAGGGACCCTAAACCCTGAGCCGTTAGAGATCCCATATGTAGTTTCACAGTTGAGGGCAAAATGCCAGCGCTTCTTGGAGAAAGGGTGCACATCAACTTTAAAAAACGAGATCCCCTATGGAACCGACAAAGGAGCCCTTAAAGGAAATTATGGACCCCAAAATGAGGTACCCCTAATTTTCGGAGATCCCTTGGCCGCCCGAGGTTCTTTTCATGAGCCCCGCCCGGGTCTCAGACAGAGCGGGAGCGGGACATGGAAGGATTGTCCGAAGCGCCGGGGTTTGGGATTTAGGGTTTAGGCGTTTAGGGTTTTAGGGGTTTGGGGTTTAGGGGGTTTGTGGGTGTGCATGCGGGCTTGTGGTGAAGATGGGTCGCATCTACATGTTCAACCCGCGCCATGTCAGAATACCTAGTAGCACAGGAACAATGGACATCACGAAGTCCAAAACCTAAAGCCTCAAGGCTTCAGAATGTCCTACAAATTCCCGACTGAACGGTAACCGCTGAAACCCGAACCCCAAACACTAATAACCCCCAAACACCCAGACCTATCATGGAACCAGCATACAAACCTTATGCGAACGTTTGGGCTTCATGGAAGCCTTGGGAGAAAGAGTGATCCAGAGGCTTTCATTACTCGAGCGAGGGTTCTCGAGGGTTCTGGATCAGGATTTTGGCATTTGGGTTTCAAGATCTTCAAGTCCAGTGTTCCGAGGGAAGGGATTTATGGGTTTGGGGCTCGGGCCTCAGTGTTTTATTCGGCTGTGAGGATGCAGTGCCAAGCTCAACATGGTGTTTTTTAGGCTGCAGCCAAACCAAACCACAACAAGGACCGCAAACGGGATCGTGATGTTGAGCAGCAAGGAAGACGTTTCAGGGCTTCTGCTTCTGCGTATGTTGCTTCGTTGTTAGTTCAGCCTTTCTGGCACAGCAGTGAGAGGAGGAGCAGTACTGCAGTACCCTCAACCCTATACCCGAAATGATAGATCCTGGACCCTAAGTCCCAGATTTTGAATCCTCAGCCCGACCCTGAACTTGGGATCGACCTCGGGATCTCTCAGGCCTTGTCACAGAGGGCGTTTCGTACGCCGCTGCTCTTCGAGGCTCTACATGCATGGGGCTTGCGGGGCCAAGGTCGAGTGCTACGTGGGTGATTGTCAAAATTATGGCCCTTTTTGGGTCCCTATTATGATATTATGATGCGGCACATGTTGTTTAGAGCTTAGGGTAATTACCCAAATAGGGACCCTAATTTTGACAACTACCCAAGCAACTGTATGTATGCATGTATGCTTGTGTGTAGGTATGCATGTGCGCATGTATGTATGTATGCATGCATGCATACATGTAATTATGCGTGTATGCATGCAACCCATAGCCCTAAATCCTGATCCCTCCAGTGCTCAGGATTCAAGCCTGATTTTGAGTTCATGTCCCGGAAGAGGCCCAAAAGCCGCAGTGGACCTCTATCCTGCTATGCTGCCGGTCTGCAACGGTGTCTTTTTGATTTGAAAGTTCCTTGAACTGTTCCAGCAAGGGTTACATGCTTCCTGTTTTGGGTGATGGCGCAGGAATTTTGCATCTATCTCCTAAGAAAAAGCCACATCAGGTACTGTATACTGTTTAAAGACTGTAGACGACCCGAAGAAGTTGCCATTTGCATGCTTGGAGTCTTAGGGATCCAAGCCTCCAAAGCCCAGTACTTCGAATTCGGTATCACATCGCGTAAACCCTTGCACCCTAATCCCCCAAACCATACACCATACATCCTACACAGCCCCCCACACTCTAACTCCTAACCCCCCACACTCTATGCCGCAAATCCGGAACCCCAAACCTCTAAAGCCCGAGCCCTAGACACCTAAGCCATCTTAATCCCCTTCTTCCCCAAAACACCCTGACTCCAAGGTCACCTTTACTTGACTCTCACTGCTTTGGCTTTATCTGCCTTGGCCTTAGTCCTATGCACAAGGCTTGGGTTTCAGGATTTCCCTCAGAAAAGTTCGAAAGCCAGATTTGTCTTGCGAGTCCACAGACGCACGGCAATGGTGGACTGCATCATACTACGGACAATACGGGACCGAACCGTAGGAGGGCAGTTTCAGGGCTGCTGGCTATGCATTGACATGATGATGCTGCTTCTGCTCGGACTCGCAGACTCGCGCCACCACCACGAAGCATGATGAGGCTGAGAGCATGGCTTTGCAAGCAAGGAGATGTAGGAAGAAGATCCGAAGCTACACTCGGGATCCGTACTGCACCCTAAACCACCTGCATCCCTCTAATGTTCAGATCGTGATCCACCAACCTTCGCGGAGCATCATCCACACTTGAAGCAAATAAGCCAACCTGGAGCGTCTGTCTTGCCACAAGTCTTCCCGGGCCTGCACATCTATCCTACAATGGTAAAGTATCGGAAGAACGTGTCGTGTGATTTTCACATATACATATGTATGCTTTTGCACAAGTATAGATACATATGTCTATATATATATATGTATATGTAAGATTATTTACATAAACATGTATATATATATATATACATATGTAGGGTCCTCATTCCATTATAAGGTGCCTTCCTGGAGCTTATATGTCGTAGCAGATCCCACTGTCGCAGAGGCAACCACTCTCCTGATGCGGCTGCCCTACTGTTTCTCCTGCGGCCTAGTTGCAAAGGGTTTGGGTTTTCCAGAATCCAGCCCTGCATGTGTTACCGTTGAGGCATCCTCTTCCGCGCAAGCCGCCGGATGTGCTTAAAGTAGGTTGAAGAAGTCAAGCAGAGCGGAGCAGGGCTCATGCGGGTAGCTGGAGCGGACAGCTTTGGCATATTCGGGGTTTTCGGCCGAAATCTTGCACAAGGGGATGGAAGACAGGTTTGGCAATCCTTGCATCCAGTCGCATGTCGTTTGAGAGCAGGTTATATAGTGCGTCTAGATCAGCTTGCGATGATGGTACGATTGCAAATCCTGCTGTCCGTTTCAATGTCGCAGGACTACGCACGTCCACTCGTTCGTTTGTTGGGACGGAGCTGCTCTAGTTCCCGCGAACCCTAAACCTATGTCCAGCCTCGAGTTGCGACTTCACAATGGAAGCTAGTCCAGAAGACTCCCTAGTAATTATGCCAGCCACATCACCCCCCAAAAAAAAGAAACTTGGCCTACTTGTAGGCTTCAGGTTTATGGGCAATGGTGTTTGAAGCTTGAGGGCTAGCAGTTTAGGGTTAGTTCGCTCTTGGCAGGGTCTTACGGTTGACAACTCCAGAAGCGTCATCCTTAAGGCCAAAGTCTGTATAGACATACATATACATATGCATACATACACGCGATATGTGTACATATATACATATAAATATATATACAAACATATACGTATACATATATATATATATATATATATATATATATCCTAGTTGGGTACGCGGACCCTTGCGGTACTATGATTTCTGCTTTTTCAGATTCAGAGTTCCGAAGCTCAGACTTCGAAGCCACAGCATGGAGCTCTGCTGGTACCTAGGGTTCGGAATAAGGGCTTAAAGGGAACTCCAGAAAGTTGGAATATGGTTTCATGGTAGGATACCCTATAATTTACCATCGAAGGGCTAGGAGAATCATATTCCAACTTTCTGGCTTTTACGTTAGAATGTAGTTTATGTACCCATATAGTATATACTTGGGCCTTCAAGGGGTTCCTATATAGGTACTTTAAGGCCTAATAAGTAAACCTCATAAAGTTGGAAACCGGATTAAGGCCAAATAGTGCTGGGATTCCTTATACATTCGTCTTAGGGATCGAGGCTATAGGGTTTCCACCTTGTTTGGGGTTTACTGTAGAGTGTAGCGTGTAATTAGGGTTTAGGGTACACTATTCTGTAGGGTTCCTCATCATAGTTATACAGGCTCTCTTCGAAGCACTCAGGCCATGATAGTATGCTGGTAGATCCGAGGTTCGCTGTTGGCTTCGTCTCATGCGGCGGAGGCAAGGAAGAACAGCAGGTATAGAATGGTTTAGGGTGTAGGGTTTAGCAGAGGTTTTGGTGAGCTGGCATGCGGTTTGATTGTTGATTCCACCGATAAAAGGAGGGACCCTTAATAAGGACCCCTAGGTATATAACATTAATACCCAGTATATAGCCCGCTTTAGGGTAGGGATCCGCAGCAAGGGTCCCTCTTTTTGCCGTTTGATTAATGTAGTTGCGTTCATGCAAGGCTGGAGAGCCGCAGGCCTCCAAGATCTGCAATTCTAACTGCCCAGACCTTCCAAAATCCCTTAATTAAGGAGTATACCTTAAATTATAATAGGATCCATAATATGATTTAAGGTATATTCCTTAATTAAAGAATTCAGGGATTTTGGAAGGTCTGGGTGATAGTGGAAGCCCTGCAAACACCCTGGAGTTCCCATCTAAGAAAGCACGACAACGTCAATACCTGAAGCCCACTGCACAGAGAGTCATATTCCCCTCTTGTCTTATGCAATCGTACCATAATGCATACATCCTCAAACCTAAATTCTAAACCCTACCCTATAGTCTCCATTGTACTTTTTTTGGCTAACCAAAATCTCTATTATGAGATCCTAACCATAAAACTGGATAACCAAAAGAAGGAACTACAATGGAGGCTATAGGTACACCCTGATACATCCACAAACCTGTTCGACTTCTGAGCCGCCTGTATAGATTTCTTGGAGGGTCGGGGGACTCAGTAAGAGGGTAATGAGTATAGTAGAGTTATAATTATAAGTACTCTAAAAGGGATTCTAATTGGGGTTATGGTACTTATAAGTCCCGAAAATAAGAAAATACTAAGTCCCCCGAGCCTCCAAGTCGTAAGACCGACTGCGCAGGATCTTTCGGACCTGGCAAAGGACCTGTGGCACCACGGCATAGGATGCAGAATGGGTTGGGGCATACCGGTTAAGGGGTTTGATGAGGTTTCAGGTTCTGGGTTTAGGGTATGTCGGTTTAGGTTCTCGGGTTTAGGGGCGTAAGTCGGTTTAAGGGCAGAGTTTGGGGATTGCTGGAAGGAATGAGGGAGTCTAGGTCCTCATCATTGTGAGGACCCCAGAGCTTCCAAAACCCCTTAATTCAGGAATATTCCTTAAATCATATTAGGGATCTTACTTTGTTTTAAGGTATATTCCTTAACTAAGGGCTTTTGGAAGCTCTGGGACAGTCAGTAACACCAAAGACACAGAACATTTGGTAGGGAACCCGCGAAAGAGCCCCTGCTGCGCCTGCCAGAGAATGGAGGTAGCTCAGCCCTATCAGTACATAGCACAACCAGAACAACCTGCTGGGTTCACCAGACGCCAGACGCCTTTAATCGCAAGTTATCCGTTTTCTAACACCTTCAGCTTTTTCGAAAACCCTCAGCCCTAGACCCTAAACCCAAGCCAAGGAAAGGTGTCCAACTGCTCCTGAAGTGCTATCGCTCCGGCACCAAAGAGATGGAGATTGAGACCCTAGGTGGCTGTGGCTTTCCGGATAGGACTGCTTGGAGGGTCAGGAGACTTAGTAACTTAGTAAGTAGATAATACATATCCATAACCCCAATTAAGATTCCTTCTAAGGTACTTATAAGTCTACCTATTACCTATGTACTAAGTCCCGCGACCCTCCAAGTGCCGGTAACATGAGTTTCGGACTGTCTCAGTGTTCCGAAACGTAATCAAGCATCCATGAATGCACACACATACATACATGCATACGTACATACATACATACATACGTCCATGCATGCATACGTACATACGTACACACGTGCATACCTGAGGATGTTTCATAATCATCTGTTGGCATGTGAGCGATATATCATCCGTCTATGTGTGCATCCATGCAGACGAACGGAAAGCAAAGCTAGAGTCCTTGATCCCTTAACGATTCATGAGTTACCTTGAGTCACCAAAACCTAATTTTTGAAGGGTCCCGATAAATTTCTTCTTAGGGCTACTTCTGATAGGAACCTACAATAAACCGGGGTTGGGAGTAGCATACTTGCATACTTCTTGTTTTCGGGTGCCTGTTCCTCAAAGCATCCATTGTGAAATACAAGTCTATGCCTTTTTTCCCTGGTTACTTTACTGATTACTTCAAAGTCCAGAAAAGTGGGGTAAGATAATCCGGTGACCCCAAACCCTACAAAATAGTAGGTTCCGATTAGAGGATTAGAGGGTAGAACCCTTAAAGCGGTAGGTTTTGGGATTCCCAGGTTGGGAGATTACGTGGTAGGGTTTAGGGTTCAGATCATGGAGCTAATGTAATGTAGGAACCTGATAAACAAACTTTGGGTCTAAAACCACCCAAAAATCGTGGGATTCAGAAAGGGAGCCCTAAATATGGCCCAAGGTTTCTTAATCAGGTTCGTACCTTGATCGCCGACTTGAGTCCCAGGCCCCCATCCGGAGCCCGACATGCTAGTCCCTGAATCCGAAAACCTAAATCTGAAGCCACTGAGTCCTAATCTTTTTTTGACCCATCACACCTACCTTTTGAGGGTTCCTCTTCATGACTTCCTTGCATAGGCCCTTGCACAGGTCGGTTTTTCGGTGCTTAAGGAAATCCTAAATCCCAAGCCCGCGAGTCCCAACCCCTAAACCCTGACTTTGCCAGGCCAGCATTTTGCGCAGCTCGTGGTCCGGGAAGAGCTTCTTTCACAAGCGCTGTGGGCGGCACGCAAGGCCGGAGAGAAGTGTGGGTTTTAGGGTTTAGGGTCTTAAGACGGGCTGAGGATTTTCTTTCGGCTTTGATTAGAATAGAAGGGTTGCATGAGGATCGCTGGGAGAAAAAGGGCTTTGCCAACGTTTCGTGTTGGTGGTTTCGAAGATCGCGTCTCGTCCTGTAACTATACCGTCAAAGTCATCATATTTGTTATTTCTTTCTCGTCGTGTCTACTGTTCTGGCGGCATTGACGGCGTCAGCATTGATAGCGGAACTTAGTTTGCATGGTCGGTTGACTAGGTGATCCGTTCGAGGCTGTACATGGGTTGAACTGCAAGTGTTGAAGCATACTTAGGATTTGGGGGGAATTCCGCCCAGAGCTTGCAAAACCCCTTAATTCAGGAATATTCCTTAAATAGTCTACTTAATTCAGGAATAATCCCTGAATCATATTAAGGATCCTACTATAATTTAAGGTATATTCCTTGATTAAGGCCTTTTGGAAGCTCTGGGCATTTCGTTGATTGGATCAGGAGTCGTGCGGTTCAAAAGGCGCCCTAAGACTTGAACCTCTCCATACCCAGGACCGAGATTACAAGAATCCCAAACCCCAGTGCGAATAAATAGGGTGTAGAGTTGTGGGGTTTAGGGTTTAGGGTTTTGGCTTTTTGGGGTTTAGGGCTGAGGGTTTAGGTTTTAGGGTTTGTTTAGGGGTTTTGTGTTGGGGGGGGGGAATAAGTCCCAAACAGTCGGGGTTCATGTAGCTCGGCTCGATCGTATCTTCTTTGGCCCTTAAAAACCCTAAAAAACTCGAAGTCTTAAGGGAGCCGGAGGCTCCAAAATCGCTTCATCAAGGAGTATACCTTAAATCATATTAGGCTCCCGATTATCATTTAAGGTATATTCCTTAATTAGGGAATCTACCTTAAATCATACTAGGGTCCCCATTATACTTTAAGGTATATATTCCTTAATGAAGGGATTTTGGAGCTTCTGGGGAGCCGGAAGCCCCCCCCCATTGTGCCAGGAAGCATGTCTCGGGCGGGCAGAGATCCTCAGGCCGGCTGTTTCCAGTGGTTTCAGGTTTGCGAGTTTCCATGGCCGGCGGAATGGGCTGAGGAATCCCCTAAACCCTAGACCCTCGACCCTAAACTACCCTAAACCCTAGACCCTAAACCCTAAAACCCCAGACCCAAAGGCCCTTTAGCCTGCAAAGCTTGAGCCCGAAAGCCCAAAGACGCCAAGCCGTAGACCCTGAAAAACGGCTGCAGCCTAAACTCTTAACCCTATGCTGCCAAGGACCATAATATAGCTAGGGCCCCAGACCCCTTAAGGACCCAATAGTAAGGTCCCTATGCATAGGGTAAGTACTTTAAGACCCTTGAGCCCGACTGCCCGAAAGCTGTTCACGGTGTTGCTTTGAGGTGGGCGGGTAAGGGTTCCTTGCGTTGCTGATTCCACACTTTGTAAGCTTTGGAGATATTAGTATAGGTGGTGGTTTGGTGGTTTAGGATTGTGAGTAGACTCTTGAGGTTTTAGGGGTTAGTCGTGTAGATTTATGACGTTCCAGACTGGGCTCAAGGGCTGTCGGGTCTCGGATGTAGAGTGTATGTTGCATAGAGCCTACGCGGCAGATTTGACCCTATGCCCGTTGCCTGAAATCGTTGAGCTGTCCAAACTCTAAAGACAGCTTCAGGGAATAGTCTCGGAATACTGGGGGGGGGGGGGAATGTCTTCATGACGTCTTGGTTCCATAAGTGTTCCATATGTGACGTCTTCAATGTTTCCCTGAATTGATGCCTGTAGTATGTGTCCACGGCTTTCTTAAAGTCTAAACCCAAGCCAAGCGCCACTATTTCGTCGCGACCCGTCCCTGTGAATTCCTCCCTCATGCCGGGGAAACGAGAAGAGAACACACCCTGTCGATAAGATTTCAGGTCTGTGGTGTTAAGGGGTTCAATGTTCAATTACCGAACCACCAATCTACCCCCCCCCCCCCAAGACTAACCTACGCTAGCTGCTCTCCTAAACTGAAGTCTGGGGACGTTGGACCGTTAAGCAGTGGTCTCGACAGAAGAGTATGCAGATCGATGACAATTTCTTCCTCGTGGGGTTTCCCGCTCTGTGGGCAGTCTGCTGGACCCTCCCTGCAGTCTTTCGTGAAGGAAAACCCTATGACCCTATGTCCAGGTCGTGAGGATTTGTTTATCATGTTCCCTAAACCCTACCCACATCCCGCGACTCACGACAAGTTACAGCCCGACAAGGAAGCAACAGCCCCTAAACCCTAAACCGTAGAATAAGAGCACCAACTGACCTCATCTTGAACCTCAATCCTCGACCCTAATCCTTATAAGCCCTAAACCCTAAACCCCAAACCCCTCAACCTTAAACCTGAGCCCCTAAACCTTAAACCTGAACCCCTAAACCCCTAAACCCCCAAGCCTGAGCCGAGGCTCCGGGACCCTTCGCCCTGGATTTTAAATCCTAAGCTGCAAACCTAAACCCTACGCCCATGACCGGCCCCTCGATCCGTACTTTTAGGAAGCCTAAACACTACACGTGAACCCTGAACCCTGAATCTTACACCCTATAAGCCCCAAACGCCCTCAGCACTATAGGGGGCCTAAATAATTACCAATATTATTTACGGGGTTCCTTATTATACTTATAGTATAATGGGCCCCAAAAACCTTTTCTAATTAATTGCTACAGCCCGAAATTCTTTATAATGTCTTATAGAACCCTTAAAGGACCCTTTAAAAAAGAACCCTGTTTAATTGTATTAAGGCCCCTACATTACTTTCTTTTTCCCGAGCGCCCGCACCCACAACTCTCTGCACAGGCGCCTTTCGAGCTCTTGGGCTGGCATTTGGGGGGTTTGGGGTTTGGGTTGAGCTGGGATCTGGTCTTGCATCTTCTGGGTTCTTGTTAGGGAGTTTAACTCAAAGTACCATAATAGGGGTCGGTAGTAACTAGTACGGCTTCCTTATCATAGCAGCTTAACTTAGACACCTTAACAAGAACCCGGTCTTTGAGGCCTGCTCTTGCTGGTCTCCCGTTGTCGCCGCGTCGCCGTGGCAGCGCTGGAAGCACTGCGAGACATTGAGGCGGATCTGTTGCGACCTGTTGCTTGAACCCTAAACCCTAAACCATCCTAACCTGCAAGTGCACTCGTAAGGGTCAGAATCGGGTCACAACAGCTTCTCAAGAGAAAACCTAAACCCTCATTGTTTGCATCATGTCCTGAAAGCGTGGAAAGCCTGAAGGGCTCACTTCTGGGTTCTTGTTGAGGGATTCGATTTACGTTGCCTTGGTCAGGAATCCATATCATTATTTACTACAGATCCCAATTATGGCGACTTAAGTTGTATTCCGTAACAAGATCCTAGACTTGGTGACTCCGAAGTTCAGGCAGGCTCCCTTCTGTTTTGTGCTTGTAACCTTTGGTCTACGTTACCGCACTTTGCTCCACCGCAGATCTCTTATATTCAGTGCTCACCTGACAGATGACTGAGCAGCACGCAGCTACCACAGAACAAACGAAGATATATTGCAAAGCCTTTGTTACTTGCAAACCCTCACAGTGCCTGAAAGCAAGACGGCTTAAACTCGTGGAAAAGGCGCACACATGTGTCTCCTCTAACGCGCCATAGTAGTGAAGTGGCTAATCTTTCATCCATTGTTGTACTACGGCCCGAGAGGTTAATCTTCAGCTCCCCTAAGATACTGAAGAGGTAAGGTACTGGCAATGTGACTTAGCAAGCTCTCGAGAGGGCAACACAGCAAGTCCTCCAAAGGACTCATCTCAGTGTTCAGCTGCAGACACCCTGTACCACCTACCCTAGCTTCGGGGCAGGTTTATCCTAAACGGTACCAGTGATACCGAGACACTCCAATCCAAAACCAAATCTTAAATTGTAAAGGGATCCCGAAGTTATTTCGGCGGCGAGTCTCCGGATGGTTGAGCATCGACAAGTTCAACGCGAACCTGCCTTTGAAAACCTTAAGAACACTGACCGCCCTAGAAGCTCTAAAGGCGTAAAAACCGCAAAACCGCAAACACCACCTAGACCAGAAAGAACCTATATACTTTTATAGGGTTCCCTATCATGAATTCCTTCTGCAAGTCTTTAAAAAGGTAGGTTATTTGCGCTTAAGTTAAGACCTTAATCCCCCCTAAACCCTTAATTACCCCTAAAGCATAAATCCTAAACCCCTGAGCCTCAAACCCTAAACCCTTGATGCAAAGCCCCAAATCCTTGAGACCGGCTCATGGACGCAGGGCTCACGCGGCCAACAAGCAGCTGCACGCATTGGTGAGCCCCTTTCCTTGAGGTTTCTAGGGTTTAGGGGTCTACTGAGAGTCTACAAGAGTTCTGTGATGATGGCTCTTGAGGTTTAGGGGTCTTGGGTTCTGTGATGGGTTTAGGTGTCTGCAGCAGTTCTAGAGGCTTTTGGCTCTTCATTTTAGGGATCTGCACAAGTTCTACAAGGGGTCGCTATGGGTTTCATGATGGGTTTGGAAGTTCCGAATTTGACAAAGACACTACAACAAGATGGTTTTGGGAGGTTGTGGGTCTGAGCTTTAGGTTCCTAGGGCCCAGAGTAGGCCCTTATTCCCTTTTTAAGGGTTTAGGTTCCCTTATAACCCCCTTTATCCCAAAAAGGGCACCCTTTTTATTCCTAGGTTACTCTTGGGTCTAGGTTCTCTAAGAGCCCCGTCGCCTATCTAGTAGGTTGCTGGATTAGACACTATGCAATTTATAGAGGGCGTAAGGACCGGGAACTCACTATATATATAGGTTACTCGGAAACTCTCTGGCATGTAGGTCAAGTGGCTCACGTGTTGTCTTAAGACGCGAGGTTTCAGTGTTTCGGCCTAGGCTTTGAAGTTGTGCAGCCCCCCGAGTTGCAGGGTTGATGTATTTAGGAGATCCAAAGGATTAAGGGGCCGGGTTTGAAATCATTTGAGCTGGTATTGGATGATAGACTTACTAACAGAATTATTGAGGAGTTTGCCAGGAACTCGAATAAGACCCAGAGGTAGTAGGACGCAGAAAAGAGAATTCCGCCGAAGCTTGAAACAGGACTGCCCCAACCATAAGCCAGCAAACCCTGTGTGAACGGGCGTCTGAGCACCTCTTTGGTACGCTGACCGTCAATAGGTCCTATGCAGTAGTGTAGAGTTATAAGTATCATAGCCCCAATTAGGATCTCTTGTAGGGCACGCAGAAGTCTACTTCTTACCTACTTACTGAATCCCCCGACCCCCCAAGCAGAACCCGAGAGCCCTAGATGTAATCCCTCGAAACCTTACGGCCCAAAGCCCGACCACCATTTAGGGTTTATAGGGTTAAGGGGGTTTAGGGCTTAGGGTTTGGGGGTTTAGGGGGTTTAAGGTTTAGGGTTAATAGGGTTTAGGGTTTAGGGTTAAGGGGGTTTAGGGTTTAGTCCACGTAAACTCAGGTTCGAGTCATCTGCTGGCACGGTGCTTCGCACAGTCACGGCTGTGTGGTGGCCCTGGCAGAACGGCGAGGACCGGCTTTCAGGGTGTTGAGTTCAGGAATACCTGGAGGGTCGGGGGACTTTGTAAATAGAAGTTATAAGTACCCCAAAAGGGATCCTAATTGGAGCTGTGGTACTTAGAAGTCTCTAAAATAACCAGTTACTAAGTCCCCCGACCCTCCAAGTATTGAATAAGAGTGGCCTAATCCGAAGCTTTTTCGGATTCTGTTAAAGGCTTGCACCGGCAGATGTAGGTATCCATACCCCAAGAAATCCGAACTACAGGAAGTATGGTGTATTCCTTATTCCATGTTGTGGACGATACGGGGCTTCGTCCATCAGCAGAATGTTCCAAGCCTGTAGCTAGTTAGTTTTTCCTCACCGCAACAACCTACTGTCTCTTGTTTGTCAGGCTTCTGTTTTGAAGGCCTACCTCTAGACCCCCAAGTACCTAATACTGGGTTCTTGTTAAGGGATTTTGTAAAAGTTTCCATAACAAGGAAAGCATCTTATTCACTCTAGATCCCTATTGTGGTAATTTCAATTGAATTCCTCAACAAGAACCCAGAATACACGGATACTTCTCACATCTCCCTAGTTCAGCTCTGCTACTGCGCTAAACTCGGATAGCTACCGACCGAGTACGTGGATACATGGGGCATGACAGTGACAGTGCCAGGATCGCGAGGCTTCTGCCGGTTCCCTAGAGGGGAATCGGAACGGGTTTCGGCATTAAAAGTCTAAAGATTCTGCACCAAGCTACTACATAGTAGAAGGTAGGGTTTCTGCAGTGGGAATTGTTATCATGGTCTGGGTAAGCATCCCCATGCATTCCGCATATAGGTACTTAGGAGCCTTTCCGTACTCTACAACAGCCCAACCCGAAGCCCTGAACCCGAAACCCCTAAACCCGAAACCCTAAACCCTAAACCTTAAACCCTAAACCCTATATTTAGGCTTCAGGGAGAACCCTTCAGCCGAATTTTTTTCTGATCGAGCGGGGTCTTCCCTGATCGAGCTGGACCCACCCGATTGGGCAACTCAGCAGACCCTAAGGGTCCAAAGGACCCCCAATAACTACGTAGGTACTCGGTTTCAGGATAGTAGTTATGTAGGATACTATTTATTACTTTGGGGAGTATATGATATGTAGGTACTTGGACCCTTAGGGGGACGGTCGCATCTATTGCGACGCGCTCCGCCCGCCGGTTATCGACTTGGAGACTCTTCCCGCTCAGCTGTTCCAGAAAACGATGGTTTGACATCGGGCAATCCGCCAAACGACGACATCCCGTCATCTTCCGACGACGAAATCAAGGACCTGGCGCCAGGAGGAGAGAGCGAGAGAGAGAGAGAGAGATTCGGAAGGAGGAGGCAGCGAATGTACAGCATGTGTGTTTGTGAGTGTGACTTAGTGAGTGAGTGAGTGACTGAGTGAGTGTGTGTGTGTGTTTGTGCAAACAGAGACACTACGCGTTTGTCTCATTGCGCTTGTGCCGCCTGCTCGGGCGCACCACACCACACCACGCCATGAGAGAGGTTGAACACGAGCTTGGAAGGGCCCTTAAACCCGCATAAACCCTAAACCCTAAACGCCCAAACCATAAATCTTAAGCCCCATGCAACCCCTAAACCGCCAAACCCCTAAACCCAAAGCCCTAAACCCGAATTTCTACTTACTAAGTCCCTTGACCCTCCCAGTACCAGCTTCCCTAAACCGCCATCAATGGAATTTTCCGAGCATTTCCAGCCAAAGCCCGGTTTCCAAGGGAGCTCAGTGACCTGCGCCCATAGACTTTCCTTGACCATGCGTAGGCCTTTAGATCATGATAGTACCTGTACCAAAGCCCAGAATCACGGGGCTTCTAGGGCTTCTTTCGTGTCATCCGGAGCTTCGAGGCAAAATCCCAAACCCGTGTCAGAGAGCCTGTGAGCATAGACCCGTCGAGCCGATACCCGAAGCCGCAAGCTACCTGCTCCTGAGGTCATCGATTGCGTGGAGCATGCTGAACTCGCCGACGTCGCTGGGACATATCCAGACTTGTAACGTATGACCTTTACAATTAAACCCTAAGTACCAAGCTTGCGATTCTCTTATGCTCCCAAATAGGCAGACTCGCTGGAACTTTGGGCCCCTGAAAGAAGCGTAAACTTGCTTCCAGAGAATTCCACCTCCTGCCCCTGCATATCCGATCCGGCTGTCGTACACACAGGTGAGATCTTTAGAACAATGAGCCCAAACCCAACAACCCAAACCCCAAATCCATGTTCTCTGCATATCGAAGGCATCTGAGCCTTGACTGGAGCCTCACCTATCCGCTGTTGAAGCAAGGATGACACGGTGGACATTCGTCGTAGGACATGGAGCAATTAGCACTTAAAGCAGAAGATGCCCCAGTGTGAACACCATGGGCCTCAACTATCAGCGGGACCTGCGACGATACGCATATATTGACGCAGAGTCTACTCAAAAACCCTATTCCCATTATGAGGCCCTTATATTACATATCCTGTGCTTCCGCGACTACATTCAACATCCTGCTTGATAAGATCTTCTGGGGGATCCGTAAGCACACTTGGGGTTTGGAGTTGAGACGACACTGTTCCCGGGCAAGAATGCAATACTAATGACTATTACAACTGGCGAAGCCCGAGTTGCCGCCACATCAGTCTAGTAAAGTATCCTTCAACAGGTTAGCTAATTCTACATAGATGCATCTTGACCAAAAGATCACGAAAATACCGGGACACTGTAGGCAAAGTCTCTCGATCCTCGCGGCCAAGCCTGCGCACTCTAACACCGAACAACCACATATATAACTTGTATAGAAGACACCCAAGAAATCTCCCGAAGCCAGCTAAGCCATCAATTCCAAAGCCTTGTATCCTGTTTGTCCTCTTCGCCCTCAAATTGCTCAACAACTCATCCGAAGAAAAGTAGTATATAGATCCCAAACCTAAAGCTCCCCGAAACACGGAACCTTCCTCATTCTAAACCCTAAACCCCTAATCCCCAAACCCACATCCCTTGTGCCCAGAAACCTTACGGAACCGCTCAGAAGCACAATTTCATGGTATAGTTTGCCTTGGGGAAGCTCGGAAGACCGTCCAACATCCTTTAATTAAGGAATATACCACAGATCAGAGATTAGCGATCCCTATGGTTTAAGGTATATTCCTCGATTAAGGGATGTGGGAGGGGTGGATGTAAGGCAGCCTTAGTCGCCTGTCTCGGAGCGGCTTGGGATGCCAGTGGCGACTCCGTGTCTCGGCCAGGGTAGAGATTTCACGGGTCGCGCTATTTGGAGTTTCGTGGTTTAGCGTTTTGGGGGTTCAGGGGTTTAGGGTTTCGGGAGGGTTCCCGCATATGATTGGAATAGCTTAAAGACCTAAAACTCCAGCGAACCCTAGTCTTGTTATCAGGCCACTAGCAGCGCATGTGCTTATAGAGCAGGGATACTTAAAGGGTCATGGGACTTAGTAACTAGGGTTATAATTAGGGTGACTATACTTATAACTACTTATAACCCCAATTAGGCTACTTATAACCCTACTTGCTAAGTTCCATGATCCTGGATGTATGGGTGCTGCATTGAGGGGGGGCCTCTACTTCAGATCGAAGAGGGCAGAATTGGGTTTGGAGAACCCTAAAGGTCCAAGTATCATTATGGTATATTTACTTTATAGGGTAGTTTGGGGGTCTAAGTATATATGCCATAATAATGATACTTGGACCCTATGGAGACAGGGTTCTTTGACCGCATTATGGCGTGTTTTACTACTTTCCGGGGACGCTTGTGCTTGTGGTGCTAAAAGATGGCGTTTACGCAGGGCTTCAGGTTCGGGTTTTTGGGTTCATTCGACATTGAACTGTCTCCTGTTCCTCGTTTCATGTGGTGTTTACTTGGTGTCCTTGTGACCGTCTTTCCGTTCCCTAACGACAGCTCGCACTTGCAGAGCATGAGATGTCAACCCATCATGCCTAGCCGGAGACTCGACCCAGCGCCTCCAAAACCCCTGAATTAAGGAATATACCTTAAAATCATATTAGGGGTCCTACTATAATTTATAAGGTATATTCCTTAAACTATAATAGGATCCCTTATATAATTTAAGGTATATTCCTTAGTTAAGGGGTTTTGGAGTCTCTGGGTGGTGCTTACTTACCCATGGGCCCCAAAGTAGTTCCTTTTTGGGAGTAACTTAAAGGATTCTAAATATGAATCCCAAAAAGGAACTACTTTGGGGATGCCAGCAGGGGCATCCAGAGCAGACGTCGCCGCTCGAGGATGAGGCCGATCCTCAGCGAGGGTTTTAGGGTTTCGGGTTTAGGGTTTTAGGGATGCAGCGGTGAGATGAGGGCAGGGGTAGTTCAAGAGAAGGGGCTTAATACAAGGGATGCATAATCCCACGCCTATAGACCCTATAAGCCTTAAAGCCGAAACCCTACGTCCCAGACCCAAAACCCCACCTACTTTCATCCTACCTTCTGAGGCCAGCGAATTCGGAGCCCCAAAGCCGGATCATTTCAAGCGACCTCCACGCGCGAGTTTCAAAACTTTTCGGGTTTAGGATTCAAAGTTGAGGGTTTAGGACTTATAGGCTTTAAGGCTTGCAGGGTTTAGAGCATAGGGTTTTGGAGAGGCCTCGAACCCACTGTTTCGTGTGGATGTAGCCCCAAGGAAACAGCTGAACAAAACACAGGACCTAGATCAGAACAGGTTGGGGTTGAGTAGTCAGGATTTGGTCTTTCTAGGGTTCCCGATTTTATCTATAGTATGCAGCCCCCCTGAAGCCCCAGTCCGTCCTAGTCCATTTGTTCAGCTTTTCATTGACTGTTTACTGTCTATTGCTATTGCAAGTACTATTTCAATCGTACTTGTTATTGCTATTACTGTGACTATGACTATTCGTATTACTACTACTACTACTACTACTACTACTACTACTACTACTACTACTACTACTACTACTACTACTACTACTCCTACTACTACTACTACTACTACTACTACTACTACTACTACTGCTACTACTACTACTCATACTACGATTACTATTACTACGATCACTATCACTATGACTCTTACTACTGCCAGTGCTAGCACCAGTACCAGTACTAGTACACGTACTATCACTAGCACTAGTGCTTCTCGTACCACTGGTACCATTAGCACCACTAGTAGTAGTAGTAGTAGTAGTAGTAGTAGTAGTAGTAGTAGTAGCAGTAGTAGTAGCAGTAGCAGTAGCAGTAGCAGTAGCAGTAGCAGTAGCAGTAGCAGTAGCAGTAGCAGTAGCAGTAGCAGTAGCAGTAGTACTACTACTGCTGCCAGCACTGCTGCTACTATTACTATTAGACTATTTCCATGTTTATTGCAGTATTAATACTCTAATTACTCTGACTTTTTTGCTATTATTCCTGAAAGTAGGCGATCGATTGGTTGCTATGCTTTGACACAAACAGCGGAGTGTACGTACTCCATGGCACATGTTGCGGCACTTTGGGCTGTTGTTAAAGCATTCCAAAGCAGGAAGACGCATGCATAGCAGGAGACGCCGACATGAAATCAGAATCGAACACCCAAGACTCGATCATTCGAAATGGGACGTTCGGTACTGCTCGTGTGACGCTCTTGTGTGTTGCCTGGCTGCTGCCATGGACTTGTGCAATTCGTTTTTGAGCAACCTTGTGCCGCGTAGTCATCGTGACCTTCATATCGTTCGTGACATCACCCTTGTGTTCACAAATGGACCATAGTAGAAAAGGCAAATACGCACTTACCAGAGCTAGGACGGGCATCGAGACTATTGTTGTCAACGACGGCATATGATTCTCGTAGAGGTTTTGCAGGTTTGGGTTTGTTATATGTCAGTCAGGAGTCATAGATTCCAGGTGTTGGCGATCATTCAGCCGGTGTTAAGCCGAAGGCCAGCTAACAGCTAACAGTTCGAATGCGCTGCTCCCCATCCGTTGTGCGAGGACCCCCTTAACCCAAACCACGAATCACCTCGGTGCCAAGTCCGGCAAAGTCCAAGTGTTCAAAGGGCAATCGTGGCTTTCGAGTTTGGACTTCTATAAGTAGTGCTTCGAGGTCGTTCAAGCATCGTTTAGGGGTCCTGGCTTGCGGGTGTAATTTGGTCTGCGTTGACTGTTTCGATTTCAGATTAGATCCCTCTGCTGCGAATGCCTCAAAGCCGTCCGTGCCCGTGATCCAGCAGGGCATCCCTACTTTCATATGCCCGTCAAAGATCAAGCATCAAGACAGGCCCGAGTTTGTACATTTACGGCCACTGATGCCTTTAAGACTGGGCATACTGCCGTATTCGAAGTAATTTGTAACTTGTTGCAGAGACTCGTTCAACGAATAGAGATCGTGCTTGAAGTTTTCGCACAGCTTGCTCAATTTTGAGTTGTATGGCCTAATCTGTTCTGGCAAACCTTGCCACGCAAGACTCGTAATAACTCAAATTCTGACTTGAGTACATATAATGTTTTCTCCCCGAGCAGCCAGCCAGCCAGCCCCGATTCTTGCCAAGATGAGCGCCAGGACTTGCAGAGCCAGAAATGACTGGTCCGTTTACGAGTTTCCCTTGTAGAAGTTCCTAACAATTGTGAAGCCACTAAGCCATGACACCAGGTCGGCTCGCCTGCGGCTGCATTCGCGGAGACACTTCGAGAAATACCTCGGGCAATGCGGGATTTCCTGCTTGACAAGGCAGCGCAGGGTCCAGTTTCAAGTTTCGGGGCTTCGGGGCCATGAGGCTTAAGAGACTGGGCTTGGTTTGGGGTCGTAGATTCTGTGAAGCATCAATAGAGCAATGATTGTGAATCAGCACAATCCTGATTTCTTCTATCGGAAACACGTAGAAGATCGTACATGTATCTGTATTCAATATGCACATTACATGTGTGCAAATCTTTCTCATATTTATATTTAATCTGTAACTGTGTATTTGTCGTCTGTCTTCACACTTAATAATATTCATGACAGTTTTTATGTGTTCATGTATACGTGTATTTGCTGTCACATGCATAAAAACATGGAAATTGGACGTTTATGTGCACATGCACATTGAGATCTAGACTCAGATTTATGTTCGGCTTTCAGATCAAGTTGTTCAACTTTAGCTTATGTTCGTTTGCCTCGTCCTATGTTCCGGCATAAACGTTTAGGTTAGCGTAGCTTTAACGTGTGCTGACAATGTTGTTTTCGTTTTTATGCCATACTTGCATGTATCCAGGAACCTTATGGAACTTTCAGCAACAACCTTTGCGTTACGAAGTACTTGAGGAATCCGCCATGTTGTGTACGGCTCGTTTTATTCCATAATTATTGCATACCTTGCAGATGATATGTGTGTAGAGGTGTGCACGCATATGTACAGAAAGTTGATTCCTAGGCATACAGAGCGAAACTCCTACGTCGCCTAAACACTTATCACTGAGTAAAATCCAAGGTCTCTATCTTGCATTCAAAAACCAATGTTGGGGTTTAGGGTTTAAATTTAGGGAACTTCGACGTGTTAAGATCTGAATGGCAGAGTGGGCGTCCTTGAACTACTTCGGCCCATCTCTGGAACAGTCCCGAACATTCATGGCTAATCAGCAAACATCCCTAAAGAGCCCTAAAGCGCGCATATTTGTACGCGTTTAAGGCCTAAGTTTATGCTCAATGAGTACATGGAGCTTTTTTCGAGATTTTGAGTTCCCGGCTTTATAAGTGGGCATACTACGCTTCGTGATTTTCCAAAAAATCCCACTCTCCGGGCGCTCTACCTGACCGACCTTGCTACCCCACGTGTTCACAGGGCCTACGCTTGATGGTTGGGGTGTGGAAGGGGCCATCTTCAGGACGTGATGGGTCTAGGAATCAGAGAAAGTTTTGCATGCTAAGCCATACACGGTGGCCTTTGGTTTAACATCTGCTGTAACAAGCTTTGTCCAGCACTTCAACCTTGTTTAACAAGCTTTGTTCGAAACCCCCTCCAGCTCCTATCGTGTGTAGGCTTTTTGCTTGCTGGCGCAGCTGAAACCCTTGCCTGGCCTGCAGCGATCCATGATCGGTTTGGGGCTTCTGAAGCACCTGTATTCGACCCGGTCACCCCGATCTAGAATGATGCCATGTCCCACACTGCAGCTGTACGTGCAGTGAGTCCTGACCCCCAGCATTGCGAGACCGCAGCTTCCCCAGCCATGATCCGACGACTCTACTTGGAGGGTCGGCGGACCTAGTATATAAGCAGGTAGTTCAAGTAGATCTATAACTACCATAAAGGGGTTCCTAAGAACCCCAACCCTACAAGTACGATCTACATGGCCCCGGAGCGGGAGGTGTACAAACAGGCCAACTACTGCGTAGATCCTTTACTCAAAGGGTCCCGGTACCCAGGATTCATACATTCCCCAAATGCTTAACCTATATTTATTACTACTATCAACACCCCAAATACCATTTATTGGTCGTTTGGGCCCGTCAGATTGGGTTTATGTAATAAGGTTTCGGTATGTTTCGGCTTCACCTTAAATTCCGGGTCTCGAAGACCTGCGAATCTCGAAGGCCGATGCTTCATCTCAGTGTCCCGGCACGCATTTGGGAAGAGTCTGTTCGTATGGCCTACAGTCTAGGCTAGGCTTGAGAGCAGGCCCCACGATAGCCCTTTCCGTTGGGCTTTAGGTTTTCGGCTTCAGGATTCAAGGCTTTGGGTTTTTGTCGCACATCAGGGTCTTGGGGACAACGATTTAGTTGCTAGAGCTTGTGAAAATATCAATCTCCAGTAGGACTTCGGGAGTATAAGCCGCGGTTGATGGGCTAAAGCACAAATAAGGCCTAGAGGATAAACACGACTTCCACACCAACGCAATAGTGCTGCAACCAAGGTTTGCAGAATCTTCGCCTCCCTTGCGCAACCGCATCGATGAAGGGCGCCAAGCTGCGGCATACGTCCTGGCACCTTGGGAGTGTTCGTCATCGTTCTTGAAATATCAACCGGGTTATGTTTTCTGTAGCGTTCTGAAGGCAATGCGCCGGCCGCAAACCCTGCACCTGAACTCAAATTACCAAAACCCCGAAATTTGGATCTTCGCGGTGAGGCAGGTCATGTCAGCTTCAGTCGCTCATGATTGGCATAGTTGTTTTCTGACTGAATCTTGACGCCAAACCCTGAACCTGCAGTCCTGCCCGAGCTCCCCAAAAGAAGCGCAAATAAGATACACCGTAGAGTGGAATTCCTGTCCTCGCAGGGCGTCCTTTGACATTGAAGCTATTGCATCCTACTGTTGAAGCAAGTTGAACACGGTTCAAGGTGCAGGTTTTTGGCACTTCCCTAAAGCCTAAACATCTAAATCCTTATAGCCATCTAGGTCTTTCAGTAGGGTCTTTGTCCCTTTTTGGTGATCGTAGGTTCCCGACAAGAGTGCCCGCTTTCAAAAAGCAGCCTTTCTATTCCTGGGTTGCTCGGGATCCCCGCCCCTAAACCCTACACCCTGAACATGTAAGTCCCTATACCTACTTGGAGGGTTGGCGGACTTAGTAGGTAGGTAACAAGGAGACTAATAAGTGCCCCAAAAGGAATCCCAAATGGGGGTGTGGTGCTTATAAGTGCAGAAAATAGAAGCTACTAAGTCCCCCGACTCTCCAAGTAAACTCTACACCCCAGACCCCCTAAACCCTGAACCTAAACCCTAAGTGTATCCGGGGGAGCCCAAAGTATGAAAAGCTTTCAAGAACGAGGAGTTTCCCAAAATTTGGGGTATCTTATTTTGGGGACCTTATATATAATAATGATCCTACTAATTAAGGTACTATATAAGGGTTCCCTATTTTCGGAAACTCCCAACTAGGCCTGGGCCGGCGCGGTGCTCTGGTGCATCAGGCAGGGCGGAGCTCTGGTAGTTCATTCTGGGCTCTAAGAGGTTTAGGGCCAGGGTGTAGCCCTAAGGGTCCAGGTACCCAAATAGTATATCCTTTGGCAACAAAGTACCTATATAGGGACCACTTTCAGGCCAAAGTATATACTATTCGGGTACATGGACCCTTAGGGTAGGGGCTAAGATTAAAGTTAAGAGTGTAGGTTACAGAAAGTTTCGGAGCTAGGGTTCATGGTAAAAGGAGTAGGAAAAAGCAGTGGACGTTTAGGATGACGATTTCAAGGTTTGGGTTGTGTTCAGCTCCGAGACCGTCAATTACGCATGCACCCGAAATCATCGAAGTTGGCAGCAGGAGATCCGGAAATCCTATGGAGGAAGCCAAGAGATCCCAACAACCCTACAGAAATGAAATTCCCACAACAACTCCAAGAGCCAAGAGCACTAAAGAAGTTGCAGCAACCTTTAACGCCAAGAAGATGATGCGAACAAGCATTTAAAAAAGAGCCCTTACACCCCAAGCCCTGAGCCCTAAAATAAAGCCCTTAAGGCCCTGAGCAATAAAATATTAAAGCACTGAAGAGCCCCCGTAGCCTCGGCAGATATCGCAATGCAGCGACCGCGGCTGTTCTGATGGCCTGGCTGTGGCGCTTCCGAGCAGTCCCCTGGCCCTTTCTTAAACTACTATTTGCTTAAGAACCCCCCCCAAAAAAACAGAAAATATATTCCTTATGGGGGTAATATAGGGATTATTGTTTTAATTTTTTGGGTGTTTCTTAAGCAAATAGTAGTACAGCAATTCGAGATCTTGGGGCTCAGGTTTCTTAGTGCAATTCGATATGTTGGGGCTCAGTGGTGGAGGCTTCTCTTGGGTCTTTTGAGGTTGTTGTTAGTTCCACTGGGTGTAGGGCTGTTGATAGATTTGTTGGGTCCGGTTTGTGAAACTGGCTGAGTTACTCTTTTGAGCTTTCATTGCAGATGTTTAGGGTATTTGGCCCCTCGGGTGCCAAGTGCCAGAACAGCTAGTTGAGCGTGGGATCAGAGTTCTTTGCAGTTAGATCTGTTGCTGTTACTATAATTGTACTGTATATGTTTAGGGTTTGATTTAGGGTTTACTCTATACTTCTTAGGTATTTGGGCTGGCATCCTGACCAAAGAAGGCTGCGGGCAGTTCTAAAGGTTTCGGATCAAATGCCTGAAGGCAAATGCTATAGGCCCTAAAGTCCTACACCGTGCCTGCTTCGAAACATCCCTGATTTCGGGGTTTTGCAGGTCCAACGGTTCAGGGGTTGGGCTTTGGTTAGCACTTTAGGTTTGAGACTCAGATGCTCGGACCGCTTTAGGGGTTTAGGGTTTGTGGTATTCGAAAGAGTCGGACTGCGCGGCTCATGCAATCTTAGCAGTCGGTTAAGTGACCTTTAACCGCTTTAGTTCCAAAGATCAACCTTTAGGTAAGACAATTAATTAATGTCAAGATTTGGAGTTGGGCAGCATTCCCAGAGCATCCATATACACCAACATTATACCCGAAGCCATTACAAGGATGGTCTTTCGGTACCTAATTCCACAATGGTAGTGTATATGGGCCCTCTGGGATTGAAACTACGATGCGGCTTTGTTGATTCGGCCTTTGGGCTGTTTTTTAAATCCCTATGGTGGAGGCTGTAGGGATGAGGGATCTTGTGCGAAGCCCTCACCCATGGATCCACACACTACTTGGAGGATCATGGGACTTAGTAAGTAGGGTTATAAGTACCCTAATTGGGGTTATAAGTAATTATAAGTATAGTTACCCGAATTATAACCCCAGTTACTAAGTCCCATGACCCTTTAAGTATGCGAAGTGTCCAGGTTACGCTGGGCTGCACTTTGAACGAGCTCCTGGGTGTCACTGGAGGCATGCCCGAAAATGCAGGGCTTTGACGTCTTACAAGCATCATAGGCTTCCCCCGAAACCTCATTCTGGTCTTTACGGCTCCCATGTTAGAATCCTCATAGTAGCCCTTATGGCAAGAATGCGAAGAAGCCTCTGTGGAACCCCATCTAGGCACCTGTATTGGTAGAGATGAGCCATGGGATTCATCCTCATTCCAAAGAAGTACCAAGCAATATGGAGGGCCTGAACGTATCCATGTATCCATATGGTTTATACTTTGACACGAATGCGCTTCTATATTTGGTCAAAGTATATACTTTGTGAATGCATGGGCTCTCAGGATCAAGCTACGTTTGTTTTGGTGTACATTGTAGTATATAGCTTGGCTACTCTTCCAAACCTACGTGCCCCCGTATTGGGTTATGTCTACGTTATGTGTATATTTATTTATATAGGTATACATTATATACAATACCCAAAATGTAGGTTTGAGATAAAAGCAATGCAGGTCGGTAACACTACGTAGAGTTTGGGAAATATTTGATCATTATCGTTGCTTGAACCCCCTCGGGCAAATGATGGGAGTGGCTTGGTCTGTGTCCCAGAGAGCTGAACAGCACAGCTGGCAGATTGACAACACTACAGAACCGCCCGATAATACTAGATAAACTAGGCCACCAAAAAAGCACATAAGCAAAATAAGGATAGGGATATCCCATACAAATCCCCTTATAAAGAAGCCCAATAAGGTAGGGATATCCCAATAAAATGCTTATGCTTATGTGCTTTTTGGGTCCCTAACAAACAACAGTAAGCCAGAAGCCCGGCCCTTACTAAGCTGTGCTTAAAAGCCACGGCGCCTGACATGTTTCTTATGGTGTATCGTGCTTCTTCCAGAACACCAACGCCCTACGACCTGAAACTCTGAAGCCTGACCCATTAAGATCATTAAGGTTGGTTGGAAGCCTTGGAGCCTAATCCACCGGCCCGATTCACCCAAACTCGGTCAAAGCTCTGTTGAATGTCAGTAAAGACGCTTCGCAACCTTTTGCCCTTGCAACCCTAGATGCCCCCTGGTTCCAAATCTGAATCCGTGCCCAAGTGTTCCATCTCTCTGGCCTTCGCTGTAAACCTTAACAGAATCGCAAATCCTTCGCTGAAAGCCCCACGCCTAAATCCCAGAAAATATGGGCACAAGTCTTGGCCGTAAAGCTCTATAAGCCCTTACTGTATCTCCCCAAGAAATCCACAGGCGTCTTGCTGGGCAGTCTGCCAAGCCTTTTCGTCAGGCCGCTCTTTGTGCGCGCTCAGACCCCTAAACACTGCACCCCTAAACCCGAAACCCTAAACCCGACACCCTAAACCCTAAACCCCTAAACCCTAAACACTGCACCCCCAAACCCGAAACCCGACACCCTAAACCCTAAACCCTAAACCCCTAAACCCCTAAACCCCTGAACCCTAAACTGGTGGACCTGTTCGACAGCCCAGAAAGCTCCTCACTATGGGGTGGCTGTCAAAATGTTGGTCCCTTTTTTGGGTTTAGGGTTTGGGGTTTTGGGTTTAGGGTTTTAACAGGTGCCGTGTTGTAATAGGGACCCAAAAGGGACTATAATTTCGACAACCACCCGTGTGGAATTTAGTAGCTGAGTGGATACACTTTACATTTTTTGGGAGAATATTACCCGGTAGAAGACTAAAAGTGTACACGTTTTTGGTGGCTTATGAGCTCAGCAACAAAGAGAAGCCTAAATAATTACCAGTGTTATTCCTTTGGGTCCCTTACTATACTATGAAGGAGCCCCTAACCTTCTTCAAATTTTTAAGGCCCCTACATCAATCAAGCAATCCGTTTTGCGGAATGATGGGCTTTGGGCGTTTGGATTTAGGCTTGAGGGTTCCAGGTGTTGAGCTTTCGGATCGGGTTTTGGGACTGCTGTTCAGATATGAGTCGCAAAGGGTACAGTTGGGTTGTTGAGTTTACGGCGTGGTCCCAGTTGCTATGTTATTCCGGTATGATGTTTCCGAGCACCCAAGTCCGCTTGTTGAACCCCTTAGCCTTACACCTTAGTAGTCACATTACATCATCATTGAAAAACCTTGCACAAAATGTCTTGTGAAAATTTCAAAGAAACATCATAACGCCTTCGCAAAACCTCATGAACCCCTGATATTAAATAATAGACCTAGCACACCCTGAAACTGAACGCGCAAGTAGAAGTTTCCAGAATCGTTTAGGGTTCTGGGCTTAAGGGCCCTGGGGAGTCCACTGAAAAGTCAGGGTAGGAGTACGGTAGGAGTTCCGCATAACCTGGCTCCATTGCAGCATCTTGGCTTCGATGCCGCTTTTCATAAAGACACGGCTGTGTTCACCTAGACTCCTGCTGTGGCGGCAGGAGTAGCAGCAGCAACAGTAGTACTCGTCGTGCTTGCCCCCACCCCCGACCCCTCCCCCCAAGCCCTTCGGCTCCCATGCCCGGTCCAAAGCTGAAGAGGCCTCCTCTCATCCCTGAGGCTCAGCCCCACTTTTCGGCATTCCCCGGGACCTCCTGGCCCGCATGAGCTGCTACGGGACTGCCCTAGTTCGATGAGGGAGTTTTGCAGTGGGTCTGTGCAGGTTTCGGTTCTTAGGCTTGCAGCGACAAGGTCTGAGGATTGAGGGCTTCAGCGCTTGCGGTTTTGTCGTAAGAGGGGTCTTGTGGAAGTGACCTGCCAGGTTTTGCAAGGTTCTTCAACGGTCCAACAGTCGTTAACAAGGTTCTTAGACGGATATTCGTTCAGTGTCCAGAGATCAGGGTTTACAACCTGGGGCAACGGATTAGATTGGAAGTTTAAAAGCCGTGCTTCTAGGATTTGGGCCGCTCGGAACACCAGAGTTGTCGGCGTTATTCGATACTCACTCCGATGTCTGGGTTTTTGTTGAGGAATTGGACTCAAGTTACCATAATATCGAAACCATATCTTTATCATGGTAACTTAACTAAAGTTACTTAACAAGCACCCAGATATTCCCTCCAAGGCTCCCATGGGTCGAGTTTGAGGTTTATGGGTGTAGGGTTCTGGATAGTAGGTAACAGCCCCAACAGGTTTGCTTAGCTTGTGCCAGACTCATGGGAGATGTGTCGACAGAGTATTTCAGCCCGGAGAGACAACCAGTAAGGGTTGAGACAGCCCAAAAGCTTTACATACCCTTGATTCAGCATGCAATGCGCGCAAAAAGGCCAGTCTCGAACACAGAATCACACTGGTGATTCAAGCTAATGCAGGATGCTGCCCCATGCCTAAAAGTCTTGTGGAATTGAAGGCCTGGGGTTCATGATGCCGATGGTTTTTAGTTTTGGATGTGGGGTTGAAAGCTTTAAGTTGAGGGTCCAGAACCCTGAGAAAATAGATCTATGCTCACACTCCTCGAATTACCATTCTGCAGCTGCGACTACACTGGACCGAAGGGCGCTTTCTGACTGTTAAACTTCAGACCCTGAAAAATGGGCATTTCTGCGACCAAAAGCCCAGAAGCCGCCTCTCTCCATCAGGTTCGTCTGCTTCACGATCATGTACCTTCTGTGGGTAGTGGCCCCTTAGAAGCACTTCCGGCAGGGCAGGTCTTGTTTGGTGTTTCAATGCTTTCCGCTGCTGTGCACACCGGAGGTTTTGAGGGCCTCTGGCTATGGAAAGACAAGGTAACAAGTCTAAGCGAGTGCTCTAGAATATAGGGGGCCCAAACCATCCCAAACCGCTATTCTAATCATTAAGGTCCCCATACTAAGCGTTAGCACTTGAGTTTTGAGGCCTAAACAAATGCCTAAACACTGAAGCCTGCACGCTAGAGCCCATTCTCTCAAGCGCGATCGTGGACCCTGTGCCTTACATTTCGGCCTCTGAGACAGCCTTGAGGCCACCTACTACGCCCAAGTGCAAGCTTTCCAATGGCGCGTGGCAGCTTCTCAGTTGCTGGAAGACTGTAGGGCTTCATGGTTCGGTTGTAGGGTTTAGGGTTGACAGGTTAAGGGCGCAGAGGGTTTAGAGTTTAGAGAGTGCTTCAATCCCGGGCTTAGAGTTTAGAGATTGCGACAATCCCGGGTGAGAAAGTGAGGACTTAGTTTACGGAGTTGTAGGTGCCATAGCCTCAGTTTCAGCTCTGAAACCTAAACCCCCGAATACATAAACCTCTACACCGAATCCCTAAAGCAAGTCCTTTTTGAAGCCTTGATCTTCTTCTAAGCTTAGCTAGAGTCCTAGAATCTGGGCCCACCGCGCCTGACGAAAACAAGATCCTCAAGCCAATTCCTTAGTATGTGGGCCTGAATTTTGAGATTAAGTTGTCGGAGAAGAATTGTCGAGTGCTAACATGTTGACTGCAAGCCGGGTGGCCTAACCTCGACCCCAAGCTCTACAGCCATACAAGAAATACAGTGGCCCTACACCCTGACCTCTAAACGCCCTAAACCCCAATGAAGCAAGAAAGAGAGGAGACAACTTCAATGAACGCTACGAAACCAGGAGGCCTGGCTTTCCCCTTTCGTCTGATTAGTTAAGGATCCACATAGAACCAGAGAGCTGTTAATGCCTATTGAAATGTATACCCACATGTGCATGCTCTATACGCATCGTATGGTAGTCAAGCCATAACGTGTGAAAGAAACCGTGCATATCCTGCCTAACCCTGACACAAGCTTTAAATAATCTTTATCAAGCTCTTAAGAAGCCTTAAACTAAAATGCCGCGAAGTTCCCATACAGTGCAAACCGTGAAGGAACCTGATTAAGACTAGTTAACAACTTATTGTTATTGTTACTGTTAATTATTGATATTAATATCATTATTAGTATTACTATGTATTAAATAATGCTTGTGATCCCTTGTGAATCCCCAGAAGAACCTGTTGACTGCTCGAACGCCGTTACACGGCCCTTATAAACCTCAAAAGAAGCCTTACAACCCCTAATCCCTAAACCCCTTAACCCTAATCCTCTAAACCTAAAGCCCCTACCCCAGAACACCAAAACCCTAAACCCTTACACCCGAAACCCCGAACCCTAAACCTCTAAACCCGAATCCCCTCAACCCTACTTGGAGGTTCATGGGTAGTTAGAAGTGGGGTTTAAGATCCCCTAAGATGGGTTATAAGTATAGTTACCCTAGTTATAACCCTATTTAGAACTACCCATGAACCTCCGAGTAAACCACAAGCCCAGTGCCTAAGGCGCTCTTTTGGTCGTGCTTCGGCGGCGTCGAAATGCTGCGAGACTTCGGTTTGGCCGAACACTTCAGGCGAGAGACGGGAGGGTTTTGGGATTAGGGTTTCTAACTAGTTATTTTGGAGACTCATAATTACCCTAACACCAAATAGGATCCCTTTTAGGGTACTTATAAGTCTACTTATTACCTACTCACCATTCCTCCGACCCTCCAAGTAGGGTTTCGGGATGAGGGGGCTCCTACAGTTTCGTGCTAGGTGTGCGAGAAGTCTTGTCCGGGCTTCGGGGCCTTGAGGTCTGTAACTTCTGGGCTGCGGAGTACCATACTTTAATACTTTTTTTCTTGAAGGAACCCTTATTATTATGAAATTAAAGTTTATACTTTTTTCTCCCTGGTTACTTAAAAGCCCAGAACTTAGTGGTTTAGTGTTCGGGTCCGGGACCTCCTTGGAGTTTGGCAACCAGGTGTGTCCGCCCGCGAGTGCGTGCATTCTACGACCAGGGAAGAAGTGCCTGGTAAGAGTCATATATGTATATACGCACATGCTTGCTTCTCAATACACATATGTCCGAGAGAGACGAGAGTGACAACGATGGCAGGAGGCGATGTTTTAGGATGCAGGAACCCGCAAGCCCCAAAGTGCAGCAGAGCTGGAGCATGAAGCCATCCGTGTCTTGGATATATCGACCGCCATCAAGAGGATTCCGCAAAACCCTTTTTCGGAGATATCTATGTTCGTGCGGTGGTTCGGGCTGCTGTGGTTCACGAGCCCTGACCCATGTGCAGGAGCTATATCTGGAGGCAAAGGTCCTGGGACACCCTGGTAGACCTGACGATGGGCTCCCTGGCTGGAATTGGGGCTTAGAGGGACTTTATTGCTGGTTTTGAGGTTATTTAGTCTTGAGTCTTGACGGTCTCTTGTTCAACCTAGCATCGACACTGTCGAATTATGGTTGTCCTGAGCCTGCTACAATTCCGAATAGGAGTTGCCCGGCTTTACTCAATTTCAATGCGGGGTTTCAGGCTACTGAGAGTACCTGATCCAGGTCCGTACAGGAAGGATCCTGTTCATTTCGGGTCTCGACTGGTGTTCCCTTATGTTAATTGTTGTTGACGCTCCCTTGCATCAGCTGCGATGCTTAGTACCTCCAGCCACGGACAGCGCATGCAGGTTTGGAGATTTATGTTCCTTGGTGTTGCCGGGTGTTGCCCATACCTTCGCTCTCTGGCGGCGATATGTTTGGGTATAAGACTCAAACAAAGCCGAACCCTGACCCTTGAACCTGAAACTCTAAAGCCGCAAAAACCTTGATTATGAGTTCAGTGCCTGCCTCGACTAAGGCTGCAGCTTGCTTGTGGCTCTTCAGGTCATGCTGAGCAGCCCGATTGCAGTCTGGAACCTTTCAGTATACTATGGTTTTTCCGGCTTCGGGCTTAGGGTTTAGGGGGGTTTTGAAGAATTGGTATAGAAATGTATAGTATAATTCTCTTAAGCTCCCTATAATTAAAAGTATTCGATCTGTACCCCATGCCCAAACAAATACGAACGGCATACCCTAGGCTCCTGGCAATGTTTTGGTATAATATGCCGGAATTTCGTTCTGAAGCTCTTAAGGAATCTACAGTAAATAGTACAGCAGCAGAAGCTACGTTTGGTCTTTCGATGTGTTCCTGCCACCAACACCAATGGCATCATCATCATCATCATCATCATCTCCGGGTCCTTAAACCCTGAACCCTAAACCCTAAAACCCTAAACCGTAAACCATCAGTTGAGGAAGCTCCTTTTCGGGTTCCTTTCACAACTCCCTTTGTAGAGGTTCGTTTCAGGGATCTCTTTCATTCTTCAGGTCAGGGTTGTGCGCTTCATGCTTTGGTTCAGGTTTCTATAACCCTAAACCCTAAACTGTAGCTTTCTTTGGTTGCAGGGTTGGTCCAGGGGGTGACAGGCAGATGGACGGCTGTGGCATGTGGCATACCTAGAGGGTCATGCCCTACCCCTTTTTTAGGGTACTAGTTAGGATCTCCTATATAGAAAAGTAGGTGCCTCAAAAAAGGGGTAGGGTATGAGCCTGTAGGTAATGTTGAACACATTTGCTTGCCAACTCCTGGCACTGAGGTCAGTAAGGTTTAGGGATGTTTAGTATAGGGGCTTAAATAATTACCTATACTGTTTTGAGGGCTCCTTATTAAAATTACAGTATAATGGGCCCCACAAACCCTTTTCTAATTATTAGGCCCCTATATTAGGGTCTATAAGGCTGACGGATTTAGGATTGATATTCCTTGGCCTCCCGTGCCATTTTATTGGGAGGCCACTTCGGCGGGCTCCAAAATCCCAAGCCGCTATATAAGCCCTTAACTCACAAACAAAACAATTCAACATGGCGGAACACACTGAGGCCTCGTCTGCCTGGAGAGCTCTGACAAGGAAGCGGAAGACAATTGGGAACCTTAACCCCCAAAAAACGGTGGTTACAAAAGACAGGTTGTTTGGGGTTCAGGTAGGCTTGGGGGATTTCGGCGCAGGGTTCAGGATTTGTGGGTTTTTGGGGTTTTAGGATGTCCTAAGGCTCCGTGCGGATAGGCCCAAAACCTCGTTACCCTGACCCCTGGCCTCCAAAAGACCTATCCGAATCTCTTCAACTCGAAACTACACCTCGCACCTTGAGCTTCCCCCCTAAACCCCAGACCAGAAAGCCTGAACCCCCAAATCCCTAACCCCCTAAGGCCTGAACCCTTAAACCCCCAAATCCCTAAACCCCTAAACCCCTAAATGCCTAAACCCTACTCAGCATGCTGTTGGATGTTCAGTCGGGCTTATCGCGTCATCATCGGATCGGATGTAGGGTCGCCCGCAACTCCCTGACCCACATAACTTACAATCCTAAGCGAAGCTACTCTTAATAATTAACTCGAAGCATGTGTCAGTATGTTGTAACAGAATGAAAATATTAATGTATATATATATATATATATATATATAGATAGTGACAGAGAGGGCAAGACGTCAGAGGTAGTTTAGCTAAACGGGCATTTCTCAGTGCTTTTCATGCAGAAGACAACGACTTTATTAGTCTAGTGTTTGTCTAACTTGTGCAACCCCACTATACTTCATGCGTGGCTCCTGTCCGTGCAAATAAATACATATATATATACATATATATAGGTCTGTTTTGTACTGGAATTCTCAGGTTTACCCGTATTCATCATCTCACTAGGAATCATGCCGAGTGTAATGTGGGTCATGCTATGACTGTTGCGAAGATTTGTGCGGGCTGTCCCGTTGGACATGTAATGTACGTTTAGGTGGAATTTAGATTGTTTCGGGGGCTTGTTCGGGTGAGTCGGGCCTCTTGACCGGAAAATGAAACAGACTGCTTGCTGCGACCCCCGGACGGAGACCAATCCTCAGTTCTGCAAGACATGCAGTGAGATTGCCACTAGGAAAAGCAGTGGTAGTCAGATTACTCGCAGCAGCAGAGATACTTCCCGCAGCCACAGTCTTGATCGCATGAATGGTATAGAAGCCAAACTAACTGCCAGTGATTTTCCTTTGGTTCCTTACTATAGTTATGCTAGAATATGCGCTCAAACCGTATGGATTAAGGCCCCTATGTTGTGCGTTATAGCAACCTGTATAGTACCCCGTTCATACTAAACGAGCCCCCAAACTGTTGATGATATAAATCCTGCATTACCTTAAGGGCCCTGAACTATGGGAATTATTCGGAGTTATGGTATACTCCGTGCAGGATTTATATCATGAACCAAAGGACCTCGACTTTGACTATTAAGGCTTCTGCCTGAACCCAGAGACTCCAAAACCCCTTAATTAAGGAATATACCTGAAAATCATATCAGGGATCCTAATATGATTTAAGGTATATTCCTTAACTAAGGGGTTTTGGAGTCTCTGGGAACCGACTCGTGGGTTGCAGGCCAAGGCTGCAGACGCCGCAGCCGGATGCTTGTCCCTGTCTGCAGAGATCGCGGACGTGATGCAGGACTGCGCGAGTTTGGGGTCTATAGGGCTTCGGCTGAAGTTGCTTGGACTCATGTTGAACCATGATTTGAAGGTTAGGGGAGCAACTGTCCGCAATGTGGAAGCATGACTGATGATGTTGGGGATTTCCTTCTTGTTTGCCGGCACGGCACATGAGCAGCAGTGCTTCATCGTTTCTGGTCATGCTCTCATTGTGTAGGCTGAAGGTTTTGTACTGTACGGCTTTGCATTTTGAGTTTTAAGGGTGCTTTGCTAGTTTGGCAGGATCGCGATGGGTTCCTCCTGCGAGGGCAGGCGCGGCAAGACGTCACTTGAGACCTGCACCCTGAACCCGAAAACACCAAACCGTAAATTCTAACCTCCTACGTAATCCTGAAACTCCACAAGAATGCCTCAAGCTGAAGCTGTACAATCCCCGAGACGTCATGCCTTCTGCATAGTCCTTGCGTCACTGGGTGCGAGAATCCACCCTTATTAAACATTAACCTCAAAGTATTCCCATGCACTAAAACCGAAACACCTATAGACCCCAGACCCTGAACCCCAGCAGTCGTGTCAAGTTGTAAAACACGGACCCCGGGTTTCATTTCGGACGCTGTTTAGGGTTTATAAGGGATGAGACAGGGCTCTCCTTCGGAAATATGCTTCGTTGTTATTTCAGCAAGTTTGGTACCTATGGTTTTATTCTGTCGTATGGTGCAATGTTTTAGAACAATTCAGCACGTGAGCACATGATTGTACACATAATAGCACTAAATTCGACCATAAGTACATATTTGCATTATGTGGTAGAGGAAAACATATGAATGAACCAAAGAGGCTATTGAAGATGCTGTCGGTTTCTATGTTAGATCTTCAGGACCTACGTGGGAAGTATCTTGTGGATAGCAACACAGCGTCCGGGGAGCCTGAGTAGTTTCTAGATCCCATCAACATACTATAGGGGCCTAGATAATTTCCTCGATTATTATGGGGGGGGGGTCCTTACTAGAACATATGTATAATGCGCCCAAAAACCTTGTTCTAAATATTAAGGCCCCTATATTAGATCATTAGGTTTATGACTTAAGGTTTAGGGTAACTTTGGGGGAACCCTAAACTCCAGACCCAAAACTGATCCCAAACCCTGGAACAATCTGGAGCCTAAGCCCCAGACCCAATACCTATTGCACGAATCTTAGCCCTATTCGGACGTAGGCTTTGGGAGCTAACAAAAATCTACTTCGCAAACAGGTTGTTTTTGTTTCGCCACATTTGACACTTGTGATTTGAACGTTGACGCGAGATGCCGTCCGCCACAATGCCAGGCAGCTGAGCTTTTGATGCGAGCAGGAAGGCAACAAGAGCGCTTGGAGGACTCGCTTAAACACTGCACTCCCGATTCAACTTGGCCCAACATGAGTGCTGGGGAAGCCTAAACTCTAAACCCGAGCTTTCTAACCTTTGCGGCCCGGAAATGGGCATGGGCTTTCAACAACAAACCTATACAAACCCTGTACCCCTAAACACCTAAAGCCCCAAACCCCAAAACCCCAAAGCCAGAAACCCGAAACAGAATCGACGGGCCCTCGCACATCGGCCCGAATGCGAGAGACCCAGGTCCTCTGCCTCTGAGTGTTTGCGGTAAGTCCGGCGGTAGAGAGGTCTCGACACTTTAGGGTTTAGGGGTCTCAGGGGTTTAGGGGTTTAGGATTTAGGGGTTTAGAGTTTAGGGGTTTAGGGTTTAGGGGTTGACGGTTATAGTCGGCCAAAGTATGACCTAGTTTGCATCACAACAATCGAAGACCGCCCGACCCTTCTCGCACAGCGCAAAGCCACTTCAGACTTTTCAGGGTTGCATGCCGCCTGAAATCGATTCTGTCACCAACACGGTCATATATGAAGCATGTAGTACATCTTCGGCACGACGGACTCGTTAAAGCACATGGTTCATCAACAGATACCAACTATGCCCCAAGATATGGAATCAACAAGGGTGTGTGCTGGGACCTTGATGTTCGAATACTTCGTGCGAAACCCTAAACCTAAACCCTAAACCCCCAAAAAACCCAAAAGCGTCGGCATTTTCGGTCGAGGACCTGTCGCGCCAGCTCTCCCAGAGGTTGGCGGAAGCTCGCCATCCGGCAAGAATCTGGGGGCTCATCTTGGAGTTTAGGGCTTGCGGTTTAGGGGTTTAGGGTTTAGGGTTGGGCTCATTTTAGGGTTTAGGGCTTGCGTAGAGACTAAACAGGGTTTGGTTTTGTTTAAGGGTTGTATAGCTTCTAACAGGATTCGGGGCATTCAGGATCTACACAAGGCAATATTCTACGAGCCTTTCTAATGAGATCAGGGTTTCGGGGTGTATTAACGTACATTAAAGTGCATATGATACAAATACACTACAAGGCGGTAGTATTGCTGAGTAATTCTTTCGACCTCTCCCCGGCCCTTCCCACCCCCGCTGACCCACCACCCACCCACGATGAATCCCAAAGGGAGGGTCCTAAGTACCAAACAACAATAGGTCATACTACAGAAACCCTACGTTCTACTATATGGATAGTTCTCTACATTAGGGTCCCTTCAAGAGTCCTTTTCAGAAGGGCGCCGTACTATTTTGAAACCTCAAGCGGCAGTCGAGGCTTGTGGCAGCAGCAGACGCAGAACTGTGTGCGCTTCTGGGATGTGCCCTCGGCAGTGAACCCTAAGGCTCCATGTGCCCACAGAGGGATCCTTTAAGGGTTCCTTTGACAAGGGTACCATAAGTAGGGTTGTGTAAGGGTTCTAAAGGGTGTTGGTTCTAAGGCTCCCTATACCGATCTAGTGTATACTTATGGGCCCTAAAGGGTTCGTATACAAAAGTACGCCAAGGCCTAAGTATATAATATGTGTATATATATATATATATATATATATAACATATATATATATATACACATATATATATATATACATATACATATATATATATATAGGTATATGGAGCATCAGGGAAAGAGCTGCTGACAATCAATCGCTCTTCTGAACGAAACCAGCGGAACTACGAAATTGGTCGAGCTTCATGCACCCTGTCGTCTGTAGTCTAGCCCTGCATCCTCCATCGGGAACACTCATACAACTATATCATACAATAACATACCCCTCATCAGCCCCTAAACTTAACCCTAAACCTTAAACCCCTATAGTCCCTAAGCCTTAAAAACTTCGGATCTACTACTTTTCCTTACCTAAACCCTGGCCCCCAACAGGAGCAGGACCCGAAGCAGCATTCCGTTTTCGAGGGCCTAAAATATGCAGGGGCCGGAAGAATTGCCAATATCATTCCTTAGGGCTCCTTGCAAACATGGATTGTACTTTACACTCAATAAATCCTGTTCCAATTATTCAACCCCACGTTATTGTGCCATCAATTATTAGGGCCCCCCATATTGTTGTGGAGTGCAGTTAAAGGTAGCAGGATGATCTTCGGATGTGAATCTGCTGCCTATACAAACTTAGGGTTTAGGGTTTAGGGGTTTAGGGTTTGGGGTTTAGGGGTTTAGGGTTTAGGGTTTAATATAAGCAAGCTGGGACACACGCACGGCCGCATTGCCAGCGCACGCGAACCACGGAGGGCCTTTTCCTAGGATGCCCAGTAGTACCCTTATTCCCTTTTTGTAGTCCTAGGTTCCTTATAAAGTTACCCAATACCAAAAAGAGAGGCCTTTTTATTCTTAGGTTACTGGGTATCCTAGTTTCTCAATTGAGAAAGTTCAGATCCCCCAAGGGCCCATGTGTCCAAATTGCATATACTTTGGCCTGAAGGTAGTCTCTATATAGGTACTTTGGGCCCGAAGCATATACTGTTTGGGCACATGAACCCTTAGGGATCCCAGACCTGCAAATCTGCCCAAACCCGAAACCCCTAAACCCTACACCCCTAAAAACCCTGAACCCCTGGATCCTGAACTCCTGAAGCCTAAACCCGAAACCCCTAAACCCAGCACATGAACCTTAAGCCCTGGGCTGTACGGGTGTTCGTGGCTCGGGGATTGACAGACTGGTCAGGGATTCTCAATAACTAGAATAGAATAGGTTTGGGGGCTCATTCTATATACTATAATTATAAGAAGTAACCCCTAAAATAGTATAGGTAATTATTAAGATTCGACTGTAATTATAATAAGTAACCCTCAAGATAGCATAGGTAATTATGAAGAGCAGGTGCCTTGGCGGCGGTCCCTCGTGGACCGGATCCTCGACCAGCCGCTTAGCGAAATTTCGGTGGTTCTTCAACACGAGGTCTTGTCTGAATGTTGTTGTGTTGAGTTCTATACGAGGTTTTATAACGATTCATAAGGGTTCTTTGGTGGTTTCTGTAAGGCTTCTAGAGTACGTTCAGGACTATATAGGGCTTCAGGGCGTGGAGTTTACAGAGTCAATCATTTTTGGTGGCACTTGAGCTTCCTGTGTAGGGAAAGCGTCGGCACGGAGTCTTTCAGTTTCAGCAACCCTACAATTCGTAGTGTCGATGTGTATTAGGGCCTGCCGTGGTGCTTTCGTAACCTGTATCTTACGGACTGAGGCCCGAATTCAGTACGTACTCCTGACACAAAAAAGCTGGCAGGTGCGACGCCATACTGACCGCAACAAGCTGCGTGACTGCAGTTTCGAGACGTCTCTGTCTGAGTCCCCGAGCCTTGAGCCGCCCCAGAGTGTGTGCAAGTAAGATCGTTAGCCATCCCAGGGACATCCTTTGCTGTCATATAGTGTAGGCCTGCAAACCGAGGTCCTTGAGTGCCCCAAGATAACGATGGCTCCATAGCCCTGTAAACCCATAAGCCCTGAACCCCAAGCCCGCAACTTGATCTGCAGCCCGGTGATCCGCAGCCACCTCCCAGATAACCATGGCAGCCCGAAGCCCTGCAAGACCACCTTGAATCCCCAGGCTCTGGATCCAGCCCTGTATCTAAGGCCCAAACCCAGGCGTCGGTTATCGTTCCCTCAAACTCTTCAACTTCTAATCGCCAGCCCTATATCCAAGCCCCCCCAAACTCCGGCGTGTCAGCAGTCGTTCCCCTAAACTCTTCCACTTCTAAACACCAAGCCCCTAACCCAGAAAGCTCCCAGTAGGCTTAGCAGTCTTACCAAACACTACCATAAGACATCAAGCCGCACACGAAACCACTAAACCCTACAAATAATGTTACCACAGTAAGATATCAGGCAGCACCGGAAAGCACCAAGACACTAAGACCTAGAAAGCCCTTCAGAGACTTCCAAGGCCTCCATGAAGACACTGCCAAACCCTTCCAGGCCTAAACCTAAACAAATCCCTCGAACCCTATATAAACCCAAACAAATTCTTCAAACCCTTAACCCCAACAAACCCTTCAAAACCTAAACCCCAACAAATCCCTCGAACCCTAAACCCCAACAAAACCCAAACAAATCCTTCCAACCATTAACCCCAACAAACCCTTCAAACCCTAAACCCGAACAAATGCTTCAATCCCTAAACAAATCCTTCAAACCGTAAACCCCAACAAATCCGTCGATCCCTTAACCCAAGCAAATATTGACGAACCCTAAACCCAAGCAAGTCCTCAGATGCCGTTGGCTGGAGTTCACAGCGTTACGGCGGCGCTGGGCCTTCCGCGCTGCTGCTGAAGGCTGGTGGGTAGGATACGGGTCCAAGCCTGTAAAGTCGATCGTGGCAGTACCCTTGCGACGATCTGGAAGCCGCGGGAGACATTAGGAAGATGCTGGATCCTCATCAGTCGGCAACTTATTGTCAAGATGCTTCAGCAGGGACTGTCTTCGGGGCCTAGGTTTTGAAGATGCTCCCGCAGTGAGTCTTGATTACTACTTTTAGGATCACTTGGAATATGGGCCACGCGATCGCCAGGGCCTTGTATGCAGTTATTGGAGGAGTTACTGTCGACTGACTGAAAGCATGCGTGATCCGTATTACATAAGATCGCAATCCCCAGAGTTTAGGCCACAAAGCCCTCACCCCCAAAGTAGCAATACTCTTCTTTACGTATTGCGATTACAGTGTAATGGACTCAGTTGCAAAACCAACCGCTTCTGATAATTACTATATGATCCTATGCTTGCAAGCACCTTGTAGTTAGCGCCCCAGACCCCTAGACCCCGTAAGCACCCAATAATGCCTGGAGGGTCGGGGGACTTGGTAAGCAGTTATTCTATAGAATAAAAAAAGTACCCCAACCCAAATTAGGGTCCCCTTTAGTGTACTTATAAGTCTACTTACTACCTACTTACTAAGTCCCCCGACCCTCCAAGTAGGGTAAGCACCGGGTGACATGGACCCTCTGGGTTTGCCCGTCCGAGCGCAAGGCGGTGGTCCCTGAGACACTCGGCCCCCGATTGCAACTTGTCGACACGGCAGACGGTTCAGGGCTGGATGGATGGATAGATGGGTAGGTATGCAGGTATGTAGGTAGGTAGACCAAAGTTCTCTCTACACATATACTATCATATATATATATATATACACACACACCCTACACTTATATACATGGACAGAAACTATTCACACCCCGAAATCCCAGTGAAATCCGCAAACCCCACGTCCTGCAGTTCTACTTACACCTCTAAACCGACAAGTAACCCAAGTCCTGTAAACCTACGCCCCAAGACCCTAAACCCCTACAGACCTCAAGCATCCATGGGCACACATCGTATATTCTCTGGCCTGAAAGTTTCCCCCGCGGCTCAAAGTATTTACTATGGGTAGTATGCAGGACCCTTGCCCGAAGGGTTCGATACGAAGCTATATAATTACTAGTTTCCATAGCGGTTCTTTCATGGATTCGTAAAGGACAAAGCCCTACAAACACGGGGGCTTAGTCGGGTTATAGTATAGACTTACAAATATCGCAACCCCAATTAGGATCACCTTTAGGATACTTATGACCTACTTACTAAACCCCTAAACCCTAAACCCTAGACCCTCCAAGTCCAAACGCCCACTGAGGCGGCGTTGCGCCGAGGCGCTCCACCAGGCTTTGGCGCAGCGCGGGGGCAGCGAAAAATGGACCCTTGGAGAGGAGGTGCCGATGTTGTTGGTCTACCTTTGTGGGTTTTTTGCTTCTGGTCGTAGGGGTTCAGTCGTTTTTGGGTCCTGCGCGGTCGACCGCTGGGCGTCAGATAGGCCATAGAAGCTTGTAGAAGGTTTAGAGTTTTGGGTTTAGGCAGGGTATACAGGGTTTTGGGTTTAGGATGGTTTAGGGTGTGAGGTTTAGTAGAAGGTTTGGGTTTTAGGACATGATGAACATTTCCGGGATCCCCAAACTCTACACCCTACCAGCACCCCTTAGCTACCCCTAAGTCCCATAGTCCAAAGCCTAACAGCCCCAACTCCCAAGTTGCCCACAAACTCCCTAAACCGTAAGCCCTAATTAGACCTCTAAAAAACCCTAAGCGGTCAGACTGAGCAAGCTGTCTTTGGAGAAAGAGGGCTACTGCATTTTGAAACAAATAAACATCACTCCCCAGACTCCCGGGAGGATGTAGAAGGTAGATCCCTAATTTGGGGCCCTATACGACTACAGGTACTTTATAGGAACCCCCATGAAGGGATCTACTTTTTGCATCTTTCCGAGATTCTGGGTCCAGGAGCCGCCTCTGGCAGCACCCGCAAAAGGTGCAGAGGCTTCTACGCCACCCGCAGCCGCAGCAGCGGCAGCGCTGAGGTGCGCCTTTTGCAGGGCCCGTCAGTGTCTTTTGAAAAGTAAGCCCTAAACCCTAAAGCCTCCATCTAACCCTTGCAGCCTAAACCCTAAACCCTAAACCCTAAACCCTAACCGGTAAATCCTCAACCCGAAACCCTCCTGAGCTGCAGGGGTGCTGTGGGACGCCTTTGCGTTGCATTGGTCCGCGTGGAGGCAGCTCTGAGGGCAGAGGCGGGCTTTCACCTCAAAAGAGGGCTCAGGTTTGGGGTTCGGGTTTAGGGTTTAGGGGTCTCGGGTTTAGGGTTTTGGGATTCTGGCGTTTAGGGTTTCGGGTGTAGGGGTTGGGGGTTTATAGGGGTTCGTAGCGTTTTATACGGTCCTTTAAGGGCTTCATGACGGCTTTCGAGTTTTTTTGAGAAGCATTTGACATGAATGGTGTTTTGTAAGGGTCTTATTACAACGGCTTGTATTATTTTGGGAGTACTGACAGGTGTTTGGGGGTTTAAGGCTTTTTGATTAGGCCAAACCTCGCAGTGAACATATCCGACGCCGTCAATGTCAATCCACATCAGTGGTTTCGGGATTGAGCTCGCCAAGAGGGCTCGAGGCTCCAAATGCTCAAGCAGTAAGTGCTTCCTGTTGATGATATAAATCCTGCACTACCTTAATGACCCAAAACTATGGGAATTATGGTGCATTCCTTATTATGGGTAATGCAGGATTTATATCCCTATAAACCCCTGACCCTAAACCCTAAGCCCTAAACCCTCAACTGATGATCAACCGTTCTTATAGGTGGGCCCACCGGAGCACAATGATTTTTGTTCTAGTCGGTATACTCCCAGAGCCTCCAAAACCCCTTACTTAAGGATTATACCTGAAATCATATAAGGGATCCTATTATAGCTTAAGGTATATTCCTTAACTAAGGGGTATTGAAGTCTCTGGGCTTTGGCCCGACCTGCCAGGGCCCCATCAAGCCTTACAGTAGAAGCCCAAAAGGTTGGAAGCACAATCGCCTCAATCCTTAGGGTTTAGGGTTTAGGGTTTAGGGCTAATGTATAGGGAATCCCAGCACTATTTGGCCGTAATCCGGTTTCCAACTTTATGGGGTTTGCTGTATATAGGGGTAGTTATCAAAATTAGGGTCCCTTTTTGGGGGTCCTTATTAACATACGGCACCTAATATTTAGGATACCCAAAAGGGACCATGGTTTTCACAACTACTATACCACCAAAATTTGCCAACCTCCCCGGATCACTTCTCTGTGGCCTGAGCTCTCATGGACCCTCAGCCATGAACCCAAAACACTATAGACTTAGACTATAGATTCCTACAGATCCTGAGGCCCAATTCATGAAACCCGAAACTCTAAACCCATCTAAGCCCTAAGCGGCCTAAACCCTGAAACGCCCAAGCCCAAGATCCCTAAGCCCTAAAACCTAAACCCCAAAGAAAACATCTAAACCCTAAATTGCCTAAGCCCTGAAACGCCGAAGTCCCAGACCCCTAAGCCCCAATAAGCTCTGCGCCTTGCGGGGAAGGAAAGCCTCTCCTTCCCATCTGCTAATATAGGGGCCTTAATAATTAGAATAGGGTTTGGGGTATATCATACTAGAACCACTTCCACCCCAAAAAATAGTAGTGGCAATTGATTAGGCCCTCTCTCAACCCCCCATCATACCCCTTACAGTAACCCTTATAGACCCCTTCAATAGGAACTCTTAGAGGAACCCTAGTATTGGTAATGATTTGGGAAGGAAAGCCTCTCCTTCTCCTCCTGGCTTTCGAGCCGCCGACGACCGCCAGCCTTTTGGCTTCGTTTTCGTTCGGTTGGCTCTTTAAGGGATCTATAGGGATCTTTATAAGGCTCCCTTTAAGGGGCGCTTTAAGGGATCTATGGGGTTTAGCTTTAGGGTTTAGGGTATCTTGGCGTTCTTCTGGTCGGCTCTGAGGGCTTTAACTTTTGGGGTTTCTATATGGGAGTTTCCAAAAATTAGGGGTACCCTATTTGGGGTCCTTATAATAAGGATCCTACTATTATTTAGGGTACTGCATCAAGGTCCCCTATTTTCGGAAACTCCCATTTTCGGAAACTCCCATATGGACTTTAACAAGAAGGCTACAACTTTAACTTTCGGGAGGGGTTCGGAAATCAGCCAATGCAAACAGATGTATACGGGTACTATCCTAAATTAATGGGTTTTAGGGTTTAGAGCTTAGGGTTTACTATCCTAATCAGTTGTTTCAAGGTTTGAGAGGGTTTTTGTTATGGAGCGGAATGTCCCCATGGCTTGAACCAGATCATCCTACACGTGCGTCATTCCTTTCTCGGTAGAGGATCTTTGGCAGCCTGCCTATTGGCACGGGAATTTACGATATCAGCGATGCCCGAAAATAATGCTAAATGAGAGTGCAAGCCGTACATCTTTCGCCGAAGCAGCAGCAAGTAAAGCGCGCACACAAGGCATATTTATTTGTTGTATATAATGAGGATCTGTAAACAAAGTCTGTAACAAGCAACAAGGAAAGTCCTAATTATTCCTAAAATGCCTAAACCTTCTGCAAGTCTGTAACTAGCAACTAGAAACCTCCTAACTATCCCTAAACCCCTAAACCCTAAACTAGTAAAACCCCTAAAGCCTAAAGCCCTGAACCCCTAAACCCTAAACCAGAGAATCCTGTCGGCCTTAGCAGAATTCCTGTTGTCCAGCAAAGACTCCCAGGGAGCCGCGGATATGTCGCCCTGGGGCAGCGAAGTCTGATAGAGCCAAGTGAGCCACAGGAAGAAACTAGACCCCCCCCCCCCAACTAGACTCTAATATTCCCGAACCAAAATATCCTAAAACCCCAAGCTCGAAACCCTAAACCCCGAACCTCCTCCTAGACCCCCAAGCTACTCTCTAATACTAATATACCCCAAATACCCACTATTGAGGGCCATAATATTAAGGACTCTGTTAAAGCACCCTTTGGGGGGGACATACCCAGACCTTTAAGGAATATACCTTAGTTAAGGAGTATACCTTAAATCATATCAGGGATCTTACCATAATTGAAGGTGCTTGGAGCAGGAAGAACATGCCAGAGGGATCGGCAAAAGTAGACTGATAAATACCTGAAGGGGTTCCTACGTGGGGTTATGATACTTAGATCTCACCCAGACCTTCCACGATCCCTTGCTAAGGAGAATCCGTTAAGTCATTGTAGGGATCCTGCTACTATTTAAGGCATATAAAATTGTTCATTTAGAGTGCTTTACTTGGTAGGTAGTCTTGGGTTGAAATATCCAGATCGGAACTCAGCAACAAGAAGTTGACACTGTGCCTCTGTGGCCATTCCGGCTTTGGGGTGTTCGATCTTCATGTTCCTTTCTTCGTCGGTTCCCGGCAGGAGCCGTCAGAAGCCTTGGGGCAACCTCAAGCACCGATCGGTTAGGACCGCGAACTGCATAATTAGTCAAGAACATGACATGTTTCTTGCAGCTGAAGCTCTTTCGCACGTGAGGGCTTCAGAAGTCTGCATGCAAACCACTAGGCCTAATGTGCGAAAGCCCCAACACCGTAATACTCCAAAGGCGCAAATCCCAGACATGCTGTTGTAAGTCCTTTAGCCGTTTGACAAGGTTACAGAGTGTCCAGGCTGCTCACATGGCTTCGCAGAGTTTCTTCCGCGACCTTGCCGCGATCGGGGACAAAAACACATGTCGCTAGTATCACCCTCAACCCCCCAAATCCAAAATCGTTACATCCGAAACCTCTAAGCTCTGAGCCCTCAAGCGTGAAACCCTCAGGGAGCTTGAGCATGCACACGAGTGTAAGAAAGATTCAGGGGTGGAGTTGAACATTTGTGGTTACCCAAGATATTCGATCGCATCTTCGACAGAAGATGACTCAGAAGCCTGCAGTACGGTGGTCTGACTGACTAGTACCGCTCCTAATTATTCAGGCGACTATTTTCAATATCCTGTAGGCGCCTTTTGAATCCCTGCAGCAACCATACTCTGGTGGTTGAGGTCCCTCCTTTTATTCTGGTACCTGTGAGGGGGAGAGGGTAGGCATCCCTGCACCAAAACCATGGGGACACAGGGAAAGAGGAGGGATGCCAGGGAAGGAGGACAGCGGGCGGGTTGGTGTAAGGTTCGTGGTTTAGGGCTTGAGGGTTTGGTGTCCATCGTTTAAGTCTAAAGCCCCCACCCCTAAACTCTGATCCTTAAAACCCTTATAGCCCTAAATGCGTACTAAACTCTAAAATTTGGGCTCTAGGATTTTGGGGTCTTGCATGGGAAGGAATGCTCGGCGGGACCTCGCATGCTGTGAGCACAAGGATGTCGGAATCTTGCAGTATTGGAATGGGCTTTAGGGTCTAGGGGTTTAGTAATTAAGGGTCGGTCTTTTCAACTTGGAGCTGTTGTGCCGGGAGAACGGGCTGCACGATTCTGGGACACAGTCCCTATGTACATCTAACACAAACACACCGAAAGAAAAACAACATTTCCCATGTTTCAGCCGCACTCCCCATGTTATCACTGCAGCACGAAGATGGTTCCTGGGTGGGTGGAAACGGTTTCTCTGGGATTTTGCAACATGCAAGCGCGAACGCCGTTCCTTCTTGTAGGTATATTTCACCCTACAACCCCTCAGCCTCAGGATTAACGCCTAACCCGAAAGGTCCAGCAGACAAACTCGTAGGGTGCTGGTGGTGTTTAAGCTGGAGCCCTTAACTCCTTAACTCTTAATCCCTTCCCCCTAATAGTAAACAACCCCCTAATATTAAAAATACTTTTTCCCGAACCCCCCAAAAAATACCCCCGCCCTTTAAAACCCATTTTGGATTAGGGGGTGCAGGTCTAGGGTTTTAAGGTTTAGGGTTTAGGGGTCCCTAAACCCTAAACCCTCAAGGTTTAAGTGGGGTTTAGGGTTTAGGGTGCTCCTTTGAAGGGTCGGCTCTCTGTTTTCGGCTGCTGCGTTCTGTCTGCTGCAGCTGTCTTTTGCGAGCATGGCTTGCCTAGCCTGCCTCGCTGTTCATACTGCCAAACAGCAGCATAGATCGGCTGCCTGCCTGTCTGGTTCTGCAAGCCTTTCATGCTTCTATTTCTTTATATTTTTAAATGAATATTCTACGCATCTTCTCCTATATTTCAATTATCGTTCCTTTTTTCAATTTTTAGATGCTTCAAGCCCGTGGGGTGTTCAAAATTTGTATAACATCTGCAAGTCCTCTCTATTATTTTTCTATATCTCCAAAGACTCGCATTTCCCTTAATTTAAGAATATGGCAGTGAGTCAAAAACTTCTGGTATGTAACAGGGCCGGGGCGCCCCTCGCGCGACAGAGTATGTAACAAAAGCGGGTTTCTGTGACAAGGCTGGCGCGACAAGGTCCAGCATGTATGTATGTGTACATGTGTATAGATTTATATTGTGTATATATTTAAGTATGTAGGTTCTGTGTCGTAGTGGCAGCAGTAGTAGAAGTAGTAGCAGGCAGTTGAGTAGAGCACCACCACCAGTTGCATTTGGGCAAAGGGGCATGGGCAAGTGGGAATGGGTGGGTTTGGGAGGGTTTGGGAGGGTTTCGGCGGGTTTGCTCGGTTTTGAGTGGGTTTGGTTATGCTCTTGGCAGATTTGGGTCATTTCAAAGTTTCGATTCTGCATGGGGGGAAAGGCGCAAATGACGGCGCCTAGACTCTCTTGAAAACACCAGATTGGGTGGCCGCCTTGCCCAGATCTATTCTTCCGCAGCCTAACGGGCAAGCGGAGGCCTTGCAGGAGGACAGGGAGAAAATCCCTGGTTCAATCCCCGGGGGTGTCATTTGGGCCCTTTCCCCACCCAGAATCGAGATTTTGGGTGACCAAAAGCTCTGGGCACCCTGCGTCCAGAGTAGTGCCAATTGCTGCACTACTGCCAAGTACTGCACTTCTGGTCATTGCTGCACTACTTCCACTTAGTGCACTACTGCCAATTACCACACTACTGCCAATTGCTGCACTACTGCCAATTACCGCACTACTAGTCAATACTGCACTACTGCCAATTACTGCACTACTGGTCATTACTGCACTACTGCCAATTACTGCACTACTGGTCATCACTGCACTACTGCCAATTGCTGCACTACTGCCACTTGCTGCACTACTGCCACTTGCTGCACTACTGCCAATTACTGCATTACTGGTCATTACTGCACTACTGCCAAGTACTGCACTACTGGTCATCACTGCACTACTGCCAATTGCTGCACTACGGCCAATGACTGCAATACTGGTCATTACTGCATTACTGCCAATTAGTGCACTACTGCCAATTACTGCACTACTGGTCATTGCTGCACTACTGCCAATTGCCGCACTACGGCCAATGACTGCAATAATGGTCATTACTGCACTCCTGCCAATTAGTGCACTACTGGTCATTGCTGCACTACTGCCAATTACTGCACTACTGCCAATTGCTGTACTACCAACTACTGCACTACTGCTAATTGCTGTGGAGGTGTTGTAGAAGTGTTGTGGAAGTGTTGTGGAGGTGTTGTGGAGGTGTTGTGGAGGTGTTGTGGAAGTGTTGTGGAGGTGTTGTGGAGGTGTTGTGGAAGTGTTGTGGAAGTGTTGTGGAGGTGTTTTGGAGGTGTTGTGGGAGTGTTGTGGGAGTGTTGTGGACGTGTTGTGGAAGTGTTGTGGAGTGTTGTGGAAGTGTTGCACTACTGGTCACTATTGCACTACGGCCAATTGCTGCACTCTGCCAATTGCTGCATTACTGCCAATTACTGCACTACTGGTCATCACTGCACTACTGCCAAGTACTGCACTAGTGCAGGTAGTGCAGTAATGACCAGTAGTGCAGTAATTGGCAGTAGTGCAGTATTGACTAAGTAGTGCGGTAATTGGCAGTAATGCACTCATTGGCAGTAGTGCAGCAATGACTAGTACTGCACTACTGGTCATCACTGCACTACTACCAATTGCTGCACTACTGCCAATTGCTGCACGACTGCCAATTACTGCACTACTGCCAATTGCTGCACTACTGCCAATTACTGCACTACTGCCAATTGCTGCACTACGGCCAATGACTGCAATACTGGTCATTACTGCATTACTCCCCCATAATCATGATTTTAAGATTTATTCCTTAATTCAAAAGTTTTGGAGTCTCTGGGTTCATGGGTGGGGTAAAACTAGGTATAACCAGGATGTGAGATAACAACCACCCCCTAATATTAAAAACATTTCCGAGTTTTTATTTAGGGGGGTGCGGGGGGGGGGGGTGCCCCCCCCGTTTAATATTAGGGGGAAGGGATTAACGGAAACCCCCAAGCTTCACCCCCCCCTCCCCCCAAACCCTAAACCTTCAACCCCCAAAAGTTTCAATCAATCCCCACGCCCAAGCCCAAAAGCCGCAACCGCAAAGCGCGAAATCCCTCGAAGGCACTTCGACAGCGCATCCGAGTACTGGAGAAGGATCGATATGCTTACTATAAGGGTTACCATAGGGGGTGAAGGGTCTTGGGTTTAGGATAAGGGTTCAGAATCGAGGCCTCAGTAACCAGAATGAGGGTTTGGGGGGTTTGTTGACACTGTAGTGTTCCGAAAGAACCCTCTTGCAGTCGGGTTTAGTTGGGTTTAGGGCTTGGGGCTTGCAATTCTCCACTTATCAGCTCTCTTGGGGTTTTGCCCTACAACAATACGGCTTCATGACGTAGTATTTTGTAGGCCACGGTGACCGCTGTGGAAGGGCGGTTGTTCAAGCAAATTTCCGGAAGGCGTTACCCCCCAGACCCTCCCATTAGGATAAAAGCTGGCAGCGCTCTGTTAAAACAACATGGAACCCTGAAAAACCCTAAACTGAAGCCACCCAAACGACAGTCGAAGCCCTTGAACCCCCAAACCCTAAACTCGAAACCCTCAACCTTAAACCTCAAACCAGAAAGGAGAATGACGAGTTAAGAGCTGACCGAGCAACGAGGGTTCCTCGGCTTTGAGATGTTTTTTTGTTGAGAGGGGGTGTGGTCCGGTAAAGATTTAGGATGATGTAAGGTTTAGGGTTCAGTGTAAGGGATTTTGGAGCCTTAGGGTTTTGGATCTTCGAATTCTGATTATGGTTTAGGGTTTTGTGAACGGTTCCTTTACGGGTCCTTTCCCCGTCTCTGGGATGTTTTTTTTTGAGAGGCCGTGTGGTTTAGTAAGGATTTGGGGGCTTTGGATATTATGAACGGTTCCTTGAAGGCTTCTCTCAAGGGATTTACTAAGGTTTCTGTGAGGGTTTGGGTTTAGGGAGTTAAATCAAGGTTCTTTTCTTTTCAGGGATCTATACTACACGGTATTTATACTACTAGGACTGCAAGGGTTCTCCAGGGGTTGGGTTTGGGTACCAGGGACATGCGAAGAGTAGGGGTTCGTGTTGGGGGGCTGGTGCTGACATCCGTGTGGGCACTTGTTGGTACTCCCCCTGTCATTTCGTGTCCTTAAGAAGTACTCATGTTTTGCTGTAGGTATTGGTTGTCTTGCGCTTGTAGGCTTGTTGCGATGCGATCACCTGCATCCCTTATCACACGAAGCTCTATCTGCCCTGAACTTCTCTCTTGTCATCGTTCGGTGTTTGGTCAGGAGAGTGCTAATCATTACCCTAGACCCTAAACCCTTTCACTCGAACGACCCGCCATTTGTGTAGTCGAGTAGGTAACCTTATATAAACCTTTTTTGGGTAGTATAATCCCTATATCATCCCTATATACCCAAAAAGGTTAACCTTTAGTTCCCCATGATACCAGACAAGTAGGCTTTTGGGCCGAAGCTTTGGAAGTTGGGTGTCCGGCTTGACTCTTACTTGGAAAGCCATGCTCTTAGGGACCCAAAAAGCACACAAGCATAAGCATTTTATGGGGATATCCCTACCTTATTGGGCTTCTTTATAAGGAAATTATATGGGATATCCCTATCCTCATGTTTGCGTCTGTGCCTTTCAGGAGGCCCTATGCTCGAATCAACGGGGATTTTCAAGGGGTTTTGGAGTCTAGGCTTTGGGGATCTGCTGGGTGCTTACATAAGCCCTGGGGCATGCATGATTCGACCCAGGATGTGGCCGAGAAGGACGTGGCGAATCAGGTGTCTTGCCTACAAAGTGTGACCCAAAGGGACCATGTAAATATAGGAGCGAATACTCTAGTTTACATGCATCATGGGTTACATTTACATTGACACACATGCATGCAGTACATACACAGTTACAGACAGACAGAGACAGACAGACAGACAGACAGACAGACAGACAGACAGACAGACAGACAGAGACTGGCAGCCAGACCTACATAAACACATACACGCATACAGACACACAGACATAACATGCAGACATACATACATAATGTACATACATACATACATACCTGCATACATACATACATACATACATGCCTGCATACATACCTATAATCTACCTGCCTACCGACCTACCTACCTACGTACATGCATGCATTCATTCATTCATTCATTCATTCCTGCATTCCTCTATTCCTACATTCCTGCACACAGACGCACAGACACACAGATGCACACACAGACACACAGACACACACACACACACACACATGCAAAATGTTTGTTCCTTAACAGGGGGTTCCAATACCGGAGCTGCACCAACATGAAACCCAGAACCTTCACTGCTTTTGAGCGGGTGTCTGAAGGAGCCAGCCTTTGCAAGATCCTCTCAATACAGGGACGATCAGATACCGTCCTAGTCTTAGGTTTAGGCATGAATTAGGGGGTAGGGTTTGGGGCTTAAGCTTTGGGTTGTGCGGCTTCGTTGTTCGTGACATCGCTTTCCTTAGCATACTGACAGCATGAATACTCTCGAAAACGCATGGTAACTCCTGAAACCACGAAACCCTAAGCCTAAAACACCCTAAGCCCGGAACCTGTTCTGCGGGGAGTCTGAACAGCTCCAAGCGGATCTGCGGCTCGAGTGCCTGAGGTTTTTATTGACCAATCGTTAGGGGTTTTGGGGTTCAGGGTTTTAGGGGTGTAGGGGTTAGCGGTTTAGTAGGGTTCAGACAGCCTAAACCCTAAACCCTAAATTCAGGTTTCTGTGGCTTGAGGCTCAGATTCTTCGAGTCCCAAAACCCTAAACACTAAACTGTAAACCCTAAATTCTGAACCATAGACCGTAAACTCTAAACCCTAAATCCTGAAACATAAACCGCAAACCTTACTATAACCCTATAAACCTTAAACCCAGGTAAGCCAGCTCGTCCAGCAATTGGGAATCAGACCACCAACTGGCGCAGGACTGGGAGCCTGGGTCCGAATGTGTTGGGGCTTGGGGGTTAAGGGTTTAGGGTTTTAGGGGTTCTGGGGGGTTTAGGAGATTAGGGTTTTGAGGGTTTACAGTAGAAGCCAGAAAGTTGGAACATCAGACTCCTCATGCCCTTAAGGTAAAGTATAAGGGATCCTAGCACTAATCCTCCTAAAGCCATGTTCCAACTTTCTGGCTTCTACTGTAGGGTTTTAAGGGTTTAGGGGTTTAGGGGGTTTGGGGCTTTAAGGGTGTAGGGGTTTAGGGTTGAGCGGTGTATAAAGCCCTAGGGGTTTTAGGGGTTCAGGGTTTTTGAGTGTTTAGGGTTTAAGGGGTTGAGGGTTTTAAGGGTTTAGGGTTTTAGGGCTTTAAGGGTTTAGGGATTTTTGGATGATTAGGAGTTTAGGAGTTTAGGGGTTTAGGAGTTATAAGGGTTTAAGGGTTTAAGGGTTTAGGTGTTTTAAGGGTTTAGGGTTTTAGGGTTTAAGGGTTTTAACTGGTTAGGGTTTTAGGGTTTTTAGGGGTGTAGGGTTTGTTTAGGGTTTAGGGGTGTAGGGTTGTGTGGGTCTGAGACAAAGCGAGAGCGATAGATTACGCAAGGCAGATTCCTGTCATAAACTACGTCATATAAAAACTTCAGAGGAGATATATGAGAGTTCCCAAAATATCGGGGACCCTAACAAATAAGTAACCTATATAGTAACCTAAATAGAAGGATCCTTATGATAAGAACCCCAAAATAAGGTAGCCCGAATTTTCGGAAACTCCCATATCATGATTCGGTGACCACTCCTCGGGCTCTCGCTTGGGAGCCCAGAACAACAAGGCTTCGGGTGTAGGGTCGGTTGCAATGCCCCCCCAAAGCTGACCAAGGCCCCTGGGATTTAGGGGAAGGTGGTTACTTTGAGCCTTACCTATAGTCTCCATTGTAGCTCCTTTTTGGGGTTACCTTTTAGGATCCTATATATATATGTATATATATATATATATATATATGTATGCATAGTTGGCTAAACCAAAAAAGGAGCTACAATGGAGACTATGGGTAGGTCTTAGGCTTACGGTGTCGATGTTGCAGTCTTTGGGGTGTGATCTCCCTCCCACTAATCTTAGGGGTACTTAGAAGTATTTTTTATTTCTTGGCTATTATAATCCCTAAGAAACAGCTAAAATTATAGTTTTTGCCAGGGTTCTAAGTTCAGTATAGTAATGCCGTGCAGGAGGGGCCGGGCAGCAACCAATGGCACAGGCACGTTGAGTGCTTCCCGGACCTTGCACTCGCCCCCTGCAACCCCAGGAGCCCTTCCGAAACCCTATAATTCCTAGACCTTAGTGAAGCTCAGGGCGAACTCCACACTCTTGACCATCAAATCTTACAGCCAGCATCCAGAAGAGCAATTATGCGCCGGTTCCCATAGTTTTTGGTGGTAACGCACGGGCTAGGTCCTTCTATACGGGAGTCCTCTAACCCTGAATTAGAGTCTTTGATATAAGTGTGGCGTGCTCCGTGGGTGATCCGAAACTTGTCACACTTCAGAGAGCCACCCGGATAATGTAGGAACCTGATTAAGAAACCCTGGGCCTATAACCCCAAAAAAGTAGGATTCATATACGTTCTACCGGGTGTGGAGGCATATGCGCAAGTACCCCTAGCCCACTCAGCAATCAAGGCACGAGTATAACGGTCTTAATGATCATAACCTCCTGTTGAGTTGAGGCATACTAAATTTCATTGTAAATAATTTCTGCTCCGGAATCCTATACGGTCTGTAAACAGAACTTGAAGGGTCCAAGTAGTCCTTATTTATGGTTTTTGGTACCTGATAAGGCCCTAGTAAAGTCCTATTATACCCAGAGGGTCCATATACACTACTATTATGGAATTAGGTCCCAAAAACCCATAGTGGGGATGGTCTTTTAGAGCCTAATTCCATAATAGTAGTGTAAATGGACCCTCTGGGATAGGGACTACGTGGACCCTCTGGGAGGAGCCCTAAGGCCCTATGTTAGATCCCGAATGAGGGAGGGGCCCTCAGCCTCAAGTCTCAGGGGGAAGACCTTCTTCATTGGAGCTGTAGGTTCAAGGTACGGTGGATGATATAAATCCTGCATGACCCATTATAAGGAATATACCACAATTCCCATAGTTTAGGGTCCTTAAGGTAATACAGGATTTATATCATCAACAGTATCATCTACTATACACTTGAGGGGTTTAGGGCTTCAGGGAACTGTATAGGGCTTGGGGTTGAAGGATCAGAGAACACCAGAAGCAGCTCTTGCTTAATAAGTTTTGTTTTGCTTGATGTGGAAGCTGTACATACGCACCCCGACCCAAAAAGGAGGGTTTGGGTTCCCTAGGCAGGGATTGGGGTGAAGAGATGGCCGTGCAGGCTTCAGGGCATCATTCCTAATGACCTGATCCCGTCATCAGTATTCAAAATGAATGCAACCCGGCGAAGTAGTCCGCAACCTCTACTTAATCGAAGCCCATACTTAGGTCAGAGCACCAACCTGCAAAGCAAAATCCTTCATTGTCAGATTCATTGTCTAGATTCCCCCAAACCTTTAATTTTCTTCTCATTATCATTATTAAAGGGCTACTCGGGAACCTCGTTGTCCGTAAGCAGGAGTTTTCCCAACTTGCTGTAGTTCAGGCCCCCTAGCTCAACCCCACCCCGAAAGCCCACCCCAAACGAAAAGTAGCCACATGAGCTACAGTCAACATTAGAGGTTGCACCTCCCTATGAGGGAGGGACATCGGGTTCAAGATCGTAGAAGTTGTAACCCGTTTCAGAATGTTATCTTGATTACATCACCACCGTCCTTCAGGCGTATTCGTAATGTCGACAGCAGCTCTTGTGAAGCGTACGAAGCCCTCTCAGACCCCAACATCCTACACTTCAAGCAGTAAACCCCTACCCCTGCACACCCAAACGCCTCAACCTTATATCAAGCAGACGCCTTAATCCCCGGACTTTGAAGCCACTGAGGACTTGAAGCATGCCAGCATTACAGTCCTCTGTCCCTATATGACCGAAGTATACTTACACCACAAGACAAGAGTTTTGAACATGCTGGCCCCGAAAGTCTAGGTCCCTTATAGAACCCTCGAAGGTAGAACATTCAAGCCCCCCCCTAAACCCTAAACCCTAAGTTACATCGACACGACGCCGTCAGGTCTCCTTTGGCCTGCAAGAGGCGTCGGGAGGGCAGTGGGCTTGGGGTTTACGGGCTTGGAGGGTCGGGGGACTTGGTAAGTCGGGGCTCCTTTGAAGGGGATTATAAGGGTTCCTTTAAAGGGCTCTATAGGGGTACTATAGGGTTTAGGGTTTAGGGTTCAGGGACTTAGTAAGTAGCTAATAAGTAGACTTATCAGCACCCTATTAAAAGGGATCCTAAGGTGGGTTATGGTTCTTATAAGTCCCAAAAAATAGCTAGTTACTAAGTCCCCCGACGCTCCACGTAGGGCTCAGGCTTTGGGAGTTAAGGATTCTTAGGGGTTTAGGGATTTAGGGTATAGGGGTTTAGGCTTCTTTCCAGGTGCGCTTTCAGTGCTCTAAACTATGAGTGCATGGTATAGATACATATATTGCACTTCGTGCCTTTCACCGCTGCATACATCACGTGGGAGGATGCCGTGAGAAAGTTTACAAATTCCCGCCTAAACAAGGCCACACACTACACCGGCATTTTAGCGCTGATTGCAATCGCCACCAGCCGCGATGGAAGTTGGGCATGTTGCGTCCCGCTTCATGCCCCGTACGATGCATACGGCCCACAACCATAAGACTAGGGTTTAGGTTTTAGGGTTTAGGGTTTAGAACCGGCACCCGAAGGCAACAACTGCCTCATGCCTGGGTAAGCGAAAAACCTGCACTTCAACAACTGAAGTTCTGCAGTGCCTGAAGCATCCCCTGATTGTTAAGGAGATTCTTGTTCATATCCAATCCGCAGAAACTGCACGAGACACTAAAAGAGCTCCAGAAACCGATTTCGGGTTTTAGGTTTCGGTTTCAAGCCTAGGGTGTAAACGGTTTAAATTTAATTAAGGTTTCTTAGCCCGTTTGTGTAGAATCTAACCTTATGCTTCCAAGGACTATATAGTTAGGGCCCCAGACCCCTTAAGGACCCAATAATAAGGTCCCTGGAAGCATAGGGTAACAGCTGCACACGTCATGTCCTGCTGTGGATGTTATATATCCTGCACTACCTTAAGGACCTAAGCTATGGGAATTATGGTTCCTTATTCTGGGTAATGAAGGATTTATATCATCAACCGTGCCTCAGGTCACTGACAAAGTCGCAGCATTGGCCGCGCAGGTGCAGGCGACCACAATGCACCATCCAAGTCCCCTACGGTTGATGATATGAATCCTGCATTACCTCAGGGACCCTAAACTATGGGAATTATTGTATGTTCCTTATTATGGGTAATGCAGGGTTTTTATCATCAACCCTAATTCAGGTACCTCTTTGAGGCTGTGTGCTTACCTTAACGCTGAAGAACCTACCTTTCTAGGGATCTGTTTTCTATTTTCTTTACAGAAGTTCCCAAACGGGTAGGTTATTTGGGGTCCCGGCAGGGCTTTGTCGAGTTGTACATCCTTTCAAGATACGCAACGGATTTTTCCTCTGGCGCACTTTGGCGTTATCGCTCTAACAGGTGTGTACTTGACAGTCCTGGGTATCTCGGAGACTCTAGCCCTCTCTTAAGAACCCATTTAGCAGGTGTTGGAGCAGCCAGCAAGTTAACAATCTTATTATCCCTTTGTTGTTCCTATTGTACTTATGGTTTAGTAATAGTACACCCCGAAGGTCTGTTCCAATCGTAAAGGCCCCTGTATGAATGCCCTCATAGAAACTCTCTCGTTAGACGAAACCTTAAATTAAAGGAACCCGCAACCCTACTCTAATGAGATTGTCAACATTATGGTCCCTTTTTGGGTCCCTAATATCATACGGCACCTATAATTTAGGGTACCCAAAACAAGGACCATAATCTTGACAACCGCACAAATGGAAGGAACCTTGTTAGAAGCCCTTTAAAGGAACGCTTACAAGAGAACCCCAAAACCCCTAGTCTACTGCTTGAGGCCCTTTTGGTAGGGGTTGTTCCTGAAGGGCCAAAGCAAGTTCAGTCACATGTGGCTCTACGCCATGATAAGGCCATAAGGCCACATAAGATCCGTCTATAAACAGACATCTTCAACATTTCCCAACCCCAAATCTCAAAACATCAAACTTGACCTCAATGCCTGTGCGCTAGACACAACAGCCTTTCTTTCATCTTACTGAAACCCTAAAACCTAAACCCCAGCTTGGAGGGTCGGGGGACTTAGTGAGTAGTTATTCTATAGACTTATAAGTACCATAACCCAAATCAGGGGCCCTTTTAGGGCACTTGAAAGTTTACTTACTGCCTACTTACTGAGTCCTCCGACCCTCCAAGAGGACGGACAAAGTGCTTCGAAGAGCAACGGCCTGGGTGGCTCCTTCTACAGGCAAATCGCTTGTTGGGAGTCTCTTTGTGCATGTGGGTGGTTGTCAAAATTATGGTCCCTTTTTAGGAACCCTAAATATTAGGTGCCGTATTTTTTCTAGGGACCCAAAAAGGGACCCTAATTTTGTCAACCACCCATGTAGGTTCCGGAGCAACCGTGTAGTATAGGGGGCCTAATACTTACCTATACTGTTTTGGAGGTTTTATTAATATGGTATAATGGCCCCCCAAACCCTATGCTCATTAGTATGGCCGCTGCCCATATTGGGGTCTGGCGTTTAGTTTTTCAGGATTGAGGGCGTGGGGTGTCGGGTTTAACAGGAGGTTGGGGCTTCAGTTAGGGTTTGGGGATCTGCTTGTGTCGAAGTAGCCAACGCTTGCAAAACCCTAAACCCTCAACCCTAAACCCTAGGGTTTGGGGTTTTAGGGTTTTATGGGTTTAGGGTTTAGGGTTTAGGAATAGGGCTATCCAGGATGAGAGTGTCAGATTTCAAACTCGAGGACTCTCTGCCAGAGCCATAGAGGAGGGGGCTTGGATTTTGAAGGCGGTTTCATGCTGACAGGGATTTGGATTTCCTGTTTTGGGGGAGCCCTGGTGTTTCACAAGGCTGTTGGGGTTTTGATGAGGATAAAATCCGATCTATATACAAGTTCCATGAGAGCTATATGAGTAGTTGTCTAAATAGCTGTGGGGTTACAAGAACGCACCGCTTGTATAAGAAGGCATCCCCGAACTGACCCGGATTTACAAACAAACAGAAGGCAGAACAGCCATCCCAAACCACTTGGAGGTTCATGGAAGCCTGAGGCAGGGTTATGAGTCAGGCAAGCAAGTGGAAACCGCAAAGGGCTAGGCGCTCTGGAATGCTACACTCCATCTGGACCACGAAGCCCTCAAACTCCCAACACGTTCCTGACAGGCTTCAACCCCAAACCCTCCACCCGCGAACGTCCTAACTTATCTTCAAGCGCGGACGCAAAACTCTGTAAACCTCGTACTGGCCAAAAAAGCAAGCAAGACCCTAAAACCGTGTGACACTAAACCCTACCCTAAGGCTCCTGGCCTCGTAGTCAGATCCCAAACCTTAGCCCCCAATGCCCGAACCCCTCCCCCAGACAGCCCGTGACCCCTTTCGGAGCCTTAGGGCCTAAGCTCTAAACCCTAAACCCCTAAATCCTAAACCCTAAACCCCTAAACCCCTAAACCCCTAAACCCCAAACCCTAAACCCTACTTGGAGGGTCGGGGGACTTAGTAAGTGGTTAATAAGTAGACTTGTAAGTACCCTAAATGGGATCCTAATTGGGGTTATGGTACTTATAAGTCTCTAAAATAACTAGTTACTAAGTCCTCCGACCCTCATAGACCCTAAACCCTAAACCCCTGAACCGTAAACCCTAAACCATGCAAAGCCAGGCCAGTGATCTCCGATTCTGTGGACTGCCTCGTAGCGGCCACCCTTTTGAGGCTTGCTTTGGGATGGCCCTTTTAGGCTCCTTTAAGGGTTGAGGGCTTAGTAACTAGGGTTTAGGGTTTAGGGTTTGGGGTTTAGGGTTTATTTTGGAGACTTATAAGTACCATAACCCCAGTTAGGATCCCTTTTAGGGTACTTATAAGTCTACTTACTACCTACTTACTAAGTCCCCCGACCCTCCAAGTACAGGCTCCTTTAAGGGTTGAGGGTTTAGAAGCTGCCCCCACCCTGTAATAGTGGTAGACTAGGAATATAATAGGGCCCTAGTATAATCCTATATAATCCTTATAGTCACTATTACAGGGTGGGGGCCCCTTCTAAGGGTTGGGGGTTTAGAGTTTGGGGTTTTAGGGCTCCTTTTTGGGGCTTAGGGGACCGTTAGGATTCCTTCAAGGGCTCCTTTAAGGGTTCAGGGCTGCTTTTAGGGTTTTAGAGAGTTCTACGGTTGATGGTATAAATCCTGCATTACCTTAATGACCGTAAACTATGGGAATTATGGTAGATTCCTTATTATGGGTCATGCAGGGTTTCTATCATCAATCGTAGAAAGGCCCCTATTGGGTCCGAATATAAGGTCCATCAGAGGATCCTACAAGCGTCCTGGAAGGGTATGGCTTGCGGTCTGTTTAGGTCTTTGGGGTCCTTTCAACCTGAAGGGTCTCGGTTTAAGTAAGATAGGGTTAGGGTTTAGGGTTAAGTTAGGGTTCTGGCTTCAGGTAGGCGTTTAATGTTCGGTGTCTCTGGGTTCTAATTAGCAAAGAAAGGCTTTACCAGGGCTTGCGATATTAGGTTGATTCAGGTTGTACGGATGTTCCTCAGAAGTGCAAATCGTCTTGAGTCATAGCCAGTGGAACACCGATAAGACATGCATTAAGCCCCACCCTTAGTTTGAGGCCCTAAACTCACATGTTAAGGCTTTTTGGGCCCAACACCCTTCGCTACTAGGTCACTTTCGACGTTTGGGTAAGAGGGCCGCTTCAGACTCGGGTAAGGCCCACCCTAAACCCTTAACTCTGATTGTTATGAACCCAACTGCAGCTGGCAGCTAAATACCTAAGCCGCTTCCGGAAGTTTCAGCATAGTCGTAACGCACAGCCATACTCAAATACCTGTATCTATCCGTGGGAAAGACGGACAGATTACTGCCGATCTTCGGCGGAGATACATGCACCCTTATTACTGCCAGGTTCGTGTTCATTGTCGTCTGAAAAGCGGTGCCATGTCTCACGAAACCCTGAACCCTAAACGCCTAAACTCCTAATCCCTAAACCATCTAAACTGGTCAACTTATCAGTCTTTGTCAATGTCAAGGGCTCTTCACTACATCTCCCAATCCTGCCGTTCCATCATTTCGCAAGGCCCCACTGTTCCTGCGGGGTTGCCTCCCTGTCTAAGTCTGCAGAACTTTCGCTGTTACGGTCAAACTTTACCGGGCTTATGAGAAAAACAGTATCTAGGTAGGATTGTGGGACATTTTTAATTTTCCTTATTTGGGTTTATAGGAGACCCTATATATGAATATTTTTCAGGGTGTTTAAAGGCCAACCCAGGTATTCTTGCTTGGACTATATGCCCAAGGGGTTATTGAACTAGGTGTTCCAGTGATAGACTTTTATACTTGTTTGTTCTTGGGTTCCTACTATACTTTGACTAATCCCCAAAAGTTTAAGCTGTTTTCAAGTGGCCAACCAAACAGCCTCGGTTGGCACCCGACCGAATAGCGTGCAACCGCATTTATGATGAGGTCGATGCCCCGGCGGCTTGGTCTCAATGTCAGCGGAAACCTTCCGACCGCGACCAAAACCGCAAGGGCGGAATTGGGACAGCAGATGATGAGCAATGGTCCCCATTGCATACGAGACGTGTTAGAGACACGCGGCTTCACCATGTTTATCATGGACATTGACCCGCAGCAGGGACATCAACGCGGTGTCTTTGTCAGCATTCTACTGAACAGTGGTATTCTCATTTTGGGTCTGGCACCAAGGTGTATACATAGGATAGCAGGCATATTTCTGATCCGACCCCCGCCTCCCCAAACTGGGACCGGTTTGAGGTTTAGGGTTTGTGCGACAGTGAGTGCATGACGTCTGCTCCTTATACAGGAGGACACACACACACACCAAAGTTGCGCAGGACCTTCCCCTTACGACAAGTCCAAACATCCAAGAACGCAGCCTCTTTTAAACCCTTAACCCAGCTCTACCAAACTTTGCCGAGACTTTGCCCCTCACAAACTGCTAGCCTGAAAATGCCGATTAGCTGAAATATCGTACCGGCTCCTGACTTTTTTGTCCCTGGACTCGTGCCCTTATGAAATCCTTCGCGACCCCTACAATAAAAAGGTCTTTGGGGTCAACGCTTCAAGCCATGAACCTCCAAACACTGTTGGGTCGCCTCAACCAAATATGAATCGTATTCCAACATAGCCCCAAGAAGTAATCGTACTAGTATAAATTACCACCCAAACCCTATTTTAGCTCTAGAGGCCTCGATATATATATATATATATATATATATATATCCCCACAACTCGTCATAAAACTCGTTTAAAACCCCACCCGAACTTTTTAGCTCTGAGTCTAACCCTAAACCCCAAACCCCACACCGTGTCCCTACAGACTGGACTGTCCTACAGCCGGCCAGCCTGGTTCTCAGCGGATGATGTGAAACTAGGACCCAGAGTAGGCCCTTATTCCCTTTTTTAAGGTTTCGGTTCTTTTAAAACCCCCTTTAAACCAAAAAGGGCACCCTTTTTATTCCTCGGCTACTCTTGGGTCTAGGGATGATGTGAAACTTTAAGGCTTGGGTTCTTGAAGATGAAAGGTTTGGGGTCTAAGGCTTTTGGGTTTGGGTTTAAGGCTGAAAGGTGAAGGGTCTAGAGCTCGGGTCGGGTGTAGTGGCTTGGCCTTCGGGCTTAGGGTTTGAATGTTAAGGCGTAGGGTTTGTAATCAGTGCTCCACTGCTGCGCAAGCAGAGACAGAGAAGTCACAGCAACGCGACCGAGTCAGGATCATCAGAACAGTTTTCGGATGAGGAAACCAGGCAGGAGCTGTTGATTTCAGGGTTTTACGCAGCCTTTTACCACTCTTTCCAGGGAAGACTTGACACGGCACCGGTTTTTGATACACTCCTTGTCTGTCAAGAGTTCGGGTTTATCCCAATGCTCCCGGACCCTCGTAGTGAGATCTCAAACCTTAGCCCCGAAAGCCCAAACCCTCGCCCACAAAGCCCAAGACACTCTTCGGAGCCTTAGCGTAAGGTGGGTAACACTGGGTGCTGGGCGCGTTGGCTAGGATCCTGGGATTGCAAGGCTGGATGGAGCTAGGAGGATCCTCGTCACAAGGGCCCTGAACTGCACGACACACACAGGCGTTTCTTGGCCGGTGTCGCTGCCGATGATAGACGCGCAGGACAAGCAGCGAATAATTGCCGCAGCCGAAGTCGCGGCTTTGACTCCGAAGAAGTGGTCCCGAAGTGGGATTCCCTTATTCTGGCACGAGAGCAAGTCGATCGCATGGTGGAGGCGTGGTGACTTTCAAAGTTGTTGAGGTGGCCGTTTACGCAGCTCCAGCATGTGCAGATTTCGGAGCCCTGGTCAGGCTGTTCTTGGTCGACTTGCAAATCAACAGCGTAGTCGACATGAGCCCGGGATCCGCTTCGTTGGCTTGTGCTTGTATGTCGTCCAAGGGCCAGTCGAACGCCTTCCGCCGGCATATTCATTGATTGATAAAAAAACAATTATCAGTAATAATAACGTGTTCGCAGGAATGAAGCCAGTTCCAGCTCAGGTTCACTACCTGCAATAGTGCGGAATCTCCTAGTTCTGAGATACTATACAGCGTCATGATTTACTTTAAACGACCTGAAAGTATAACTTCTTAAGTAACATATGGGGGTTTCCGGAACTAGGGGACCCTAATTTGGTACCCTAGGTAGTAGGATCCTTTATTATAAGGTCTCCAAGATAAGGCACCCCCTATTTTCGGAAACTCCCATATCATATTATCCCCCCATCTCTGCCCTAAACCCTAAAGCCCTAAACCCTAAAGCCCTAAACCCTAAAGCCTTAAACCCTAAAGCCCTAAACCCTAAAGCCCTAAACTATAAAGCCCTAAACCCGAAAGCCTTAAACCCTAAAGCCCTAAACCCTAAAGCCTTAAACCCTTAAAGCCCTAAACTATAAAGCCCAAAACCTTAAAGCCTTAAACCCTAAAGCCCTAAACCCTAAAGCCTTAAACCCTAAAGCCCTAAACCCTACAGCCCTAAACTATAAAGCCCTAAACCCTAAAGCCTGAAACCCTAAAGCCCTAAACCCTAAAGCCCTAAACCCTAAAGCCCTAAACCCTAAAGCCTTAAACCCTAAAGCCCTAAACCCTAAAGCCCTAAACTATAAAGCCCTAAACCCGAAAGCCTTAAACCCTAAAGCCCTAAACCCTAAAGCCTTAAACCCTTAAAGCCCTAAACTATAAAGCCCAAAACCCTAAAGCCTTAAACCCTAAAGCCCTAAACCCTAAAGCCTTAAACCCTAAAGCCCTAAACCCTACAGCCCTAAACTATAAAGCCCTAAACCCTAAAGCCTGAAACCCTAAAGCCCTAAACCCTAAAGCCCTAAACCCTAAAGCCCTAAACCCTAAAGCCTTAAACCCTAAAGCCCTAAACCCTGAAGCCCTAAACCCTAAAGCCCTAAAGCCCTAGACCCTAAAGCCCTAAACCCTGAAGCCCTAAACCCTAAAGCCCTAAACCCTAAAGCCCTAAAGCCCTAGACCCTAAAGCCCTAAACCCTAAAGCCCTAAATTATTATCCCAACCCATCTCTGCGCGTGCCCCTTGTTGGTGTGGGGCCGCCCTAGGCTCGTCCGACTGGGTCCTGGTCGCTACCAGCTGGGTGAGCTGGGAAAGAGGTGCTTCAGAAGGGCTCCTTCAGGGAATCCTTGAAGGTATCCTTTAAGGGTTCGTTTAGGGGATCCTATAGTGGATCCTTAGAGGGATTCCTTTAAGGGTTCGTTTAGGGGATCCTTTAGGGGATCCTTTATAAGGGATTCCTTTAAGGGATCCTTTCAGGGTTCGTTTAGGGGATCTTTTAAGGGATTCCTTAAGGGTTCCTTTTAGAGTTCCTGCGAGGCATTCTTTAAGGGATCCTTCAAGGTTGCTGGGACCCAAGCGCTGCTTGCACCTTCAGAAACCTATGTATCATGCAGGCTTCTTTGTATGATGTGCTTATACTTGCTTCACCCTAAACCCTAAACCCCAGTTGTCTGCTTCAGTCTCTCTGTTTGAGGCTTGACGTTGACGGGTTCAGTGTGGGGATATCGTTACTATACTTGGAGGGTCGGGGGACTTAGTAAGTGGCTAATAAGTAGAGTTATAGGTACTCTAAAAGGGATTGTAATTGGGGTTACGGTACTTATGAGTCTCAAAAATAGCTAGTTACTAAGTCCCCCGACCCTCCAAGTAGCCAGCAGGTTTGCGGCCGGGGTGGTGCTTGACGCTAGCTCCACTGTGGTCTCGCAGATAGCCAGTGGCCTCATCGACACTGCACGGTTTAGGCTCAGGGTTTAGGGTTTAGGGAAATTGAGTTTCCCCGAGCCAGCTGCGCTGACTTTGGATGTACGACGAGAATCTCATCGTCTCTCTTCAGTCTCCGCCCGTGCCGCCTATAGCAGAACCAGCCAGCTTGCTTGTCCAGGGTTTGAGGTGTTTTGGGTGTGTTTTTGTTTTAATGTCAGTCTACCTGAGCCCGAAAAGAACCTGCTTGCTAGGGGTTCTTTATCATGATGTGTATATTAAAAAAAAAATATATATATATATATATATATACATATCCCAAAACGGTAGGCCTTTTGGGGGTCCAGGTAAGGCTTAGGGCGACATGCGGACAGGCTCCACTGCCGCATCGACAACGGGCGTCTCCTCACACAGCCGGAGGCTTCTCAGAGCGCAAAGGGTCCCTGAGGTAACATACTTGGAGGGTCGGGGGACTTAGTAACTAGTTATTTTGGAGACTTACAAGTACCATAATGCAAATTAGGGTCCATTTTAGGGTACTTATAAGTCTACTTACTACTTACTTGCTAAGTCCCCCGACCCTCCAAGTAGGGGCCTTTATTAATAAATAGAATAGGGTCTGGGGGTTTCCTTATCATAGTTATAGTATAATATAACCCCAAAACCCTAGGGGGTTAGGCTTTGGGGACGCCTAAGGGTTTACGGCGTTAGGATTTCGGGGTGTAGGGGTTGAGGCTTCCGTCTTCAGGTTTACAGGGTTTGAGGGCTCAGGGTTTCATTACTTCTCATTGTGCTTGGTGAGCGGCTTTGTTGGAGTTGCCAAGGGCTTATCATAATCTACAAGAGTTTGTAGGTTTCGACCCTGAATCCTAAATTTCTGCCAATTTGTGTCTTATGACAGGCTGAAACCCTAAGGCTTTCAGGGCTCATAAGGCTGCTGAGCCCAAAGACCACGCTAATGTAGGGCTTAAAAAATGACCACTTTGTTAATTCCCGGGGTTCCTTATTACAGTTATCGTATACAACCCTAACGTAATTATTACCTTAGGGCTCCTGGACCCTTGTAGCGAGATCCCGGACCCTAGCCCCCAAAGCCGAAACCCTCAACCAGAAAGCCCAAGACCAAGACCCTCTTAGGAGCCTTAGGGCAGGGCCCCCATAGTATCTCAGGCTTTTGGAGCTGGTTTTTGAGCCTCAGGGCAAACAGCCGAGTACTGGAGGATCTGTGAGGCCTCTGGTGGGTCAAGGAGCTACTTGGAGGGTCGGGGGACTTCGTAAGTAGGTAACAAGCAAACTTAGAAGCACTGTACTTACAACTGATCTTAATATGAGACAAAAGGCTAGAAACTAGCTACTTACTAAGTCCCCCGACCCTCCAATCCAAGTAGGCTTGCTTTTTGGTCCAATGTAGAGGTCTGAAGAAGCAGCAATAGGTTGACCTTGTAGTCTGGTTTCAGGGTTCAGAGTCAGAACGCCCTGGTAGCCCTCAATGTAAAGGCTATCCGAGAAGATACCACCAAAAGTCCGAACTGCTAAGGCTCCTCTATGCAGCCCTTTCTGACATTAGAGCTTTCAGTCCGAAAGCCTACTTAAAGGGTCATGGGACTTAGTAACTAGGGTTATAATTAGGGTAACTATACTTATAATTACTTATAACCCCAATTAGGGTACTTATAACCCTACTTACTAAGTCCCATGATCCTCCAAGTACGGCTCTATAAGCCCAGAATGGTAGTGTATACCCTGAGACGGGGTAGGCCGACTTCCTTGCACAAGGAAAAAGGTCACTGCACTTAAAAAAATTAGACTTCAACCCCACAAAGTAGGTAAAATAATGGCACAAAACCTATAAATTGCTATTATTCTACATACTCTTGGGGTCCAGGGAATGAATGAAGTCAGGATTGGGGGCTTAATCCCACAGACCCGACTCGCCCGTTCGCGGGTGTTTCGAACCCCTATTACTTACCTTCATGGTTAGTAGGGAATGGAAGAATGGTACAGGCGGGTCGCAAAGCATTTGGCTTTCGACATCATCTACGATGATGTTTTCATGGATTTCACCTCTGGTCGTGGTTTCGTCCACGCTCTGTACCAAGTTCTCAGGCTGGCTCCAGGGGCTGGGCTTATGCTGGCCCCGGTCTGTTCTTCGTGGGTTTTTATGTATCCTGGATTCTTTTAGGACATCAGGTGTCCCGGCTGTGTGAAAATGACTGCCGGCTTCGCCGCAGATGAAGAGCCTGACAGGGCAGTAAGGCCAAGGCCGCCGGATTGACCCATGCGCAGCAAGGAGCCTAACAGGCAACCCGCAAGCCCGACCGGACTGGAAATCACAGAGTTTCCAATTGGATGCCTGAAGAGAAACACAAGGGCCCCTGAATCTAGAAAAAGAGAGAACCCGGGTCCGCACCTGTTCTCCTTGGTCAGCACCACTGAACCGTTCAGACTGGGGTTATAATTGTACCCCATTCCTCCATTCCCTACGAACCAAAGGTAAGATTATGGTACTTAGAAGTGTAGATAGAATTCCCCCGACCCTCCTGGTAGGGCGACCCAGTTCCCTGCAGGAGCCGCTGGAAGGAGGTCCCGAGGATCAGCTGCCACCTCCTGTGGAGCCGAAGCCCTGGTTTCTGGGGTGTCGGGTGGGGTTCCTTCAGCTGTAGGGTCTAGGGTGCCACTACTTGGACCCTTAGGGTTAGGCATCAGGGATCTGCGTTTAGGATTTAGGATTTAAGGGTAGTTTAGGAATTTGAGTTTAGGGATTTATGGTTTAGGAGTGTAGGGTTTCGTGTTGAGGGTTTACAGGATCTGGGGTTCATGTCTTTTAAAGAGTCTTCTTGGAGGGGTGGTCCGGGAGCTGGGTTTTAAATAAAGGAGTAAGGGGCCTGGGCTGAGAGTCCGGGATGTTTCCTTAAAGAGTTTCTTTTTGGGGGAGGGTCGGGAGCTGGGGGTTCTGGAGGTGTAAGCTCGGGGATTGTAAGGGTTCCGTCTAAGGTGCATAAAGGGTAAAGGGAGTGATGTGTTGGTTGGGTTTTCGGCCTTAGTCTTAAGGACCAAGGCACTTAAAAGCAAGGGCTCTACACCCTTGTAGTATGCACCCCTAATATGGTACATGAACCATAAACCCTTTTAGGGCTCCTATCGTCCTTAAGGAGGGGTTTGCGGATACGAAGCATAGGGTTGAAGATTTGGGCTGAGAAACTATGGTCAACTTGACGGTGTTCTAGGGGATGTTACGATGTCAATGGTCTGTCATTCTGAGTGGTTGCGGACCCCAACTCAAGAACCCAAATAGCAGGACTTTGGGGCTCGTATCGGGCTTGTTTAGATTATGTTGCGTGCATATTCCTGTTTTGACATTTGCAGTTGTTTGCTTATGAGGTTAATGGCCTATGTCACGCTGCTTGCTTATGAGGCTAATGGTTCACGTTTATGTTGTCTGTGAAGTCACTGCTGTTCTTAACAGTGTAGCAAGGTGGGTTTTTGGCACGTTCTCCAGAGCAAAGCAGAGATGCAGCACCGGCTGGAGACTAGTGTAAGTTGAACGAGGTTTCACTTAGCTGTATGATATGTGAAGAGGCCCAAGCGCAGTAGATACCCGTGTTTTGGGCATGCTCGCACCATACATCAACGCTTGTGACAGGGAGTCTTACGCCAAAAATGTCAAACATCCTTCTGCAGTACCTTGTGCCAATTGGCAAACCGCCGTAGAGACCAGAGGTTTGGGCATGCTCGCACTCACCCCAACCCCATGGAATCATCCGAAACGTCTTGAACATGCAGGAAACGCAGGAAAGTAACACGGCGCCATATGCGTCCGCTACGTGGCTAAGTGCCGCAAGGGCTACTGTAAGAGGGATCTTTAAGGCTTCCCAAAGGGTCCAAAGGACCCATTTTTCCGGTACTTTGGTTACGGATGGTAGTTATTTAGGATAGTATTTGGGAGAGCGTATCATTGTTGTTGGGTACTTGGCCCCTTAGGGTTTAAGGCTTTTCACAAGGGCTGCTGACACTATTCAACATTGAGGTTCTCCAAGTTCATCTCCGAGATGTTCACAGGCTGCGAAAACACCTGGTTTAGAGCATAAAGTAGGCGCTTGCTGACATCGGGCGGGAGTAGGGAGTCATACGATCCTATCGGAGAGCCAAGATTGAATCCCAATCCTGCACCCTGAACAGTATGCCAGGACTCCTCTACTAAACCACTCAAAGATGGACGTGTTTCGATGATTCTAGGATATACAACTTGTTGGTGTGACCTTCTTCAGAGCCGCGAAATCTCTAAGCGAAGGACTGCCGGCCCTTATGCCATACCATCCCAAATGGTCCAAGTACCGGTATAATAGGGTTTAGGGTGTAGGGATGTATTTGGGCCGCAGAAGTTTCTACGATACTTTTACTTGAACCCCTTTGGGTATAGGGGGAGATTCAGAATAGCTTTTGGGGGAACATTATACGACAAAGGCAGAACTGCAATGAAGTATCGATACTAGCCATTCAGGCTTGGATTGTGCTCCTTGGAAAGTCAATAGCAATTGGGCTCTGTGGCTCTAGGAGAGATGGAAATTCCTCATCCTGTTTCCTTGGATCTGATGTATGGTGTCTTGCGTCACACACGGGGTCTACATCAGGCATCTACGACAGTAATTAATAGTATTAGTAGTAGTATTTCTAGTAATATTCGTATTCGTATTAGAATTAGTAATACTAAAACTAGTAGTACTAATACTAATACCATGAGGTTGAACGCATCCTTGGGGAAGGCCGACAAAACCATAAACCCTCAACCCGGAGCTCGAAACCCTCAGGCCTAGACCTCTCCAGGCCCTGGGGCCTTACCTTAAGCTCAGACAATAGGGTTTAGGGGTTTAGGCGTTTAGGGGTTTAGGGTTTAGGGTTTCAGGGTTTAGGGGTTTAGGGGTTTAGGGTTTAGGGTTTAGGTGGGCAGGAGAAATGCGCAGATCACAGAAAAGATCGAACTTTTCTTTGACATTTCATGAGGCAGAGTTGCGAGCCCTGTAAACCCTGAACCCCTCAGCCCTTAACCTCGCAAACCGTCATAAACCCTAAACCCCTAAACCCTAAACACTCATAAACCCTGTAATTTCCCCTAAGCCTCTAAACCCTCCTAAAGTCTATACCCTACCACACATAAACAAAAGAAGAGAAAAGCCTTGTGCGCGAAGGCTGAAAGGCGAAGAGCGCGTGCCCACCGCCGTTGTCAATATCGCGGCTACTTCCCAAAGCTAGGGTTTGGGGTTCAGGGGTTTAGGGTTTAGGGTTTAGGGGTTTAGGGGTTTAGGGTGCCCTGTGCTCGAACCGTCAGGCTCTAAGGACTCATGTTTGAGGTTTTGCCTTCATTACCTCAAGGACCAGAAAAAATGAGAATCATGGTATATTCCTTCTTACGGTTAATGCAGGATTTATATCATCAACCGTCTACCGTATGTGTAGCTTTAGGGCTGTTTTGAGCCTCGGGGGACAGCTCAGTTTTCCCAACAAGAGGAATAGGGGTAATTACTCAGGGTTTAAGGTTTAAGGGTTTAGGGCAGTTTAAGGTTTAGGGATTAGAGTATGCTTACTACATCGAACTCTTCACTTCTTAGGATGAGGAATAAGGGTGGAGGTTTAGGGTTCTGAGCGGAATAAGACCTTGATATGGTCCACATAGACTGGAGTTATGGCCCAAAGCCCTAGCCCGAAACATGACCATGCCAACACAACGAATGCCAACTTGAGACCTGAAATCTTCAAGCAACTGGTCCTGTTCCGATTCCTTTCGGTTGTAACAACATGTAGCCCCACAGACGCCTCTGAGTCTGGAAGACCCTAGTGCGAACTTGGTTGTAGAGCATCCAAGGGTAAAAGGAGGGACCCTTAATAAGGACCCCTAGGTATATACCCTTAATATAGCTAGTATATACCCATTATATAGCCCCATTATGGGGTAGGGGTCCCCATTAAGGGTCCTTCCTTTTCCCTTTGATAATTAAGCATGAACAGGGCCACAGACTTCAACTTACATCGGACGGGCATTGGCTGCCCACAGACGGCGCGGGTCACCACCCAGAACTACTTGGGGCTCCAGTATGTTACGACTTCGTTCAAGAATCCGCAAGGCTTCTAAAGCATAAACAAAGAAATGCGATGGAAGTTGTTGTGCAGACTCTTAATTAGTAAAGAGGAATATAATCTGGAGTTCCTATAGGTTTCCATAGATGAGGTTCCCGTTGGAGATGGTTTCGCTGTGAGAAGTAGCCTTCTCGTGCATGAGAATTTCCCACGGTCCAAGTATCCGATTGCATGTTGTGTAAAGCTCGCTTGGCTGTTATTGGGCCAGTCTTTTGGCAATGTCCACATGGTATAGATGCCCACGGCGGCACCGAACATGTCGGGTGTGAAGAGCAGAAAATCCGCAACGGTTGCAATCCGCGAGAAATAACGCTTCCATGTCCCCATGTCCCCAAGCCCTGAAACTTGGAAGTACAAGACCTCGTCTTGAAATCCGCGCCTCAAAGCTCCGACTCCACCGTCACCAGTTGCTGGACAAAGCACCACGAATATGAGTACTATTAACTATGAGAGCATGCAAGATACCAATCAGCATCGTAAGATTACAGCTGGCACTAGCATCACTGCAGGTCTCTCATGAAAACCCCTAAACCCTAATTAGACCCGAAACCCTAGATTCATGATGGTGCTACTGGTCGTATAGTAGTATTGCCAAACACGATACTTGGACTCAGTAGGCTGGGCCGCTGCCACCTGATGCACGGCCGAAACGTAGGTCCCGAGGCCGCGCAAAAAGTCAGCTCATGTCAATGAATCAAAGGGCTTGCTGCTTCCCCTTAGGGTCCATGTACCCAAACAGTATACTATACTTTGCCTCAGAGTACCTTTATAATCAGGGAAGGCATATACTAATTATGTGGGCAGGTAGACCGTTGGGGTTCCTATGGTTTGCAATGTTTATCCCCATGGCCCGACGTGCTCTTTCCGCAGCTTACAGTAAACCTCAAAAAGTTGGAAACCGGATTAAGGACAATTAGTGCTGGGATCCCTTATACATGACTCTTAAGGATTGAGGCTATTGGGTTTCCAACTTTTGGGCTTCTACTGTAGGGGTTTAGGGTTTAGAGCACATTCTGCTTGGGAATGAGGTTGCCTTTGCCTCAGAGAGAGTGCGTTCAACAAGGAATGAAGCAACTTACACATAGCTTGGCAGCTGGGAGTCCTGCTAAGTGCTTTCGGGTCAGCATGGCATCTATCTCATGTACTTCAGCTACATCACATCAGCAACCTACAGGATCCCTAGAAGCATCCTCTTAATCGAGATTCGCACATTGTTGTGTTATTTTTATGTCTTGCTGTCACTATTGTTAGTATTGCCAGTTATTGCTGTTACTAGTGTCAGTTAGTGCAAGTACTATGACCAATAGTATTACACTCAGTAGTAGTATACATCAATACTTTTTTTGTTCTAATCGCTTTTGCTTACCAGCAGCCGCACCAACCTTTCAACAGTTCTTGAGCGGTTTCCTCGGCTTTGCAGGAGGGTGGACGGGGAAAGGATTGTGTGTGTATAAATAAATAAATATAAATATATATATATATATATATATATGTATGCGCATATATATATATATATATATATAGAGAGAGAGATGTATGCGTATGACCTATGTCTATGTAGGTGTTAGGTATATACATATAGATAGATAGACAGATAGACAGGCAGATGCATAGATAGGTTCCCACAGACCGTAAAGAAGCTGCTACACACATGCTTGCAGCCCGAAGTGTAGAGTACAATGGGCACAGCGGTTGCCCGAGGTAACCTGTACCCTAAACCGTTTAACCCAAAACCCTACACCTATAAAGCCTATAAGCCCTCAACCCTAGAAACCCTATGAGCCCTAAACCCTAAACCTGCACCTGGAGTTTTTCAACGATCATGCGAGGTCCACATGGCACAGGCCTGTATAGAGACGAGTTGTTCGGCAATTCGATAGTTCGCTCAAACCCTAAACCCTAAACCCTAAACCCTAAAACCCTAAACCCTAAACCCTAAACCGTGGCATACAATGCCGGCACTGCTCACGCTGTCCTAGGGTCCTCGAAGCTCTCGTGCCCTAGTCGTGGTCTGTTAGATCCCCAATACCCAACCTTGAAACTTTTTGGGCTCTTATAGTTTAGCAGGAGTCGGAAAGTTTAACCTTCTATTTCTGTGGCTTGTTGGTGGAGTTAGGCCTTAGTCAGATCCACCACCTGCCTGGGACGATCCAAATGGCCCTGGCGCTGCTCCCCGATGCCCCGCAGCACCTGATGCCCCTTGAGACTACGAAAGTGGGAAAACATTGAGGTTTCGGGCTTCTGTCCAAACGTTATAAGTGCAGGAACAAGTTGGTGGTATCTTAGCGATTCCAAAGGATCCTCAGAAGGTCTTGAGTCGTTTGTTGTTGGTGTTCTGCGGGGTTGGGGTTCATGAATAGCCGTAGTTTGTTGTTTATTGTTTGGCATTCTGTAGGTGCGCTGCTTGGAAGTAGTTTTCATGGTATATACTTGGAGAGTCGGGGAACTTATGAAACTACTTACAAAACCCTATTCAAATTATTAAGGCCCACATTATAGTTGTTTCGGCCCCTATACTGCTCTGCTAAGGATTGGCTGCCTTCACCCACTGGATCTGCTCTGTCTTGGCAGAGCCAGTCGAATCTAAGGCAGCATTAGGATTAAAGGTATTTAGGGTTTAGGGTCAAAGGTATTTAGGTTTTTAGGGTTTAGGGCTTAGGGCTTAAGGTTTAGGTTTTAGGGTATTTGAAGTTATATAGGGGTTTATGCTTAAGGTTTCGGAGCCGAGGGTTTAAACCCTAGCTTTGAAGGGTGTTTGGGGCTTAGGGTCAAATCGAGTTGGTCTTTATTGTTATAAGTGGGGTTATAAGTCCCCTAATATGGGTTATAAGTAGAGTTACCTACTTGTAACCCCACTTATCACTTTATCATGAAGCCTTCTGGCTCAATCCCAGTAAAGAACTATCATAAGAGGTTTGGGCTCAATGGCAGGGCTTCATATTAATATGTCTGCATCAAGTGGGTATAGATGTGCGAAGTGCTCAAGTCCTACACATTGGGCTTAATTCCTGAACCTAGACTCAACGACTGAAACTCTGACAACTCCTAAACCCTGAAACCTGCATCCTAAACTTTGGCGAATCACGGGTAACAGAGAAGCCTGAATTCTGTGCTTGGCAATACTATCGTTTAGGGGGCCTTACTATATGATACAAGTATACAGTATATGATAATGCCACCAAAGTCCTGCTATAATTATCAAGGCGCCCATGTTATCACATGACTGAAAAGGAACCTAGGCTGCCTGGGTTTAGGGTTATGGGTTTCAGGTTGGAGTTTTGGTTTCAGCTTTTAGTCCCTAAATTCGAGGGTTTGGGTTTAGGGTCCCACGCTTCTTTTCGGCTCCCGGGCAAGAAATAGGGTTGCTGTGCATAGTACAGCAGCCTTCCGGATCAAAACTGGTTCCGGGTCATACCCCTAAATCCTACGGTAAACCCGAAACCCCAAAACCCCCAAACCAGATTGAAAGCCCTAAACCCTGAACCCTGAAACCCTAAACCCTAAGCCGTGGCAAAATCATATTGGGTTTACGGAGGTCATGTTTGGTGAATTGCTCAGACCCCCACACATGGTACCCTTCTTGCACTGTACCAACACCCTACAAAATGGGAGGCAAGGATGTCCCAAACGAGGGTTTAGGGTTTAGGGTTTAATTATGCTCCCTTGAGCCCTGGGATGACTACGATAGGCAGTTGGAGCTAAAGGTGGTTCTGAGCAGCTGTGACCGGCTATGAGACCCCCCTTCCGGTTGCGCATGAGCTTACGACAGCTCCTGACACTTCGCATGAGCCCCGATAATATAGGGGCCGCAATTATTACCTGTATTGATTTGGGGGCCCTTTTTAGTTATAGTATTTACAATGGGCCCCAAAACCCTGTTCTAATGATGAAGGCCTCTATATCATGTGTTCTTGCCGTGTTTACCTGGCTTGATGTAGGCCTGCAGGCGCAAAAAGCAACGATGCCAACTACAAGGCAGAGTATGAGCCCCTATCAGCACATGCAACACCCCACTGGAGACCATGTACCTTCATACATATGCAGATACCCGTCAGATATTCGTTGTGTACCTATATATCTATCGATCTATCTAGCTATCGATGTCTTTTATGTGTACGTATACTTTTGTATATTATTCCCGAACTCGCCATACGTCTCAATGCATTCGGTGGAAGTCAAAATAACATGTATGAACAATGCTACATGTACTTCAAAGATGCATGAGATAACGAATATTTGGTATAACGTACGGTGCATAAGATGCAACATATTCATATATTGTAGAGTTCCCAATTGTTACAATGCCGAATATAAGAAAAACTGTATTATACATCGTAAACGAAACGAAACACACGTTACGCATGACATGAAGAATCTTGTTTTGAGATACTATGGTTGATCCAGCGAAACGACGAACGCAATGAAGGCTTAGAGCTCCTAGCCGTAGGCCCTGAACCGGTCAATCCCAATCTTTTGCGGCACAAAATAGCCCAAAAGGCTTGCAAAAGAAGCCCTGGACTAATTATGGGTCACCAGAGCCTTGAACACCTCAGCATGGTTCTTCGGCAGGGGGTTATGGGTCGACATCTAGGGCTGGCTTCATACTCTTCGTAGAAATACAGTCATGCAAAAGCTTACAGCCTGCACCTCAAACTCTCAGCTTTGGGTTTGGGATTCGGTGCCATGAACCTTGACCCAGGATGTAAAACGTGAAGGTGTTTGGATCGTTTTGTGAAGGCTTCACCAGAAGTGAATGAGCATTCCAGCCGCAAGGGCTTACCACAGTTTTAGTATGGCTTTGCAGCCTGATGGTCTCAATCGGTGCTCAGACGGCGAGTATCCTATTTGCCTCTGCCTCACGACCATGGGAGGTTAGCCGCCCATTTGCTGCATTCTGGAAGGATTACCAGCAAGAAGCCTCCGTGGGGCGCAATGTGATTGACAAGAATGCAACCTGTGTTGAATTTGGATGCAGTTCATATGATGCTGAAATATATATATATATATATATATCTCTCTCTCTCTCTCTCTCTCTCTCTCTCTCTCTCTCTCCTCGCAACAGAACTTCATGCATGACTTTTGCCACAAGCAGCGACCCACAATTGCAATTCACTTTGCACGATGCCTGGGGCAAGTCGGTGCGAGGTGTAGGAGTGAATCGAGGAAACTGTTGAAGCATGTTGAAGTTGTTGTCTCAGGCACCCGGACTGGGTCTGTGCATGGCCGTGTTAGATTGGTTTGGATTTTCCAAACAGTGGCCGTGCATCCATGAAGACTCCCATTGCATTTCGCTCGCCAATGTTGTGTTTTTTTTGATACCATTGCGGATGCTTGAAGCCACCTGAAACGCGGACATCATCGCGTGTCATGGCGTGTTTGAAACATAGCAGCTTATGGGTGGACACACCGCAAACGTCAGTAAGTTGTCGGTGCTTCCGGACAGTTTGAGCTTCCGAGCCTGCAGCCTAATTATATCTTCGTGAGCCAGATAACCTCGAGTTCGCCTAGACGTCATTGAGATACAGCACGAACACCTGCACTCATCGAATCCACGGCCAGCCTGAAGGGCATGCCAAAAGCCACAACCGAGGATGCCAGCAGGCACAGCTGAAAGACTTGGTGTCGTTGCTTTGCATCCCTGCCGCCACTTGCCTGGAACATCCGTGAACGGTGGAACTCAGCATTGAGGGTGGGGAACCATCAATGCAAATGCCACTGCCTGCATAGGTGGCATCTCGTTGCAGCCAGCAGCAAATCCACCAGCCGTCACATCTGAACTGGCAAGTTTCGTGTTCTTGTCACAACAGAAACACCCCAACAAGAATACACCACCACAATTGGTGCCGCCGCCGCTGTCAGAAGCACCACCAGCGTGATCGTATTAATGTTCATAGCACCGTCTCATCATGATCAAGTCGTCACCAGTGGTTGCCGGTCTTCAATGCGGTTAATTCGTACCTTCCTCCTCATCATCACCTTAGCGACTGTTCACGTCGTCTGAGTGCCGCACTATTGTAACAGATTGGGGCGCTTGGTAGGGGTCCCCCACAAGACCTAAAACTCGTATACGGCAGAAACTTGCGCGAACCTGTACTTTATGTAATGCTCAGGTTCCCTGTTTGTAAAATTTGGGATGATCGCAAAGCTCACCCCGTTGCTTTCGTTAAAGGCGCTAGGCCACCGCCTGGGCAAAGCCGCTCGTGCTCTGCGGCAGGTATCCTTGGGGTTCGAAGGTACGGATTGCAGGCAGAACGCTTTTCAATCGTTCTGGGTTGATGAACGAAGGGTTCAGGGTTGAAGGCGACGTGCGGATGCGTGCGGCGTTTAGTGTATTGCAGTTCAGGAGAGGCAGTGCTTCGAATCAAGCAGCTCTGTAGAAAGTGTCGCAATATGTACTTCAAAAGGGAAGGAGGTTGGGTTTTTCACATTTTCATTACGATTACATGTTATGTCTTAGGGTGAATCTTGGTGTTTCATTCAACATCTGAGCAGTCCGAGGGAGTGAAGTTTTGGCATGTGAGCTGGGCTGCCGGAGAGCCGGGATGCAAGTGGGATAACTACAACACACCAGCCCTGTGGTTATCCATTGAACGGTGAGGTGTGGACAACCGTCTTAGGAGTTTCCAAATTGGTCCTTGCAGCACAGGCCATGGGCCCTGAACCCCAGGAATCCAATTTTTTTGTCTCAGTCCCAGCTGCGTAACCATCAACTCCTACATGTTCATGGGTTTTTTGGATTTACGCCACCCCCAAGACCTTAAAAGCACCTGGAAACCCTGAGCCCCTTAACATTCTGGGTTCTCCACCATCTTGCGGGAGCGCAGGAGCTTACGCGAGCCAACTGGAGCGAACCTCGGAAGGACGTTCCTCATATGTAAAGAGCAGTCTTGAAAGGTCAGGGTTTGGGGTGGGTTTAAGGTTTAGTTTAGGGTGGAGAAGCCTCGAATCAGAAATTATACCACGAATCCCTGCTCTAAGCAGTGAGGCCCCTAATTGTGCTCGGTATCGAATGATGTTTGCAGCAATATTCTCAGTCTCATGAATCATGAATTGAACCCACAAGCCTGACATAAGAAGCTGAGATCTACCATTTTCACTGTAGCCACATGCGGAACCAGGTTTCCCCGAGAGCCCAAGACCCCCTGAATCAAGGAGTTGATTTTTAAATCACAGCAATGACTTGTAAGGACACTCACTAATTTCGACTTATTCCCTCGTTGACTACTGGAGCTCTCTGAACTCCAGCTATTCGTTCCTCAATTCAAAGCCGTCTACAATGTAGCTGGGCCCAAACTCTTCGCCATCTCCACTTCTACGAGGCCCAGCCTGAACTGTCAGTTTTTACCTGGTAGTCATAGATGATGCCCCCCCAAAAGACGCAGAAGTCAAGATTAGTTTAACCGTGCTTAGTCTACTACTATACTACTACTACTACTACTACTACTACTACTACTACTACTACTACTACTACTACTACTACTACTACTACTACTACTACTGCTACTGCTACTGCTACTGCTACTGCTACTGCTACTGCTACTACTACTACTGCTACTGCTACTGCTACTGCTACTACTACGGTTGATGATATAAATCCTGCATTACCTGAAGGACCCGAAACTATGGGAATTATGGCATATTCCTTATTATGGGTCATGCAGGATTTATATCATCAACCGTACTACTACTACTACTACTACTACTACTACTACTACTACTACTACTACTACTACTACTACTACTACTACTTGTCGGTGACGGGACCAGACTTGGAAGATACAGCTGCTCACACGACGGGTCCGAGGTTTCAGCATGCTGCCTCCTTTTCTGGCATTCACACGGGGGTTATCGACCTGACACTGGATGAGGATTCGGACCCGGATTGTCCAGTGTCACGCTCCGCTACGAATACGGCTGGACTAAAGCTGGATGAGATGGATTGATATGCTTTTATTCTCTGGAGTGCCAATAGTTGTAGTTCCTTTTGGTTGTGCACAATGCACAGCGACCTAGAGTCGCCGAGCAGGAAGCTGCTTGTCCTCTTCGCTAGGCATCGACTCGGTGCAGCGTCCGCAATGCAATACTACAACTATTATTACTACTACTACTACTACTAATACTACTACTACTACTACTACTACTACTACTACCACTACTACTACTACTATACTACTACTACTACTACTACTACCACCACCACTACTACCGCCACTGCTGCGTTTTTGCACAGCTTCATAAATGTCAGAGCTCCGTTTTGGATCGGTTTTAAGGTATTGGTGGCTCTACTTATAAATCTTACGCCCATTGCATTCTTGTTGGGTGCTTTGGACCCTGAGGAATTCACATGTGCGCCAAGCCACATACCCTAATTACAAACCTACACCGCCAGAAAACGAGGCTCGCCCGGTCCACGCCCCAATCTGCAGTTAATCCTGTCCTTGAGCCACAGGCGCAAGCGCTGTTATGGTTCCCACACCCTAAGCCCTGAAGCCCAAACCCGAAACTGCCCTGAACCATAGATCCTTAGCCCTGGGGCCCTGCACACTTGTAAACCTTAAACCCTGCACCGAACGCCGAGTTGCAAGCAACACCTGCCAGGAGCAGTTCGTGCGAGAGATGGCCGTCAGGTTCGACGCTCGCTGCATTTGTGATTGGAGCCCAGGGTGGTAAGTAGAGGCTTAGGGTCGAGCTTTAACATTTTTTTTTGGGGGGAAGGAGGGGATTTATAAAATCATAAACTTAAAACATACATTATGTACATATATACATACACACATACATATAAAATATACATACATACATACATACATACACATACATATGTATGTAAGTAAAGAGAATCCCACAGGTTGACCTGTAGTTCCCTTGAGAAACCGGGCAATCACAGGGTAAGTTCAAATTGCAGGACTTTAGGTTTTGGCTGTTTTTTAACTTGCAGGGTTTGGGGTTTAGGGCTGTCCCGGGTTTAGGGTTTAAGGTTTAGGGTTTAGGGCTGTCCAGGGTTTAGGGCTCTTGGGTTTAGGGTTTAAGGTTTAGGGTTTAGGGCTCTCCCGACTTCTGAAATCAGCCTCGCAGGCTCGGAGCACCATCGTAAGTAAAGCCAGACAGCCCCAAGCTCCGAAGCCTCCTGCTCAGGGGCTCCTACTTAACTTAGGGGTACTTAGAAATAATTTTTAAATTTTTGGTCATTATAACCCCTAAGAAACAGCTAAAATTATATTTTTTGCTAGGGTTCTAATGTCAGTATAGTTAAAGGGTCATGGGACTTAGTAACTAGGGATATAATTAGGGTAACTATACTTCTAATTACTTGTAAACCCCAATACTTATAACCCTACTTACTAAGTCCCATGATCCTCCAAGTAGACCCTAAACCCTAAACTAAACCCTATAGATCCCTTTAAGGAACCCTATAGATCCCTTTAAGGGGCCCTTATAGAACCCTGTAGGACCCTTATAGGCCCAGAACCCCCAAACCCTAGACACCAAAACCCAAAGCCCCTAAAACCCTGAAGACACCTTAATGGGGGCCCTTAAAGGAACCCTTAAAAAAGTCCTAAAACAGCCCATGAAGGAGTTTAAACCCTGAGCCCTATATACGACTCAGGAGCAGCGTGCTCGAGATATCCAGCGTCAGAGCGATACCAACTCCACCTGGTTGGCAAGGGGAGGCAGCGGGTTCAGGCTTAGTGATTTAGGGCTTAGGGTATTTAGGGTTTTAGGGTTTAGGGTATTTAGGGTTTTAGGGTTTAGGGTTCAGGCCAGGCTTAGGGCCGTCTTGTTCACGGCATTGGGTCTAAAGGTTCCACACAATGCAGATGGGATACATGGCGACGGACCAATACCATTGCCAATTTTGCATTTCAGACGGGGTGTTAAAGTGAGTTCGCGAGGTGTGTTCGTTTCAGACGGTTTCTAAAATGAATTCCGGTGTGAGTTCCATCCAGCCTCTCGGTTCGAAGCGTTGAGGGCTTCGGAATGCAGATTTCCAGGTGAATTCTCGAGTGAACTCCGGGGTGAAGTCCGATTGAGTTCAGGTTTTGTCATCGGGCCGCCCGGGCAGCCCTTGCATGGGGCTTGTGACACGGCTTGCCATGCCAGAGTCAATTCCGGAGTGAGTTCCAGAAGTAACTCGGACTCCATTCCGGAATTGGTCCTGAAATACGCAAGCCGCACGAAGTGGCAGGCTAGGCGCCCGAATTCACGAAGTTTACAACAGACACACCTCTGCAGTTTACTTGCCGGAATTGAACCCGACATGCGAAAACGATGTCCAGTCTGGTAGAGTTTGAGTTATGATATCGCCGTGCCGTGACAACCCTTGACATATTGTCATCATGGGTGTACTGCGCGTGGCTTTCGTCAGCAGCATCTGCACTGAAGATCTACTGAGGTTATGATGAGGGTTCTGTTAGTTTTACCGTTGCTGCCCTTTGCACATTCTGCATAGTGTAGTCACCGGGGTTGAGTTCACGACCCCCATGCCCAACATCAGTACGACCACCGCCATCTCTCTAGGAGAGTCACCATGGCCATGTTTGCACGTGCACCCTAAACGTCCGCTCAGGAGCAGCGCGTGCCTACACTCTCTCGGCATCAAGCTGTGACCAGGCCCCGGCGACAGGGTTCCGGATTTCCAGGGCAGTTTCGGTGTTAGGAAGCCCTTAACTCCTATATTAGTCCCTCTTTTTTTTTCTCTCTCTCTCTCTCTCTCTCTCTCTCTCTCTCTCTGAGTCTCTATCTCTCTCTCTCTCTCTCTCTCTCTCTGAGTCTCTCTTTCAAACTCACTCACTCACTCACTCACTCACGCACTCACTCACTCAACCACTCACTCACTCACTCACTCACTCACTCACTTACTCACTCTCTCTCTCTCTCTCTCTCTATCTGTCTCTCTCTCCCTCCCCCTCCCCATATCCAACCTGTTTATATCAGTACATATACATACATACCTGCACAGATACGTGTGTGTATATATCTATACATATATGTGTTCTCTTATTGAAAAAGCATGCTCAGTGTGCGGTTTTTTCAGCAAGGGAAACGGAGCAAGTCTACACTCTCTCATTTGCAAATGAAGCTGGAAGCCTTGGTAAATCCCGAGTACGTAGTCGCGAAGGTTTCATGTGTGAGGTTGGTGTATGTATGGGGATTGCATATATATATATATATATATATATATGTATATATATATATATATACATATATATATATATACATATATTGATTTTTTGTTTATGTATATAACTATACATATACACCCATACATACGTACATACATATGTACGGATTTTGTAATGTTGCTCAGTCGGCCAAGCGACCAGGAAGGTTAGACAAAACAATGCGCTCAGGTTCCCAACGCTCCATGAGATTAGGTAATTTCACTCCCCCTACTACATTTCTGCATTGCATTGCTGACAATACTGAGACTGTTTCCTAAGCCCCGAGGCAATAACAACTAATTAGCACCTATCAAAGAAATCTCACAAAGTGGTACCTGTGCCGCTGCTTTCAAGGTCAAGGCAGTGGAGGATGAATTGGTGCAGCCTTCGCCTCAGAAGGTTTCGGGTGATAGGTTTTTCGGTATGGCCCTAAACCCTAAACCTAGAGATTAGCTCAGGGTTTAGGGTTTAGGGGGTTGCGCCCTGCTACATCCCCGCCCACAAGGCTCCGAGCCAACCCGAACAGCGAATATGAATCTGAAGGGTCTTTGGTCGAAAGTACGAGTCCTCAAATAAGCCTGGCTGGATGTCATAAGGTTAAAGAAGTATCCATATCGAAGTACCCCAAACCCCTAAATCCTAAACCCCAGACCCCAGTTGTTGTTTGTTATCAGTTTTGATCCTTTGGGGTAGCCAAGTCCCGCGTCCTTATCGGATTAAGGCCTTTGAGAGCCCTGCGGCGAGCACCCGAAGATGTTCAACGGCTTAAAGTGCCGTGCTACTAGAGCAGTACATTCCGAAGCCGCCAAAAGCACAACGATAGTTACCTGATTTAGTACACCTCTTCCCGTCCCCAATGAAGCGTGGCAGGTGCTTGTTTTGGAACTTGCACTCTGTTTTTCACAAAAGACAGCTACACACGTTGCAGTCTCTTCGTGCGAGACAGGAGGTAAAGGAACCTGATCCTGAAGCCCCACACGAGCCAGCCCTAAGCCCCCATAACGTTCATATTTGGGTAGTTGTCAAAATTAGGGTCCCTTTTTGGGGTATCCTAAATATTAGGTGCCGTATTATATTAAGGACCCAAACAGGAGCCCTAATTTTGACAACCACCCATTTGGTTCTCTGCAAGTTTATCGTTTGGATCCTGTAGCATCCAGTATCAAAACCAAGGTATTCATGGATAAGGGAGTTTCCAAAAATCAGGGAACCCCAATATAGTACCCTAATAATAGGATCCTTATATCATAATATATGGAGCCCAAATGAGGTACCCCTAATTTTCGGAAACTCCCATAAGAGCCACTGTATGTCCAGTGTAGGTGAGCGTTGAACTCCTACACTCGCGAAGCCCTTTTGTTCAGAACCCTGATAATTCGAACCCTGAGAATCTTCACAAAAAGTCCTTACCTGCAGACTGCTAGCCCGGATCACTAGAGATGCAGCATATTGGGCCCCAAAACCATATTCTACGTCATTAAGGACCCTATATTACAGAATTCTAGCCCGCATCACTAAAGATTTACAAAAATCCTTAAACCCTAAACCCTTGCGAGCTTCGTTGCCCCGCCCGCGGATCAAAGAGGCTACTGCACATTAAAAAAAACGCATCACTAGAGATATACAAAAGATCCTTAAACCCTATCTATAAAAAAGCTAAATCCCTTATAGTACCCTTATAGGATCCCTAAACCATAAACCCTTGAGAAGGCTGCTCTCCGACAGCAACTCCGGTGCCAGGGAGGCATCCCTGGTCGCCATCGCATGCCTAGGCTGGGATCGAAGAAGGGCTTGCTTACGCTTAATTTAGGGTTTAGAGTTTAGAGTTCAGGGTTTAGGGTTTAGGGATCCTATGAGGGTACTATATAAGGGATTTAGCTTTTTATAGTCAGTGTTTAGGGTTTTAGGGGGCTAGAGGGTTTCTTTTAAAGGGGTCTATAAGGGTTACTATAAGGGCTATTTTAAGGGTTTAGTATAGGGGCCTAAAGTAATTACCACTCGTACTTTTGGGGGTTCCTTCTTATAGTTAGTTTCAGCATAATGGGACCCAAAACACTATTCTAACTATTGAGGCCCTGATATTAGGTTTTTAGGGAGAGTCTTGTGAGGAATCTTTCAGGGGCTTAGCACTTGCTCTGTAGGGTGTTTTGGGGGGTTCCTGAAAGCTGACATCCAGGTGCAGGGTTTGAAAAACCTTTCGTCGGAAATTAGAAGGCCGCAGAGCATCATGGCATGGGGGTGTCTCAGGCAGAAAGAAGGTTTGGGGCTTGGCATTTGGGTGGTTGTCAAAGTTATGGTCATTTTTTGGGTCCCTATTATAGTACGGCACCTAATATTTAGGGTACCCAAAAAGGGACTTTAATTTTGACAACTACCCATTTAAGGTGTAGAGGTTTGGGGTTCAGGAAGTGGAGGCTAGGGATTAAGGCTTACGGGTTTAAGCTTGAACAGTTTGTCGCTGGGCTGGTTGGGGCGAAACATTGCCACGACCTACTCTCGATAGTATCAGTGTGAACAAGTCGACTGTGCTTGGTTTGAGCTTCAGGTATGGGTTTCAGGTTCAGTGATTGAAAGTTGGCCTCGCCGATTTAGGGTGCAATTAGCTAATAATCATATTCTTCGCAAAATACGAATTAACCTACATATCTATTTTGCTAAGGCCTATATAAACCCTAAATCCTAAACCGAGTGCCGAATAAGTGGGTCCTAAGACCCTGAGGGCGTTCGTGTCGTGTGCAACGCGTTGCGGTCTCTGGCTTGTGCGGCCTGTGCCACTTATTGCGATGCTGCGCTCCACTCCGACATGTTCCGTCCAATCACCTCATACTCTAAACTTTTGCTCGATAATCAAAACTCTTTACCCCAAACGGCCCCAATAAGAGATCAAGAATACGGGCCTTAATCAGCAGAATAGGGTTCCTTTGCAGGGTTCCACAAGGGAAGCCCCTAAATCCTGTAAGCCCCAAGCCCGGCCCTAGGGGGTGTGAATCTTATAGTTTTCTTACTTGGAGCCTTGGTGCTAATAAGGCTTTAAGCTTAGGTGTTCAGGGTTTTGGCGCAGGGATTCCGGGCTGTCCCTCAGAGGAGAGGGCCTTGGTTTCACTCAGTGGTGCACTAACCGCCGTGGCACAGGCACTCGAGCTTCTTGCCAATCTCGCAGCTCGGCTTGCATTACCGGTGCGTGAAAAACACCTCACAAGGTTCTGTAGGTTGCTTCAATGCATGTAACTGCAGCAGAGCATTAATACACCGAAACCCTACTACTGCGCACGTGTGCACTTCCAGGGCATTGTAAGGGTTCATCGAAGCCTACAAGACCTTCACGAATGTGGGTTTGCGCAAGTGTGAGGATCTAGTATTTACATACATGCATACATACATATATATATATATATATATACATATATATATATATATATATACATAAACAGACGTATCTCGATGCATAAACAAGTATGCGTATATATGTAGATGTATATACATATATATATATACACATATATATATATGTAAAATTGTATATTTGTACATTTGTATGTATAACATTGAGTTACATATACATACGTACATACATACATACATACATACATTCACACATACATAAATTCGGTGTCTCAGCAATAAGACTTGCGGTGAGCAGCCTGATCAGCAAAGCTTGAATTCCAAGGCAAGTGAGCACAGTCCAGCGCGCCACGCGAACGAAGTGAATGTGAAATCTTCACGCTACGCCCTAAGCCCAACAAACCTGAAATGTGAATCTGACATCTAGAACCCCTTAAACCCTAAAGCTCAATCTCCAAACATCGCAAGTTGTTCAATTCCCTTCACAGTAACCCAGATTCCTGCTTCAGTTCCTTCTTCTGGGCCGCCTTGCTTCTGCGTTCCTGGTTCCTTACCACAAAGCTGCTTGTGCAAAATGACAACTACATTGGAGACTAAAGATAGGCAGAGCTCAGTGTCCAGGTTCTGGGAATTTCTGCTGCGATTATAGGAGGCGCCCGGAACAAAAGCAAAGTTTCGGGGGTTGCTTTTTGTGGTGTTGACGATTTATGTTAGAAGGCTTCGTTGACCGTGCAGATAAGACTGCTTCCTATATCCTCAATCTGCGGGAAAAGAAGCTTGAAAGAACAAGTAAAAGCCCACACTTAAACCCCTTATTGGCTGTAAACTCAACTTTTCAACTTTTGGGGCTCTTATAAGGTAGTCGATTCTGAAAGTTTCAACTTTTGTTTCGGGGGGTTTTGGGCCAGTGAGACCCTAAACCCAATCGCGGAGGCATCGCGGACCTACTTCATCACGATGGAGACTCCAGCGTGCGCTGTGCGGCGCGCCGCCTAGGGTCCGTCGGGTGTGCTTTAGGATCTAGAGGCCTCACCTTCCACAGGGTCCTAAGTAATTACCTGAACTAGTAGACAGAAGGGTTTCTGTAGGAGGTTTGTTCGTCAAAATATGGCTCGAGTAAGTATGCTCGATCGGGTTATGATGTCTTGAGTGTTTCGTGAGCTTACAAAAGTCTCGGCCCTCTCAGTAAGTCAATGTATGGTGGCTTGGAGTGTCGGTGTGGCGGGTGATCGAACAAGGAAGGTTCAGGGCATTTGTAGCTTCAGGGCTCGGTATGACGTTTTGAGGCATTGGCTGGTGCTTGGATTTCCTTAGGATCTTTTTTTTGGAGAGGCGTAGAGGCGTCAATGATGAGAACAGTGTTTTGGTGTATTTTCTGTTTCAAAAACAAGAAGGGAATACCAGTCTGTTGATTAAGTGCTAAGGCCCGCTACACTACATTCCAAACTCACAGCTGAAAGAAAGCTCGACAAAGCTGCAACCCCAAGATTGGAACCCGAAGCCCCGAATTCAGAATACGTTGAATCCCTAAATTAGAATACAGAACACCACTGCAATGTCTTTATCCCACCTTAAGCTCACGTATCAAGCCTTTCAACTTTGAGATTGAGAAAACCAAGCAGAAAAGCCCTAGACAAGCCAAGCCCTTAAACCCTAAAACCCTAAGCAGGCTATATGTTTCATAGAACCCGTGAGGACTTGGAAAACGTCGGCCGTAAAACTTCAAGTAGCCTTGGGTTTTTGAGATAGATGTCTAATCCTTCCATCGACCCTTCTGGCTTATGTCAGAGTCAAGTTTTGGCGGTTTAGGGTCTAGGGTTTCGGGTTTGGAAGGGGGGGTGGTTGAAAGTTTTGGGCTACAGGGTCCTGTAGGGTTATCAAGCTTTGAAGGGGTGCATGGGGAGGACAATGGGGAGGCTAGTAGATGTCAATACAAGGTGTTTATACGGTTAGCACCTTAAAGCCCTGAACCCTACAGCTGTTGCACAGGCTCACCAGATTAAGGCAGACTGTAACTGTAGACCTCAAAACGCACAAGGCTGCTGACTACTTCGGCCAGCTGTTGCCGGCACTGCGCCCGAAGTCGGTGTCCTGGCTTGAGTTTGGGGCTGTAGAGAGCTTCGTAGGGTTTTGGGGTTTGGGGTATGGCTTTGTGGGTGCTTCGTGTTGTTTTGGGGCTCTGAGGTTTCAGGTGGGCTGGATTAGGATACTCGAAGGGTTCGGGAGTTCTGCGTTGTGGTTGTCGGGCTGAGGGTTCGTGTGTTTCAGCTTTGCTGTTATGTGCTGTACATTTAGGATTTAGGAGTTTAGGGTTTAGGTTTGGGGAATTTTGGGGATAGGGCTTCGGGGCAGTCCTGACCACATTCTCAATGTCCCCGTGCTGCGCTGAATGCCTGCGTACTACGATAGCATCTGCAAAGAGGTAGCCATAGCTTTCACACTACCCCAGCTATAGTAGTCCGTACTAGGGCCTAGTACGGACTACTATAGCTGGGGTAGTATGAAAGCTATCATCACCGCAGCAGTCTCCAACAGAAGAACGGAAACCATAGCAAGAAACCTGTTTGAAGGTCCCAAGAAAGTAATTCTTGCATGGTCTGAGGTTTAGGATCCTGACCTAGGTCTCTCCGACAAGACCCCTGGAATGACCTATCCCAGGGTCCTGCAGCACACAAAAATTTACAAGGTCCAATAACTCTGGGTATTCCCTAAACCCTAAATACCCAGAGCAATGCCGCGAACACCCTAAACCCCGAACTCTACATGACTTAACCCTAACCCTAAGCCCTAAACCCTAAATCCTACAAGCCCTGAATACCCCAGCCATGATTCCCCTGCCTCCCACCCTTTTGTTTTCTGAAGTGTCTTGCGAGATGTGTTTAAGTCAGGGGGATCTGTGAAGCGGACCCAGAACTCGTGATTAAGGTCGAGGGCCCGGAGTTGGGGTTGTTGAAGGCCTCGGGTTTATGATTTGATTGATGGTTTTGGGGTTTAGAAGAGCTGCCCAAGTGCATGATGATGTTCTTGAGTCTTGTCGTGCCTCATCGTCCACCTAAAGGCTCAAAGTGGACTTAGATCGGGTATTCTTGGCGCTCAAAACAGATGCACACTGCCAACTCCACAGCCTAGTGCCTTCAACCAGCCGTGTTCGAAACCCTAAACTAATCCCTAGGCACCGTGCCCACTAATGCGTAATTCCGTACACCCTCACCCCACACCGGAAAAAGCCTGGACCCGAATCCCTGCACCAGGGAACCTTAAAACTGAAAGTCCCTTAAACCGAGAATCCTAAATCCCTAAACCCTAGACACCTCCCCCCCAAGCAATCGAATCCTGACCCCCCTAGACCTCTTGGCCACCCCTAAAAAGATGAACCGCCTAAGAGCTCTTACAAATCGAGCTTATGAAGAAACCCGGGCGAGCCGGTATGAAAGCTTTCAAAGCAGGCAAAGGGAGCCATCGCTGCACTGACTCCCGGCATGCTGAGTAGTTAGGGGCCTTAATAATTAGAAGACGTTTTGGGGGTTTCCTCATTATAGGTGTAGTATAGTATACCCCAATAGCCTATTCTAACTATCAAAGCCCCTACAGTATGGTGAAGTCAGATTGCCCAATGGTGTCTAAGTGAGGAACATGCCTAAAAACGGCATCGGGTCTGCTTGTATGACCTTACTCAGACTTAGTGTACTGCAGGGATCACAGTTTGCAGCGACTGATGCGTCTCATCTTCGCATCTATACAGGCTTCGACTAAAGGAACCAAGCTCTATAGCCCGGAACCCTTGGCCGATTAGTTCAGAGTTTAGGTACCCAAGGAAGGGCTTGGGATCGTGGGCACAACAAGCCTCTGCTCTTTCTCTAAATAACTAAATAAATAGATAAACAAATAAATATCCATAAATAAATATATATATATATATATAATTATATATGTATACCATAGTAGGAGGCCCTTCATGCATTTACATGCTATAAGTATAACAGACATGGCACAATTACTCAACTACATGGGAGAGCCGAAACCCGAAACCCTTTCAAACCCAGAGCCCTAAACCCTAAACCCTCAGCTGTGCTCTTGAGGACGACTGCGCTTCAAGACCCTTGCCCTCATGTTTCTGCTCGGGCCATGTACGCTCTTCGCAGTGTACCACAGGGCGAGGCGCAATCGGTGCTGGAACTTCGGCGAAGACACGATATAGCCAGAAAAATTGAACATTGGTATCTTCGGTACAGTATGAGGGATCCTAGCACTAATCCTCCTAAACCAGTTTCCAAGTTTCTGGGATTCGCTTTGAGCCCTAAACCCCGAACAGTTGATAGTGAACAGGGGCTGCTCCATAGTCCTTCATCATGGCCATCGTATTGCAGCTAACCGCGAAGCCTAGGAACCCCATGCCCTATAACCCTGAACCGTGGAGTAAGCGACCAGAGCACCTGCGTTTCTTCTGGAAGTAGCATACGAATCCTACAGCCCCCCTTACGCCCCTATTCTAAGTCATAGGGCCCCTATGTGCCGTCGAAGGAACTCGTGGCGCCCACAGCGCTGCTGCTGGGCAATGGCGACAAGTTCGTGCGCGCCCGGGCGCGCGCAGTGCTTGGCAGTTTCAGCGCCTTATCGGAAAGCCGCATTGCAGGATTCAATATAGCAAGCCTAAAGAAGTCCGATTAAACGGGGTTTCGTAGCGATCAGGGTGCCCATCATAGTGACTCAGTGACTTCGCAAGCCCCTTGTGGCTTCCAGTCGCAGGATTCCTGACCGAACGATGTGAGACCATGGATGGGGAGGACAGACTCCGTGCCCAGAGGGCACTAGCAAACCTTGGAAAGGAGTCGACACTTCGCTCTCTGGAGTTCACTTCTCGGAGCTCTCGGCCATCATCGAGCTGGGATTGCAAAGCTGAAGCCCATAGCGCAAAGATGCGAAGAGTCTAGCTGGTACAGTACCTTGCAAAAAGCTCCGAGGCGGCGCAACGTGTGGCAGATGTATGAGGTGTCGTGCGTCGGAGGCAAGCTGCTGATTACACGATCAAGAAAGATGACGACTTTATGGATGAAGAGACCCAGACGTGCAGTGGCCTGCTAAACCTGATGCCCGGAAAATGCCGGGGAGCAGTGTAGGTTCTCGGCATTCCTGGCGCCTCCCTCGGACTGGAGCAACATCGCACGTCTCCGAGGGTGCGGGTCTCAGCGCATTGATGCATGCAGCATGTGCAACATACGCCCCCTTGTCCAGAAGCAAGATGTTGACCCAGGTCGAGAAGGACTTGGCGCACTGACCACTGCGACCTAGCACGTGGGTCAATGTGTGTGCCTGCTGCATTTCCCGGATTTCTGCGCCACCTGATAGTAGGCCATGAAGATTCCTTTCGGGCGCTAATGTAGACCCTAGACCCCAAACCTGAATCCCTAAACCGTAAAGCGTACCTGTATAGTATGACTACCCTAAAACCTACCTGAAACCCTGAACCCGACAATGAACCCCATACCCTAAATCTGAGTATATGATCCACGTCCGTGGTTCCTTTTGCAACTCCAGGGTTAGCGTTTGGCAGTTTAAGGCTGATGGCAACTTCGAAGATTTCCGAGCGGAAACCCGTGAGCAATGAAAAGGCGTGCCTTCTGTCGTTTGGGCTTCTGGGCTAATTTTGCTTGAGACTTCAGACCCCAAGCTCTAAACTCTGCATGGTCCCTGATACTAGGGGTTTTGGTTTAGGAACTGTTATTGGGATGTGTGCTGGCACCTTAAGATTTAGGGCTCGTGGGTTTAGAGTTTAGAGTCTAGAGTATAGCCCCTCGATGAGCTTAGCTTTCAGATTTCGGGGTCTCCGTTGCAGGCTTTAGTACCTCACGTTGTTCAGCCCTCAAACCCGGTAAAAGGATGACTTTAACTGAAGGTGGATACCATCTGAGCAAGGGCTGCCCCGTTTCCACCGACCCTCCACCCGACCCCCGCAACCTCAACCCCCCAGGGCTCTAAGGACTCATATATCAAGGCCTCTGGGCCCAAAGACCATAAATGTCTAAGGCTTTCGGCCTATTTTGAGCCCCAGGGAACGGGGCCTTTCTGATGCTCAGAACCCGGTTGCAACCGCACAACAATTCTTCAAAGGGCACTCTGGGCGTAACCTTGGAGCACGGCGTACACTTGATAGGTGTTCATGTATCCACGTAGTGACATGCGATTAAGTACATGATTCTTATATATATATATATATATTTATCAACTGACTGTGCCTGCACAGGGTGCCGAGGTAAAGTTTTGGCAGGCTATGCCAAGTCGACGGCATCATTGGCCAGAACTGGCAGAGTTGGACATGTTTGGATCCTACAAAGGCTCCAGCTCGCGGTTTCCTTGGCTGCCGAAACTAGGCAAAGATCCATAACCCGCAGACGAAGTTGCGAGAAAATCCATAGGTAATAGTTGCGACATTGTCTGCATGTATATATTGGGCCTCATAAGAAAGCACAAAAAAGTTGTTAGTTTAGACGTTCCTAAGCTAGCTCATCATCAACTACATAAAGCAAGGCACAGCAGACAACCCCATACAAGTCTCTTCCAACCCGACTAACCTGTAGGTCGGTCCTGTAGATGCTGGGGTGTTGTGTTTACATATTCTCGGGGTTGCTTCAAAAGAGTTTAGGTTGGATTTGGCTTCATGCACTTAGGGAATTTGTTCTTTTTGCGGCCTGCGTCATGGCTGACGGCGTTCGGCCGCCGCTGACAGCGCGAAGGGCAGGCACCTCTTCGTAGAGAGAGATGTCGGAAACTTCGGAACTCCAGTAACCCCAAACCGTAGACCCTAAACTGCGAATTTACGGGCACTGGGGTGTCGTTTGTTTGGGGTTGCACTCAAGTTGCCGATACCAGTCCGAAATCCGAACAGGAACCTGCCCTGAAGCCTTATACACCCTGACACCCTCTACATCCACAAAAGCCTGGAGCCCGAAAACCCTCTCCCCCAAGCGTGCCACCCTAAACCCTCATAAGCAGACCTTGCCAACCCCAAGAATACGTCTCGTAAGACCTCAAGCCCTGATCTTGAGTGTAGAGGAAACCCGTCTTACAAGGCCTCTACAACTATGTAAACACCTGAAAAAATAATGGACTGTAAAGCCTGATTAAACCCTCCGAAACCCGAGATGAACAACCCTGGTATGAAACTCCACAGATCCCGTCAGAAGCCCTTCTCCAACCCCCCCTAAACCCTAAGCCTTATAAACCCTAAAACCTTAAACCCTAAAGCCTATAAGCCTCTAAATCCTATAAACCCTAAACCCTATGAACCCTAAACCCTACCGACCCTAAACCCTATAAGCCTTAAGCCCGAAAGCCCTACAAAGCCGATAAACGGAAAAGGAGCTCGTAACAAAGCAAAAAAGCTTTGCAGCCCCAAACCCTAAAGCCTTAAAGCCTTATAACGCCGATGTTAATCCCTATTGACCCTAAACCCTATAGACACCCATAGACCCTAAACCCTATAAGCCCTCAACCCTAAAACCTTAAAGCCTTAAACAGCAAATTTTAATCCCTGTGCCCCTGGGGGGGCTCTACAAATCCCGTCAGAAGCCATTCTCTAACCCTCTACCCTCTACCCTAAAACCTTAAAGTCTTATAAAGCACGTTGTAATCCCTGTGCCCCTGGGAGGTGGCGGTCGAAAAGCGACCCCCGGCTCGGGTCTGCTCGAGGGCCCGGGCTACGAAGTACCCAGAGACTCCAAAACCCTTTAATAGAGGAATATACCTTAAATCATAATAGGATCCCTACTATAATTTAAGGTATATTCCTCAATTAAGGGGTTTTGGAGTCTCTGGGTAACCCTGGGACCACGATGATCTGAGGGTTTGGGGTTTAGGGTTTATAAGGGTTCAGGGGGTTAGGAGTTAGGATGGTTTATAAGAGTTTTGGATTTAGGGTTTTAGGATCTGAGGGTTTAGGGTTTATAAGGGGCTTGTAAGGGCTAAGGGTTTATAAGAGTTTAGGGTTTAGTGCTTGATCTGTTTATGTTGGTGTGGTTGAGGATTTCGGGACCTCGGGCTTCGTGATCTTTGGAGTTTTTGCTTTGGGTAGGGAGGAGGAGGTCGAGGCTTTAGGGTTTAGGGTTTACGGTTTGCTGTTGCGTAAGTAAGGCAGGCCGCAAAATACGGTTGATGATATAAATCCTGCATTACACACAATACGGAATATACCAGAACTCCCATGATCTCGGGTCCTTTAGGTCGTGCTGGATTTATATCATCAGCCCGCAAAGAGAACGCTTGAGAAACCGATGCCTTCGTATCAGAGACTCCGGTGTGGATCTGCATAAAGTGGCCATGGTTTCTGCACGGACATCCCGACACTAGATTTGACGGAATGAGCACATGTTTCAAGCCGACGGAACTGCGCCATCTGCATCCTACTATCGGTTCAAAATCCTAAAACTCCTAAAAACTTTCCCAACCCTAAACCCGAAACCTCACCCGCTAGTCAGATGAACAGAAGCTCAACCTAAGGGCCCCGGACGAGATGCTTCGCGAACCCGTGGCAGTGGCAACGAGCCAAGATTAGCTGTACTTCAGGGGCCGAATTAGGGTTTAAGGTTCCTTTAAAGGGGTCTATAAGGGCTACTATAAGGGGTATTATGGAGTAATCAGGGTTGAGGGTTCCTTTAAAGGGATCTATAAGGGCTACTATAAAGGGTATTATGGAGCGTTTGGGAATGGAGGTGCAGGCCTTCAGCACTCTAGGTTGGAGTTTACGGTTGCCCCGCACCTTCAAACAGGATCGAAGGCTCGGTGGCCTAAATCGAACTCGAAAGGACATGCAGGGTTGTTTTGGTTCTGGGGTCACTGCTTTTTCGCCAATCTGAAGCAACTCCGAAATTTGCCCATGCCAGAAGAGGCTCAAACCAAACTTCAAGACAAACAAGCACATCAGTCAAATGATTACAAGAAATGCTGACAAGGGAAAAGGCTTCGTTGTCTAACAGGTACAGGCAATAGCTACAAGCAGAGAACGAATTGATTCAGTTTTTGGTCTAACAGCTCCATAAGCAAGACCCTGCTCAGAACACACAGAGAAGAATCCAAGGCTCCCTAAAGCCCGAACCCCTAAAACCCTAAACTGAACCCTTGACCCTAAATTCTAAGCCAAACCCAGAACCCCTACTTGCAGGATCGGGAGACTCAGCGCGTAGTTGGTTTCTAGACTTACAAGTATCATAGCCTCAAGTAGGATCTCTGTTGGGCTACTTCTAAGTCTACTTATTTCCTACTCACTAAGTCTCCCGACCCTCCAGGTAACCTTGAGCCTGTTGGGGGGTATTCTAATCCCTACATAACCTCATAAAGGCTAACCTTTATTCCCTTTCTAAGAAACCCTAACCCTAAACCCGAAACCCTTTAAAAGAAACCCTAACCCTAAACCCTTTAAAAGAAACCCTAAACCCTGCAAAAGACACCCTAACCCTAAACCGTTTGAAAGAAACCCTAACCATAAACCCTCAACCCTATGAAAGAAACCCGAAGCCACAACCCATCCCAGGCTCCCGTACCTGTGGAACCTCTCACCCGCACGCCCTCGCCGGGCCCGGGTCCGGGTACGCCAGCTGCGCCGGAGATCCAAGAATCCAAATTTAAGGGTTCCTTTTAAAGGGTCCTTTAAGGGTTCTATAAGTCTATTATTCTATAGTTCTATAATTCTATAAGGGCTCTATAAGGGATTTAGGGATATAGTGGCCTTAATAATTGCCAATATTCCTTACACCCTAAACCCAAATCATGAAACCTTTTGGGGGTTAGGAGTCAAGCAGTGCTTAAGGGTGACGCCTAGTGTAACATGAATCCCTTAATAATTAGAATGCATAAGGTTTGGGGCCCATTATACCATAGTTATAATACGGACCCCCCCCCAATATAGTCTTGGCAATTGTTTAGGCCCCTACGGTACCAATGTTATTCCTTAAGGCGCCTTACGATTTTTCAGCTATTGTAAAGTCTAGGCCCCCAATCGTATTCTGTTATAACCCTAATCCCCAAACTTGCGGTATAATCCTGAACCCTTCAAACCCCAAAACCCTAAACCCTAAACTTAGGGTATGATCCTAAACCCTCAACTTAGTGGTTCTTAGGCTTATATAATTATATTCATCACGAGCCCTCCTCCCGCAACTTTGCAGCGTTTCAAGGTACCCTCCGGGCTGCAGCCTTCACCCTGAACTTTGAACCTTTATATGGGCTTAGGGTTTAGGGTTATGGAGGGGCGCTGCAGCTTGAGGATGTTGCGGCTTCAGAATTTTATGGCAGTAGGGCTGGAAAAAGCCGCAAGTCCGAGATGTTTTTGCAATCTAAATAGGTATACCCGTGCACACCGAAATCATCGGAATAAAAGCAAGGACGAAGAACACAGCACGAACAGTTTCAGACACAGCGATCATTCTCCGAAATAGAAGCTTAGACTATCCTGCCTGACAGTCGTGAAAAAGACGGCATCAGTAGAATAAAACACACCAGCCATTAGGGAGTTGTGAACTCCCCCTCCAAATAAAAGCTCTCCCCAAACAGACACAAACACAAGCAGAAAACAACGACATTTTTGAGGATATGAGCAGGGAGTATTCGTGCTGTGAAGTATCGGTGTGAAGCTCCCGTTCTCCTCGCCTTCTTTGCTGGGTTATTCAGCTGCCTTTCTTGGTGCATATTGGTTGTGAGTTCTGGATCTCAGCTGCTACTACCCCAAAACCCTGATAATTACTATAAGCACGAATAGACCCAAAGGGTCCATGTACCCAAATAGTATATACTTTGGCCGTACAGTACTCCCTAGGTATTTGGGTACATGGACCCTTAGGGAGACAAGCTATGAGGCCCTCTGAGTTGCTGTTGTGCGGATTTCTCGAATGAGCCGTTCTGGCTTCAGATCTCAGCTGAAGTTTGATGCTTCGGTCCCGCATGGCGCGTGTCTTGAAGCTTTCGGGCGAAGTACTGGCCATAAATCCGGTAGATGTGCATTACGCAAGAGAATTGAAGACGCGTCTTTTTGGGCTTTATGACCTCCCGGAGTCCCTGCAACAGCTCCTGCAGGACGGCTGTATTTTGGATGACGCTGCTGAGTTGGATGCTTCCAGGGATGTACAGCTGGTGTTGTTACCGGTCTCCGGCGAGTCCTGTGTTGATTCCAAGCGTGCGCTCATTCGTGCTGCTTCCAGGGGCAATGCTGACACGGTGTGCTTGCTTTTGAAGGCTGGTGTGGCGCCCTCCCCCGATCCAAGAGGAAGGCACCATAAAGAGACAGCTCTACATGCTTCATCCTACCGCGGACACATTGCCGTTGTCAACGTCCTCTTGGAAGCTGGTGCTGACGTGAACGAGACAGCTGATTTCGACGAAAATTTCGACTGCACCGCCCTCCACGGTGCATGCATCAAAGGCCATGTTGACATTGCGCGCATGCTTGTGGAAGCTGGTGCTGACGTGAACTTAAGAGATCGTTGCGGCAGCACAGCCCTCCACCATGCATGCATCAACGGCTATGTTGAGATTGTGCGCACGCTTGTGCAAGCTGGTGTTGGCATAAATCTGCGGGATATTTACCGCCGCACCGCCCTCATTTGTGCATGCGAGGAAGGCCATATTGAGATTGCGAGTATCCTTTTGGAAGCCGGCGCTGACAGGGACGTGAGAAATGTTTTCGGCGAGACAGCCCTCGCCTGTGCATGTGGACGAGGCCGTACTGAGATTGTGCGCGTGCTCTCGGATGCTCGACGCTAGTGCTAGCAATGATTCGCTGAGCAAGCAGTGACACAGCTTATGCAGCAGAGGCGATGCTGTGTTAGGCACCACAGCTCTTATCATACATCCTTGGCTGTTGAGCGTGCACATGTGCTGGCCCAAGCTGGTGCAGTCGTTGACGTGAACTCAGCCGCAGACGACATTGAAACTCACGGTTGGTTGTGGAATCGTGCAGCAGACAGGAAGAGCAGAGCTCTCAGTATTATACTACAGTAGAAGCCAGAAAATTGGAACATCATTGTCCAAATGCCCTTAAGGCATAGTATAAGGCTATAAAGAATCCTAGCAGCACTCATCACCCCAATCCATGTTCCATCTTTCTGAGGTCCACTTTCTGGGAGTTTCCGAACTAGCGGACCCTAGATAGTAGGATCCTTACTATACGGCCCCGAAATACGGTACCCCTTTTTCGGAAACTCCCGGATTACAGACGTCGCAGCCGCAAGAAACCCTTTATGGAAGCCTACTGAGGATCCAAAAACAAGGAGCTCGGAGGTTACATACTTGGAGGATCATGGGACTTAGTAAGTAGGGTTACAAGTACCCTAATTGGGGTTATAAGTAATTACAAGTATAGCTACCCTAATTATAACCCTAGTTACTAAGTCCCGTGACCCTTTAAGTAGTGACATAGGGGCCTTAGTTAGAAGCCGGTTTGGGGGCCTTGTCTTTCTTTCTGCAAGGTGAAGTGCCCGGTTCAACGCACCTAATGCTGGGGGTTAGGAGTTAAGCAGTGCTTCAGGGTGACGCCTGGCGTAATATGAAGGCCTTATTTACTAATTAGTTTACTAATTAGAATATAGGGTTTTGGGGCCCATTATACTATAGCTAAAATAAGGAACCCAAAATAGTACCAGGTAGTCATTAAGGCCCCTATATCCCTAAGCTCCTTATAGTACCCTTCTAGGATCTCTCCCAGAAAACCCTGTGAAGGAACCCCTACGCTCATTACTTAGGCCCCGATACCCAGAGACTCCAATAATTCAATATCCTTTAATTAAGGAATATACTTTAATGCACATTAGGAATCCTTGTACAGTTTAAAGTCTATTCCTTAAATGAGGGATATTGGAGTCTTTGGGTATTGTAGGGGCCATAATAGAATTAGAACAAGGGTTCCTTTAAAATTGTCCTTTAAGGGTTCTATGAGGGCTCTATGTTGGAGTCTTTTTGGGTGTTGTAGCACCCTGGGGTCATCTTAAACTCCTGGCGCTTAAGGCTCGCCATCCCAGAGGACTTCGAAGATCCCGAGGCGCCGTTTGGGGTTTAGGGCTTTAGGGGTTTAGGGTTTAGGGTTTTGTAAGCTTTTCTGTCAGATTGCTGTCAAGTTTCTTTGTTTCAGATGTCCGGTCTTGTTGGCTGTAGGTTACCGGTCGAGGCTTTGGGGTCTATACGGGATTCGTCGCATTTTAGGTTGCTGGGTTTACGGATACTAGGCGTTGGGATTTCAGGCTAGTTCTTATAGTCGAGGGTTCTTACTGTCAGCACCGGCTCGCTTAGTGGTTCAGCGAAGTCAGCACAGCTTGGCTCAAGGCTGCTGCTTCCGATGAGGCTAGTTGTAGTACGTAGACGTCGTAGTCGTCGTAGTAGTCAGTCGTAGTCATGACGTTCGTTGTAGTCCTCGTCGTCCTCCTGGTCGTTGTCGTTGTCGTCATCGCTGTTGTTGTCGTTGTCCTTGTCGTTTTCGTCGTCGTAGTAGCATGGTAGTTGTGGTCGTCGTTGTTTGTGTCGTCGTGGTGGTGGTGGTGCTGGTGCTCGTTCTCGTGCTGGTGCTGGTGCTGGTGCTGCTGCTGGTGCTGGTGCTGGTGCTGATGGTGGTCACGGCAACCACTAACGCGACGACTACTGCTGTTGCTCTGGCCGTGGCTGTGGCTGCTGCTGTTGTTGTTGCCGGGTGCTGATGGTGTTTCCATTGGTATTTCCGCTTTTGTGGAATTCACGAGGGTATTGTGATACTGCCATTGCGAACATAGCACAGATACATTACCCGATTCCCGGTGAGTTAAGGAGGAGAACATGGTGATGATTATGGTGCAGGTGACGACAATGATTGACGACGAGGATGCCGATGATGAGCAAAATCATGTTAACTCAGCAGTCATGGAGGTGATGACAAAGCTGGTGGCCACGGCGTGCAGTTTGTGATCATGGTGTATGACTATAAATATCAGAAAGCCCATACACGCTGCTCTTTTGATGGACCGAGGTAACTTAAGAAAGACGAAATATGTTAACCCGATGCGTTTAGAGCCTGATGTTGCTCATCATGAGCACTGCTCACTGCTCCAACGACAAAGGCCTATGCTTCATACCTTCTCTCTACCCTCGAAGCCCTCTAAGCTCAGTCCCAGGCCCTCAAGCAAACCCTTGGGGTGGTCAACCGGCGTCAGGAAGAGTTGGAGCCTTAGTGGGCTTGAAGTATGGAGTTTAGGGGATAGGGATTGCGGGTTTGGGGCGTAGGGCTTTGGTTTCAGGGTTCAGGGTCTAAGGTTACGGGTGATTGGGCATTGGGGGTCTCAGTTGTTTTGCGTTTTTCGCTTCTGGGGGATTTGTTAGGGGAGCGGAAGCGTGGGGCGAACTTCTGGATCTGCGCCACCTTGTGCTTATAAACCCTAAACCCTAAACCCTGTTCTGCTGCACGATCATTTTGTGCTCAAAGCCCAAGGCTTCCTTGGCGTTTCGTGGCGTGTTTCTGGTCCTGAACGGGTGCTCTTATGCCAGGGGCTTCTCTTGTTTATTCTGCTTGGTTAGTAGGGAATGGAAGAATGGTAGTAACAGTAGATATAATTGTACCCCATTCCTCCATTCCCTACTAACCAAAGGTAAGGTAAGGTTCATGGGACCAAGCTCCACGAACTCAAACCCCAATCCGTCAACCTTAGACCCGAGCCCCTAAACCTTAAACCCCAAACCTTAAACCCCTAAACCCTAAACCCTCCCATATAAAACTAGCAGTTCCAATCTGCTACGTCTGACGATCGGAACAGCCCAGCTTCTCGACCGCTGAAGAAGACTCCATGTACCCATACAGTAGATGCTTAGGCCTTGAGGGGTGCCTATATGGGTACTTTAAAATCCTAAGTACCTACTATATGGGTACATGGAGCCTTTGGAAAGAGTGCCTCACCGCCCAGATTGAGCCCCAACCTTGACACTTAATACAGAGGCTTACATAATTACCAACATTTTGTTAGGGTTCCTGATTATACTTATAGTATAAGATACCCCAAAACCCTATTCTAATGATTAAGGCCGCTATAGTGGAGCCCCGAAGCATATCAAAGGTGGCAACGGCAGCTGCAGTCCGTCGATGAGAAACAGGTGCAGACGTACTTGCATTTCAAGAGACTGCCATCGAGTCGATGGACAAATCCCGATATACTTGAGTTGATGATGTGAATTGTACCGCATGGACATCAACAGTCGGATTAGGTTTCACCCCCAATTCCTAAATTCTCAACCTTTGAGGGTTTCGGGCTCTGACATAAGGCTTAATGGTTCCCGGTAAATGTGGATGGGGTTCAAGGTCTCGGGCCAAGGATGGCGGAAGTGGGGACAAAGGCGCTGGTGTAGGTGGGTTTATGGTTGCCACTGCGCCAACAACCTGAAGGAAATTCCGACGAATGAACCTGGTCGCGAATCCGCGCGGAACAGCTCGTTCGGCCCGCATTGATCAATACTGTAATTCTCAGAAACGATCTGAGACCGTTGACACAAACTTACATTCCTCAACCTCCACGCCAACAGTAATCCGCATCCACGAGCTTAAGCTCCAAACCTAAACCCGTGCGAGCCGCTACGAAGCCTAATGAACTCCTAGCTCGGCGACGGCCAGGCAGAGCTGGCGCACATCCAGTGGAAGTTGGCTCGATCCTTAGCATGGCTGTCTCTTTGTATGAATGCATGTGCATGCAGGGTAAGAATCTTTGCACATACATCCAAACACATGGGTAGTTGTCAAAATGCTTTTTGGGTATCCTAAATAATAGGTGCCGTATTCTAATATAAGGGCCCAAAAAGGGACCCTAATTGTGACAACCACCCATATGGTTTACATGCGGGCATACAGGTCGGTTGTCCGAGCACAGGTGTTGTAAAACACCGTTTATTGTTATAGATGTACAACTCTGCCAGTTTACTTAGCTGTTCCTTGCTTGCAGCCAGAAGGGTAATTACATTCTCCCCCGAAATAGATACCTGCCTACGATTTTTTGCATATTATTGCGATCCTAAACCCAAGTGCCTAATTGTGGCCCCGTAGGGTCTCGAAGGGTCGGGCGACTTAGTACTTGTATGATAGACTTGTAAGTATCATAATCCCAATTAGGATGCTTTTTGGAGTACTTATAAGTGTAGTTAGTTATTACCTACTTACTAAGTCCCCGACCCTCCAGCTAAGTAGGGAAGAATCTCAAAGCCTGCTCTCGCAGCATTCCTTTGCGGGCTTAAAACCCGGAAGACACAAATGCACCTTAACTCCTAAACTCCACACTTTCTCAGGCACTATAAAGCCCCTTAAGACCCAAACTCAAAAGAAACCACCATTGCCCGACAGAAGTCCTAAACACCGATTAGCAACCTAAGCCCTCAACCGATTGAAGTAGGCGGTAACGTAAAGGAACCCCAAACCCTCAAAGGAACCCAACCCTGAACCCTGAAGCCGACCCTATTCATGGCGATGAAGCCTCTGTAAGTAGGCTGTAAGTACCCTAAACCCTAAACTAAGTACTCGGCACTTCGGGCTCCCAATCTCGCCGACTCCCCGAAGTCTCTACATACTTTGGGTTTGGGGTTTAGGGCTGTGTAAGTCCTATGACAAGGATTTGAACACAGTAGCCTGAATAGGGTTTTGTGTTACAGTCCACTATAGCATTATGTATAGGTAGAATAAGGAAGAAGGATCACGAACAGTGATCCAGCAACATTGGGGCTTTAGGAGCTTCCCAAAACCCTAAACTCTAGCTTTGAAGCATAAACCCTGAGCCTCGGGAAGGGCTTAGGATACAGCTTTGAGCGTGTCAGAAGGCGGTCAAGCTCCAAATCCTGCAGAGCACTTGGCAACCGAAGCAGCAGGGTTTAGGGTGTAAGATTTAGGATTTAGGTGTTTTGGATTTAGGATTTAGGATGTAGGGGTTTAGGATTTAAGATTTAGGGGTTTAGGATTTAGGGGATAGGATTTAGGCTTTAGCGTTCAGGATTTAGGGCTGAGGGCTTACAGGGACAAGGCGCCTAGGATTTAGCGATGTTTGCGGCTTGGGTTTCATGACCTAGGTGCGGGACCAGTCTTCATCGCTGGCCAAAGAGCTGGCAATCGTACAAACGCAGCTGAAGGACAACTGCCCTGAGCCCCTTGTACGTAAGTCTCTGTCTGCCTATCTGCTTGTCTGTCTGTCCGTCTGTCTGTTTTTCTCTGTACACAGGTATGCATATATCTATGGGCGCCTGCATGCATGCATGGACGTTCACGGACGGGTGGATGGATGGCTGGGCCAGGTGTGTATGTATGTAACTCGTGTACATAACTGTATGTATGTAGGTCATGCATGTGCGGCTACGCGGCTGCACATGCGCACAGTTGATTACTCAGTACCGCTGCGGCGATTTTCGCTATGGCTGGTATAGTTATTTTCTTGTAGCAGCCATTCCTAGTGTAGACCCGTGCATTATAGGAAAACAATAGTAACAAGATAATATTGGGGACTCTTATCAGTGAAGGTGGGTCCATATATCACAGGTGCAATTCGAATCTTGCTTGAAGCACCCGAAGTCTTCGACCACTTGCAGCTTTCCTTCGCGCCAAGGGTAAAAGGAGGGACCCTTAATAAGGACCCCTAGGAATATACCCTTAATACAGCTATCATATACCCATTATATAGCCCATTATAGGGTAGGGGTCCCCATTACGGGTCCCTCCTTTTCCCCTAAACTCCCTAAACACCCAAACCCCTAAACCCTATACCCTTATAGAATCCCTATAGCCCTATAGATCCCTTTAAAGGGACCCTTTAAGGGTCCCTCCTTTTCCCCCTTTCCTTCGCAGGATCTGAAGGTGGAGTCGCGGCGTGCGCTGGTGGAGTGCGAGCGCGCCTTCCGCGAGAATGCCTGGGGCCCCGGCTTGGGCCCAAAGGCTCGCTGTGCCTTTTTTGTAGATACTTAAGGCTTAAAGGGGTCCCTATATAGGTAGATTCCCAAACCCTAAGGGTCCATGTACTCATATAGTACATACATTGGCCTTAAAGTACTCCCTATATAGGTACATTGGGCCCAAAGTATATGCTATATGGGTACATGGACCCTTAGGGTTACTTACCCATAGGCCCCAAAGTAGTTCCTTTTGGGATTACCTTAAAGGATTCTAAATATGAATCCCAAAAAGGAACTACTTTGGGGCCTTAGGGTAAGGACTGAAGTGCAAGTCCTTGCAAATCGCATTAAGGATCGCTTTAAAAGTATAATTAGTAGCCGGTTGTATTCCTTTGTTGTATGTGAAATCATGTCGAGCATCCTTGTATAAGGCTATATAACCTCTTACATGTTCCACGATAAAAGGACTTGAAGTCCTCGGGTTTAGGCCCCAACAGGTCCCTTCGTGGCTTGATGCATTCATTCGACGCTTAGAGTGCTGCTGGAGGAAGCACAGTACTTCGAAGCAGATGTTAGTAAATGATCCTTTAGACGAGGCAGGTCTGTTTGCTTTGCATAAATTTACAATCTGTATAGATTGTTCTTGTATAGTTATATGTATGTGTATGCATGTATGTGTATGTGTGAATGTGTGTATACATATATGTATGCATACAACTAGCGAGAGAGCGAGAGAGAGAGAGAGAGAGAGAGAGAGAGAGAGAGAGAGAGAGAGAGAGAGAGAGCGAGAGAGCGAGAGAGCGAGAGAGACAGAGAGAGAGAGAGAGAGAGAGCGAGAGAGCGAGAGACAGGAGAGCCAGAGAGAGAGAGAGAGAGATTGAGAGAAAGAGAGAGGCAGAGAGAGAGAGATAGAGAGAAAGAGAAAGAGAGACACAGAGAGAGAGAGAGAGAGAGCGAGCGACCACATGTCTCCCCGCTCCAGTATCAGGTAATGTGTGTTGACCCAATGTGTTTCGGCTACTCTAGACTTGGAAAGCTTCAGACCATCTTACACCCGACATACTAAACATTGGAAACCCTACATAGCAAAACGCGATGTACAGCTGTTACCACCCGGAAGTTTGTCGGTGTGGAATCGGGGTTCTTCCTAGAAAAAATCCCACGGCTCCAAGACCAAAGAGGCAGGACGAACGAAAGCATATGTTCATTATCAGTATTCGCGAAAGACGTGACACCATTGAGGACACTCACCCTCACCTTGCTCTACAAATCTTTCTTGGCACCTTCTTGGCATTCTCTGCTATTGTTGTATGATTGTGTGTTTTGTTGCATTGCAGTTTTTAGATTATGCTGCCTGTGCCGGTTTTATCCTGCTGCGCCGCCTGAACCCTAAACCAACAACTCTCAGCTGCAACCCAAAGCCCTATCAGCCATTTTGTGTTCAGTTGATATCCTGGTTCCCTCTGGGTAGAGATCGCGAAAAGCCACAAATATCATCCGAAAGGCCTCTTTGCGAACAAGCCTTGCCCTCTATGACTCCTTTAGGAGAATCCGAAAATGCCCTCCACGAACAGCTTACATGCTCCTTAGCGTGTTTTGATATTCAGGAGGCGAAGCTCAACGAGGCCAACAGCCTGCTTCCAGTTTGATGAACTTGTTAGAGGGAACTTCTTATACAAAAGGCATGATGTCCGAACTCATGTTTCTACCTGTAGTCTTCATTGTAGTTCCTTGTCTTGGGTTAACCAACTAGGATCCTAACCGTAAAACTGGGTAACCAAAAAAGGAACTACAATAGAGACTGTAGGTAGTGAATGTCGAATTTTTCTTTCTGGTTAATTTGGGTTTAGGGTTTAGGGTTAGGGTTTAAGGTTAGGGTTTAGGGATGAGGGTTTCTGTAACCAAAGATGTTTGTCGATCTTGGACACCGTACGACACAGGACTCTGGGCCTCTTTCAGGTTGGGTCAAGGGCCAAGGGGAGAGTGGGTTACCTGAACGCTGAGTCCTCTGCTTGTCTGAATATGGACCTAGACCCTGCACCCCCCAAGACCAAATAACATCCCCAGGCCCAAGCAGAGTCCAAAAAGCCCCCCCCCCCAGTTACGGAACGTGCATTCAAGCGTAGGTTTGAGGTTTTGGGGTTGGGGTCCAGGGTTAAGGGTTTTCGGTCCTTTAACCTCAAAACGTTAGCATCCCTATGAGGAGCCCGAATAAAGACCCAACAATATGAAAAGGGACATTTCTTTGTGTAAGTTTTGGTGTCTTGAGGCATCAATCAAGGGGGGCTTGAATCTCCAAATTCCCTACAGCCCCACAGCCAATATTTCCTGCAACATCAGGTCATGAAAGATTCGGTTTCGGTTAACTGATACAACAAATACTACATTGGAGAGTTCATTTCAATCCCTCAAGTCCTTCATACATCCCAAAATGGCATCAAAACCTTTAAAAAACTCCAACCATCTTACAGACCCCTCATAACACCCTCCGAACATCATCCAAAACCCATCTCAAATCCTGCGACATGTGCGTCCGTAGGAGCGCAGCTTGCGCCTGGCAATGTTTGAGAGCCTCGAGTTGCGCATGAAGAAAGCCGGTGACTCAGCATTTGGGGTCTAGGGTTGAGGGTGCAGGGTCAGGGTCTACAGTAGAAGCCGGAAAGTTGGAATATCATTATCCTAATCCCTTTATAAGGTAAAATATAGGGTATCCTGCCATTATTCCATATTCCAACTTTCTGGAGTTCCCTTTATAGAGTCTATGTACCTATACGTATACGTATGTATACAAGTATATACACACAGTAGTATCATGGAATCAGGCCCCCCCAAACCATTATCAGGATGGTCTATTCGGGCTGGGCTAAATTGCATAATGGTAGCGTATGCACCCCGTGAGCTTGAATTAGCTAAAACGGGCCGCCTCAGGTCCGAACCTCTCCTTACACACTAAACGCTAAGCCCAAACCCTCAGGCTCAAATTGCCGAAGGGCCCGATTGTGACTTGTCATGGGTCTTGCGCCCAAAATCCTTGGTTCTTGGCTTAGAGTTTTGGGGTTTAGGATTTAGGGGAAGCCAGATCGAGCTTGCATGCCTTAAACCCTTAACCAGCCACCCCTGCGCAACTTTGGTGGAACTCTACCACCGTACCTGTCTTCTTAGATTTCTGGTAAAATGTACCCGCATAGCCCGAGGGCCTACTATTAGCCTTGGAGTTTAGGGCTCAGGTTTTAGGATGGTTTAGGGCTTCCCGCCTAAAGCCTAAACCCGAATCCCTAGCCTAAAAACTCTGAACCCTGAAAACCCCTAAGCCCTCTACCCGCATCCCTAAAACCTCAAAACTCTGAAACCCCCAAGCCCCAAAATCGAATCCCTAAACTCTCTCTCTCTCGCATGCGGACGGTCCGGCGCGGTCCATGCAGGCCAAAAGTAGCAAGCTACAGCCAATTCAAACTTGAAACACAAAAACTAGAAACACTAGCGAGGAAGACGCGGAACGTTCATCAGAAACGTACCGCGTCCCTCAGGACGACGCGGAAAGCTGGTGCGGCGCTGCAAGCGCCAACCTGACGGAAGGAGAGTGCAGAGCAAAATCCAGCCTCGACACAGAAGAACCAAGGGGGGCGAAAATCCACGCCGGCCGCTGCTGAGAGGCCAGGAGCAGCCAAGCAGCATTCGGGCAAAGGTGCAGAAGCACAGAACGAAGCTGCAGCCCAGGTGGCTGCTCAGAGCACAAGCAGTGGCCCAGGCCGACAAACTTGCCCAGATGAAGGAGGGACAAGGTGTGACGGAGCAGAAGCTCGGAGCCGGAGGCAAAAGGGCTGCCCGTAGACGGGCAGAATGCCGGAACATCGGCGCCGTTGTCGAGCAGCCGAGTTGCAGCTCGGAATTGAGAGAGCAGACGTGGCCCAGCCCACTCAGAGGTGGCGAGGATATGCCAGAAGGCAGCCAGTTGATTCCACACTGGCGGAAACCGCCAGCAAGCAGGCTGCCGGTACAAACCTGGCCACCATGGCGAGGGCAGGCTCGAATCCACAGCCAAAGTGAAGGCCAGAAGGACAGGGGCAGGGGTGGCCGAGGGAGCGGCGACTGGAGCAGGCATTGTCGGTTGAGGGCAGACTTGATCACTCGGTGGGCCGGCGAGCCCCTCACCAAGCGACTGGCTGAGTAACTGGTCCCACTCCTGTTTCAGGGCATCTGGTGCCCATGGTTGGCCGTTTGTGGCTGCCTCGCGCTCTGCAGGCGTGGCGTTGATGGGGCCACTGATGCGCAAGGGCGGTAGCCGTCGATGTTGTTGTGGGCCCCGACGCTTGGACCCAGAGCCGTAGGTGTGATGCGGTCCGACAGAAATCTCCAAGGACAAGCGGCAGGCAGGGGTAGTGGAGATGTGGTACTTGAGGCGGTCCGACGAATGGAAGTCTCGCAAGCACCAACTGCAAGTCGTACCATCACAAAGGGCCGTGGCCCGGGCCAGGATCCCATGCTTGCGGTGGCGATGGGCCGCAAGCGCCTGTTGTGACCGTCCGGTCCAACCGCATTCAGGGCAGGAGACAGGCTGTGGGGTACCGATGGTGCCGGTGGAAGTGTGGGTGGCCCTGGTCCGCCAGACCCTCTGGAAGGCCATCAGGCAAGAGCCGTAACGGCCCATGCGTTTGCAAGCTCCCCGAAGGAGCCGGCAGTGAGCACGCGCAACACGCATGGGGCTGTCCTGGAGCTGGGCTTCAGTAAGACCCGACAACCGACCCACTTGGGTGAGAGAGTCTCGCAGGAGGTTAGTCCATGGGAGATCCCGTTCACAACAGGCTTCGACCAAGTCAAGGACGGCCGGGGGTGCTGAGGTGGCAATCTGCACAGTTAGGCGTGCTCTGGCAACTACCACAGCAACAGCAGGTGTCGTCGCTTGGACCAAAATGTCCAAGGCTTCGCGGGTAAGATGATGGGAGACCTGCCACGAGGAGACCAGGGCCCGTTGGCAGCGGTCGAAAAAGCCCTGATAGATCGACCAAACCCGCCCTGAGGTCACGAGGGCAGTCGAAAGGCTGGAGTAGGCAGCGGGCAGCACCCGGCCGGTGAACCACGCAAGTTTAACGGCAAAAGGCAAGGTCGGGGAACGCATAAGTCCGTGGGCCTGGGCCCAAGCAGCTTGCCCCCGTTGAACGGAGGCTTCAGCATCTCTCCTGCCATTGTCCGGCGCTGTCTGTGGCACCCCCAAGTATTTATACTCAGCCACGATGCGCAGGGTCCGCCCCGGTGCAAACGTCACCTGCGACTGGGGCAAGAAAAGCCTGCCTCGCGCTTCGCGTGCCCCTGGACCTCGCAGGAGCAGCAGCCCTTCCGACTTGCCGGCACCCAAGTTGACACGAAGACGATAGGATTCAGCAGTGTCGACGATGGTGCGTGTGACAACAGGGACAGTGGCTTCGAGCTCCTCAGCCGAGTCGGCATCAGTAAGCACCGAGAGGTCGTCTGCCCAAGCGACCTGGAATGGGCGGCAACTACCCCCAACTGCTTCGACCGCCGAGTGGTGCCCGATGCCTTGTGCAGCAAGCTGCTGTTCAACATCGTCGAGGATCTGAGCGAATATCGCTCCGAAAAGGACATCTGCCAGTCCGTCGCCTGGCCTGCTGCCACGTCCAGCCAGGATGATGGCATCGTGCCCCGCGAGAGTCCAGTGCGAGCACCGTACGCAATCTTCGAGCAGACACACCGCTTCCTCCGCCATGCCCCGTCTTCGTAGGACCCCATCTCGAAGGAGACCGGATGCGAGGGAGGTCGCGCGGAGTTGTCGGTCATCCGCAGCGTGACAGCCGAAGAGGAGGTCCCGATCAGCTTCATAATACGCCGCTTGGACATCCAAGAACAGAGCGAACCAAGAGCGGTTAGCGTAGTCGCTGAGGGCCGTCAGAGACCTGAACACAGACACCGCGAAGCCTGTGTGTACTCCTCGACGCCCTCCCAGCTGGAGAGGGTGATAGGCAGCAAGTACTTCCTGACCTAAGGAATCCCGGACCTGTCCATGCCAGACCTTGGCAATGCCGTTGAGAAGCGCGATAGATCGGTAGTTGGCTGGGACGCTGGCAGGTCCCTTTTTGTGCAAGGCACATACAATAGCAGCTTTAAAATGGAGCGGCTCCCGGCCCTGACCAGCAATGTCCGCGCAGAGGCTCCAAAGCCACTGGGCTGCCTCCACAGGCTGCGTGCGCCAAAGCCCGTTTCGCAACCCGTCCGGTCCGGGTGCTTTGTGGAGCTTTTGGCGTCGGCATTGATGTTCAACCTGAAGGAGGGAAGGCAGAGCAGCAGGGCATGGCGCGCGTGGGCGGGACTCGGAGGCCCTGAAGGCGGCGAGTTTCGTGACTCGACTGCCGGCCTCCTGGCGCTGGAATTGGAGTAGCAGGTCTGCATCAATATCGTGGCCTCCTGCCGCAAAAACCTTGCGCCGCTCTGCGGCCTTCCTAGAGGCCCATTTGAGCCGATGAGTGGCTTCCATCGCACGGCCTGTATCGAGCCAAAACTCGGTCGCCGTGGCAGTAAGTTTGCGGAAGTGCTCTGCCTTGTCCCTTCTCGCCAAGAAGTGAGCATGCTCGCGCGCCCGAAGGACTCGGAGCCACGTCCTGGCATAGGCCCGGTGTCCGATCCGGATGCCGACGCGGATGTGCTCAATAGGGGCAGAGCGGGCCGCCCAGGCCTTGAAGGCCAAATGAAGCTGATTGAGGGTGCAGGTCCGAGCCTGTTGACGAAGGATCTTGCGATCGGCTTTCAGCGCTGTGAGGACCTGAACCGCCTCGTCAGAGATGTACGGTTGCCGTGGGATGATGCCACTGGCTTGCCGATGCCGGCTGGCCAGGCGGTGATAGCGGGAGGTGAGGGCTAGGGTGGCCCTATGTGGACCGCCCGGGTACTTGAAGCCTGCCCAAACCTCTGGGGCAATGTGCGTGGCGGTCGCCTCAGGTGGTGCCAGGGAAACCGGGGTCTTAGTAAACTGTTGACAACCCCTTACGCGCGCAGTACAGGCAACTGGAACGTGGTCCAGAGTGCTGTTGACGATGTCAAACTCGGGGAGGCACTTGGACTCGTCCACTGTGATGTGGCCAGCGGCAACCAGAATGTGATCATGCCTGCGCTGTTTCCCAGAGGAATGCTGCCACGTCCAGGTGGGTCCCTGGTGAAGGGAACTCCATGTAGCAGGCGCCTCCAAGTGGTGGTCTTGCACAAATGACAGCAGCTCTAGATCACCCTCTCTAGGTGGCCTGCTGTCAGTAAGATCCCCTATGAGCCGATGCTCTGCGTCTGGCGCAGTGAAGTCCGCATTGGCATCAATACCCATGATCAGGATGGTATGCGGTGGCAGCGGGTGCAGTGCGTGCCGAATCGCTGCCCAAAATTGATGGATTTCCTGTTCGGGCCGCTCCGCATGTGGTGCGTGTGCTGAGAGAATGGCCAGCGGAACATCTGGTCTGAGACAGCGAACCAGCAGCCAGCGCGGTGAGGCTGACAAAATCCTCCAGTCTTGCAGCTGAAGGTGGTGTCCTTGCCACGTGCGGCGAAACCAGACCTCCACTCCGTACTGTCCCTTTTCATGGCCGCTCCGCCATGTGAGAAAGGGCCCGGATGAGTACCGTCCCGGGTTGCTACGGCATTCTTGCAGGCAGAGGACATCAAGTCCCAGCGAATCAGCTTGACGAACAAGAAAGGCTCTGCGCTGTCCCCCTGCGGCAGCGGAGAAGAAGTGCCTCTTGTCATCTTTAATGGTTTGAACGTTGGCAGAGACAAGGACGATCGGCAGGGACGTAACCGACTGGGGATCATGCTCCGGTGGAGCAGCAACAGGAGCCTCCTTGGCCTCCTTCGGTTCTGTGGGCAGTGGTTCGTCTCCTGCGCTAAGCTGTAGCCACGGCGTGCCTGCCAACATCGTGCATCTATGGAGGGCCCATAGCCAGGGGCCGTGCTCGTCCATGGCAAGGGAGAGCGATGCCGCCGTGAGCCGGGGGAGGTGGTTCCATTCCAGCCCTTGTGATGCTAGTCCGGCAAGTGTGTCGACAACCTCGTTGACGAAGACTCCTGTGTGCCCTGGAGTGTGGCAGAACCTGGTGCTGTGCTTAGCCTGAACTAATTGCCAAAGGCACCTCAACGATTTTGCCGCCGCAGTCTGGGCAGTGGCCTGCCCCGCCGCGATACCCAAGGCCGCAGTGTTGTCCACCGCTATGGTCACAGAAGCAGGGCGCGAGCTGCACCACATCTCGTGCAGACTGCAGTAAGTGCTGATCCATGCTGCGGCTGCATACAGCGCAGCCATTTCTGCATGAAAGGAGGCAAAGGAAGGGTGTCTTTGGTCCGGCGGAATCGGGTACCATTTAGCCTCAAGGAGAGGACCGGCCGCGCAACCCAAACGGTACCAGGTAGTTTTCCGGCGTGCCCAGACTGCGAAGGCCCACCCGCCATCCCCTTGTCCCGAGCCGTCCGTGGAGACAAGAAGAGCGTCGGGAACCCCCCCTGGCCAACTAGGGAAGGCCTGCCACATCTTGGCGGCGTGACCATTGCCTGGCATGAGCGTGTGCAGCGGTGCGCCCCAGGCGTTGAGAATACCGACCTGCAGGGCAGCCACATCGGTCATATCCCGGTAAACAGCTCCCGTATCCTCTCGGCGGAGGCGGGTGGAAGGCGCCGGAGCCCCCCAGGCAGCAAGATAACAAGTGAGAGGCGATGGGCAAGGAACCCGGGTCCGGTGATGTGGGTACAAATGGCCAGCCCCAAGACCAGCGCTGAACAGGGAGGCGGCGGAAGGGCGGGCGTTGCCGGTCAGTGGGTCCTGTCCAGGCAGGCCTGCACCGCACAGGACATAACTAAGGAGATACACAGGACCGGAATCCACAGGGAGCGCGGCAGCCGCAGTGCTCCACCTGCAGCTACAAGTACGAAGATAATTGGAGACAGCAGTGGCCGAGGACCTGCCCTGCCCGTAGCGCCATCTGCAAGCCAATCACCGTCCCGGAGATCAGGGTCAGGGACGGGTGGGCCATTACTGTTCATTCCCGAGGAAACCACATAGGCACCGGCCTCCAACTGAGCAGCGGCCTGCGCGGGGTTAACATGAGTGCAGCTCAGAGTATGGCCTGAGAACAGGATGGTGCGGGAGAACCGACGAGGGGCCCTGCGCAGTAGCCACGGTCGTCGGCTGGGCCGGACCGGCGCGGGAACCCAGCGGCCATTCAGTGCCCCACTGCCTGGACTTCGGATTGTGAGACCACGTGGATCCCATTCGCTGGAGGCCGGAATGGTGACGACGGTGGGCGCCTGGTCCGGGGTCCACAGAACGACCTCGCCTGCTTCTGCCACTTTGAAAGGGGCGTGCCAGATCGCAGCGACACCGGCCTCAACCCAAGTGGAAAACCACGGGCAGCAAGGGTCCAACCGTAAGGGGTGAGAGGAAGCCAATCCTATCGTCAACCGATCCCCGTTACGCAGGTAGAGCTTAAAATCAGCGTTGCCGGAGATAAGGCATGGGAGTGGTGCCCCAATTTTGACCGGTACACCAACGCGGATAGTCATTGTGGTCTTCAGGGCATCATACGTGATAACTGCCGGCAGCATCATGGCGAAGATTTGCCCCAGCCCTTCCACCAGGACAGTGACAAACTCTTCAGGAGCTCTGGTGACTAACTGGAGTGTCCCTTGTCTGACGGGGGGGTTACAGACATTGGCTCCAGTGGACCCTATGGGCGAGTGGACGGTGGCGAGGGTCTCCACCTGTTGCCAAAACGAGGCCAGGCTGACAGCTGTAGGTGCGCTGACCCCCGCAAAAGGGCACCATAGCTGGACAACTGACACGCTAGGGTCTTCTCCCGTGAGCAGGGCATCGAGTGGGACAGCATCGAACTGTCCCGGTGGTGACGTCATTGTAGATGCAAGGAAGCCCGGAGGGGGAGAACGAGAGCGAGGCCGAGTGGCAGACTCAGAGTCATCTTGCCCCTCTGGGTCCATCGCTCCCACGCCGCCTAAGGTAACCAGCAGGCAAAGTCCTTGTGGGAAACCTCGGGGGATGAGACTACAAAGGGCAACCCCAAGAGGTGGTACGAGTTTGCAGACCGAGCTGGAGTCAGCTCCGCTCATGGCATTTGGCAAGGCCGCAGTCTCAGGGTCCGACGAGGTGGGGGTGGCTGGTGCACTAATGATGATGTCACCGTCGCGGAGTGCGATGGGCCGGTCGGCATGGATGTGAAGGCCCAACACCTGGACAGTGGAAGGGGCTGCTGACAAAACTGTGGCCAAGCACTCGAGCGAGCTCGGGTTATCCACACTGAGACAACAGCAACGGCCATCACGTTCATGGAGAACGGTGGCTTCTCGCCCATGGCTCGCAGTGCACACCATATTGGGGATTTCGTCGCTGACCCAGGGGACAGGGACCCAGGAGCCAGCAACATGGGCCCGAGAGAACGAAGCAAAGGACAAGAAGTCCGGATCCCACGTATCACCTTGAGGTAGTTCGAGCTGCTGCGGCATGGATTGCCCCGGTCTCCAGAGCCGCAGTCGGATCGGAGTGAGGATCTGAAAAGGCAAACTCCAGGCAACCGCATGGCGCACAAAAGACTCATCGTCTGTGGCGGTTGTGCCAGGCCGTGCTGTCTCAGGGATGGCAAGGACATAATCACCGGACCGGAGCTGAAGGTAGGACGTAGCCGCCGTAGCCTGTCGTCTAAGCTGCGGCGGGAGCGCAAGTGTAAGGGCATGTCGCCCGAAGGCATGGCGCAGCGTCCGCAGCAGCCATTCCACAGTGACTACCCGTGGTAGCAGAAGGGCCACAGTGGCATGCCAAACCCGTGCCACGATGCACACGCTAGTTGGGTCTGGCGGAGTGGGGACAACAGCCAGTTCGCAGGCAACCGGGGAGGGCCAGACCGGCGCGTACCCATCCGCCCACAGGATCCTGTCGCGATCCGCTCGTCCAAAGGAGTGTGTGCAGGAGGCCTCAGCCTCAACCACCGTGACATGACCTGCCCCCCAGAAAGGGCTTAGGCATACCCTTACCTGCCTGCCTTCAACCACCATCAACAGGTTCGCAGTGTCAAAATCAGTCCTCCATGGGAAACGCCCCACCCGGACAAGGTCGGTATATGAAGTCCTTGTCCGACGTAGTCTGGCAACGGCACAAAAACGGGCCCAGTAGCTCTGGGTTCGAACATAGCAGCAGCCCCAGCTATGAAGGCGAGCCATCTCAGCCGACTTGGCAAAGCCAGGCCCGCCAGAGCACGGAGCACAGGTGAGGGATGCGGTGACCTAGCATCCGATGTCGGGACCTGAACGGGTTGCGGTCTCGGCGGGCCTGCGAACGAAAACCGCATGCAGGCTCCATCATGGAGTGTGACCGCATCATGACAAGGCTCGTCCGTGAGTGACTGGTGGAGCCGGATCCTGGAGCCTTCAAGTGTCAAGTGTTGTGTATCTTCCTGGGTGACATGCGTGGGAAGTGACACAGGACACAGACGATCGCCATCTCCCTTCAACAGGACGTTCGAACGCAAAGGGTCCACAGCAGCTGGGAGGAAGTGTAGTGCGCATGTGTCTGGCTGTGGTTGGGCAGGACGCAGGCGCGTCCACCCATGCAGGCGGGCGTAATCTTGGAGAAGGCGCCATGGTGGAAAGCAGCCATTACCCACCGGTGGCAGCTGGAGCGGGGCAGGTGAACCAGGGGAGAAGGGGCTATGAATCCGAATCGGCACCCGAAGGTGGTCTAGATCAACTGCCGTAGCAACTTCAACCCCGGGACACCCATGTAGCAGGGCTTGTTGCAGCTGCAGGATGTCGCGACTCGAAGCAGAGCGGACCACGCTATCAGCGCCTGTAGGGCCCGGAACCGTCGTGCGGGCTCTGTCATCATCGGCCACGGCCGCAGCGGCAGGGGACCCAGGGAAATGCTCCAACCGGTGTGCATGACGTAGGTGTCCGGTGGAGCCGAGAGGACGGCCCTGAGCGTCGTCTCGCAGGAAGCACAACTGAGCAGGCGCAGGGTCAGCTGATCTAGAGCGGCTGCGTTCTGGGGCAGCCCCATCTGGGGCAGCAACCACAATGGCTGCGCAAAGGCTAAGCAGGACTCCTGGTCGTGGAAAGCCGCGAAACAAGAGTGCAGCCAACCCCAAACTACGCCACAAAAGACTGTGGCAACCTTGTGTTGCGCCAGAATGGTCTTGCTTCCCTGGAAGCACTGGCGCGGGAGCCTGCGCTGCCTGATGTCCCTGGAAAGCTCCTGTCCCCGCTTGTGGAAGACCTTCCGCCGGGGGCACATGCGCTTGTGCGGCCAGGGCTGCTAGTTGACACTGCATATCTTGAATGGCCCACCAGATGTGGTCGCTGTTCCTGGATCGGTCTGGCAGCTCGCATGACTTTGGGTCACCAGGCCTGGACATGTGCGACCGGGGCCAGGCGAAAGGCTGGCCCCCGTAAGGCCTGGCAGCGCCTGTGGCGCGACAGCAGCTGCAGGTTGGTGGCCCGCTGCAAGCAGTGGTGAGCGGGCAGCCGCACCACCGGGTTGAACAACCCACCTCCACGCTCTAGCAGTATTATTGCCGGGGCTCACCGTGGGCTGTGTCAGTAGCGCGACAAGAGGCGCTTCTCGAAGGGGGCCCGCTTGCAGCAGACGTGGGTGTGGCAGAAGGGCTGAGTCTTGCGACCACGGGTCAGGAGGGGGGAGGTAAGAAGTGTACTGTTGGCGGGCCTCAGCAAGCACAAGGTGTTCCCCATTGCGAACTTGCACAGCCTGACCAAAAGTGTAGCCACAGTTACCAATGCGGAAGGATAGGGCTTGGGGATGTGCATGGTCCTCCCGGAACGTGTCACGGAACCAACGAGCAAAGACGCCCCAATCAAACAAGGATGACTCGAAGGAGAAAACTGCCGCCCTACCTTCAAGCTGCACCAAACAGACTGAGATCCCAGCGGAGGTGAAGTGGGCCGGAGCATAGATTGCTTCATAGACAGTTTGTCCAGGCGGGCTCCGTACAGCCACTAAAGTCCCCTTAGCAACCCCGTACCCACAGAGCTGGACGATATTGTGGATCTCTTCCTCTGAAGGCCATGGTGGTCCCGCTAAGTACATGGGAGAAGAGTGGTCAACAACCCAGATGCGGATGGCCGTATATACCCTGGCCGGGGTAAGCTGAGCCTGTTGCATGGCAAGGGTACCTAGTGGCCCACCAGAGGTGCGGCCCCAAGATGCCCAGAAGGGCATGGTCCAACCAACGCCCGGAGCCGAGACACGAGCCTGTGCCAAGGTGACGGTAGCCGTCAGGAGGAGTGCCCAGACAGGCCAACCGCGCGGCCCAGCCAGCCCTGCTGTAAGGACTAGTCCGGCAGGCCCAAGCACACCGGTGAAGCCGTCCACAGGGTTGACAACAGTGGCACGGCAGCCCTGCGGGAGGGAGTGGCAGACGGCAATACGGCTGTGATGGGCCAAAGCATTGACCTCTCCGGCAGAATTCACAGTGGCTGCAATAAGGCATCCCGCGCATGGGAGCCTAGCAACTGGCCGCAAAAGTTCTCGACTGAGCAGATCCCGGACAATCCACCAGTAGCCTTGACCCCTGGGGACAGCAATCAGCTCGAGAGTGAAGGGATCCGTGTCGCAAGCGACATACAAGTCATGTTGCTCGGGGCGAAACCCCCCTGCGGCAAGACCGGTAGCGAGAGAGGCTGGGTGCAGTGTGTTCCAACTGACAAGAGAAGGGCCTCGCAAAGGTGTCCAAAGACGGATGTCATGTGCTTCTTGAGTGAGGGAACACAGCCATCCATACAGCCGGTCGGTCTCCACCGGGAAATTTCCTGCTGCAATCGAGGCTTGCATAGCCCAGCCTTGTGGCGGATCGTAGCAGTGGTCGTGCTGGTCCTCAAGGGCAACCGTGGAGACGGGGAAGGACGCATTGCCATCACTGGTGCTATCGTTAGCCGATCCCTCGGATGAGGTGGCTGCACGATGTCCCGGCCTGGCTTCCGCTGACAAGGCCCACAGGACAGGGAGCCACCACGAGAACTTGCCGGCAGAGAGGGCACTAACCAGGCCGAAGGCGGTCCCGGTCAACACCGGGGCAGGCGGGGGAGACGGATTAGCAAAACATGGAGCGCACGATTGATGCAGGTGTAAGCACTTCCCGGACGCGTCCTCCAAATTCTGCGGGTACCTCCACCAAAGCTGCCCCGAGGCAACGGTAAGATCGGCAATGTCCCAGGATGAAGCTCCCCCGACAGAAGCAATTGCTTCCCAGGACAAATGAGCAGTGCAAGCACTAAGCCAAATGCCCTCAACGTTCAATGCCCAGATTTGCATGTGTGGGCCGCACCTAATGACGCAGGTCACGTCCTGTTCGTCACAGTGGAGGACCTGGAGGTCGCCTTCGGTAGTTTGTAGGTGCGAGGGACGACACTGGGGTCGAACCGGGGTAGCGGATCTGCGCATCCCTCTGGCTGAGCCTGAACCTGACCTGGTAGTGGTAGCTGGGCCATGTCGCCCTCTAGATGGGGTACGGCCCGACTTGGCCCGTGAGCCAATGAGGGTGGCCCGCTGCCGGAACACAGAAAAGCAACCTCCTGGGAGTGCCTGCAGATCAAAAGCCATCTGCACATACAATGTGCGGGTGTTACTGGCATCGGCAAACACCCCATGGACAGTGCGAACCGTGCGGAGGTCTGCATTAGACACTATGCTGCAGACTGCTCTGGCAGTGGAGGAGGATCTTGCACAAGCTTCGAAAACATCCACAGCAGACGAGAAGGTGCCCTCCACCGCAAAGGCTAGACCAGTGTCACCGGAGCCAAAGTGGTCGTGTAGCCAGAGGACAGCATTGGTGTGCCCGATGCGCACTGACTGAAAGCAGGGGAATCCAAGCAATCCAGAGAGCTCAGGAACTTCCCGCACAACAGGCCTGGCCCCGAGACATTCGCGTACCCATTCCTCGGCGGCGCAGAAGGCCGATCGGGAGAGGTCAGCATCATGCAGGATGGAAACCCCATTTCGTTTCCCGAGCACGACCAACTGCCTGTAAGCCGGTGAAGCAAGCCAGCGGGATGGGCTCAGGCTCTCCGCGTAAAGCAGAAATCGACTAACATCGGCCCCGTTGAAGTCAAAATCAGCCTCAACCCTAACTACATCCCCATGCCGGAGAGGCGTTGGCATAGGCAGCAGACGGATGCAGTCTGACTTCAGGCGGTCGGAGCAGAGCCGCAGGAGAGAGTCTCGCGGAGGGTCTCTCTCGACATCGAGGCAGGCGCAGTTGGTACCTGTGGTAAAAAGGACCGTGCGAATCCCGGGTTCTGTGGTCACAGCCACAAAATGAATGGCCAGTGCACTGGGTGCAAAGGAGGCAGCCACCACATTGCCCCTGCCCCATCCTCTGGCAGTCTCAGTGAGCCGTGACATGAGGAGATTCCGAGAGGCCGAGCCTGGGAACTTGAACTCCTCGAAATCGTCCGGCGCCCACAAGCAGACGCGGAGCTCAACCGAATGGAACAGTGAGCCGAACCCTGTGACAATCGGCATGAAGTCACCTTCAAAGCCTGACAGAATGGTCTGTTGTACACGAAGGTGCGTGGCTGCATCATGATACACCACTTCCAGACGGCCATTCGGTGCAGGCACGGCCCTAGAAGCACGATCAGGATCCGCTGGCAGACTTTGCGCCCTACCTGTGGCATCAACGTAGAGGGAGCCTATAACCCAGGCCAACACTCCCTTCCAGCCGCTGCCACGCACGAGAGCCAGACCAGTAGCTAGGAACCCAGAAAACCCCGCGCTGGCACTGTTAGGGTGTGGTAGGGTGTCGGACTGGGAGTTACTAGGGTCAGCAGGGGAGTTGTTGGGCTGCCTTGGGCCCGGTCGGTTGCGTCCGGGTGCGATGAGGATAGCCAAGGGCGCATGGCCTGGCAAGGCAGTGTCAACACCAACCTCAGCTTCCCGAAAGAGGGCACGTAGCTCTCCCTCACGGATGCGTGCAACAAGATCCGAGCCAACAGGGCCGACACTCCGATATGTGGGCAGCTGCAGGAGGACATCGCGCACCGGTGCCCGCGGCCCTAGGTAGACGATGTTGATTTCGCCTCCAACGGGCCTTGCATCAACAACATAAGTGGTTTGCCATGCGGATGCTATGGCTTGCACAAACTGGACTGGCGGTAGTCCTGGCATGGGAGGGTAGACGCGAAGCAGGAAGATAGGGGTGGTATCCTCAACTGCTAAGTAAGCGGACCGCAATAGCCCTTCCCGATCCTGAAATGGATCCGTGTCATAAAAGACAAGGCCATTGAGGGTGATAACCGCTGCCCGTTGCCATGGATTGGGGAGGTCGTCCAGGCCTTGTGATGGCACGCTGGAGGAGCTGAGCGCCAGACGGTGTGACGTCGTGCTTGAAGTGGGTGGCTCCAGGCTATACTCCACATCATACACCGGCAGAGCTTGCAAGGCGTCGTTACCGTGAAGCAAAAGGGCTTGGCAGCTAGGATCAAAGAACCCATGCCTGGTGAGGCAAACAGTGCGGCCCAGGTCGAGTGGGAGGTCTTGACTCCGGGCTGCAGCTACAAGAAAGTAGCTCGCAAGCTGCTGACGCGGTCCTCGCACAACCGAATACCCCCCGCCAAGTGCACACAGATCAACTGGGATGCAAGCTTGGTTCCATGCAACTTCATTCGGCACGACCACGACCTGCTCAGGAGGCAGGCTGGGTAGCAAGGTCTGCAGCTCATGAACATGCCAAAGCTGGAACGACAACCCGAGCAATTGGAGCAGGACCCGATGCATCTGCATGCCGTGCAGTCGCACGTCCACTGCAACCGTGGTGGGTCCCCCGGCTTGGTGCCCAGCCACGAAAACCGCCACTGGACGGAGGTGGTTGGGACCCGCAGCATGCGGGTTGTCCGCCCCGGCAGCCGGGTGCATGATGGGAATCTCAAGCTCATGTAGATGCTGCACCCGAGGCACCGGTTGCACGGCGAGGATAGAGTCCCCTCGAAAGCGCCGGGAATGCGTCACCTGGACCAGAGAGGTGGACTCAGCAGGCCAGTTGGTAGCTGCAGCAGGTGCAGGAGCGCCCGTAGCCGTGCCATGAACCGAAGCAGGATACGGTGGCACACGGCAGTCAGCAACATGTGCAGAAGCAATCAGCCAAAGCAGGGCAATGCCTTTACCTGAGCGGGGACGTGGAGCGCGGATCCTGTGCTTGGGGCAGAGATTAAACCGAACCCGAAAGAGAGGTTCCAGGCAAATCCAAGGGGCCCGCCACAGCCATAGGAGAGAAGGCCGAAGAAATCCAAAAGAGAGAGTGACGAGCCGAGGGACACCAGCTTCCGCACAGACAACGGCTACCCAAGAAATCAGTGCTACTGTCATTGCAGCTGTACAAAGAATCCAGAAGACCTGTACAACCTTCCTCTCGAGCTGATTCAGAAAAACGGGCAGTCCTGGTCGAGGAGCACGGCTTCTGCTTCGTCGTCCGTCTTGACCGTAGCGAGGTGCCCATGCGGTGTCAAGCCACGTCCCAGCACCTCGTGGGGGTTTGCCCACTCCTGCAGCGTCTGCGGAGCGAAGCCGTCCAGACCCAGAATCCGCGAGTTGAGGAGGTGCGCCAACGCAATGACTCCCTGCCTGCAAGAGATAACCAAGACAGGCTGGGAATGCACCATCCCCCCCAAGTGTTGGACATCCTGCACCATGTTTAGGATGCGAGGGCCAGTGACCGAGTCGGGGTCTTGCGCATGCTCCAGCAAAGTTTTCCAGATGGCCTCTGCGATGCCATGGAAACTTGAGATTTCTGCATCTGTGGCTGGACGCCCCGGAAGGGCTGCTTGGTCCGGCGGTTGGGGCACGTCCCCTACCAGGTCGCGACCCTGAGCTGCCAAGCGTTGCACCACAGCGATCCAGGATTGGAGCCACGATCTTTGCGTCTCCACCCTGAGCCGAGTCCTTCAGTTCCACTGGCACCGGTGCTGCACCAGGGGTTCCAGTGGGCTCCGGAGGGTTCGGCATAGATGGGTCGGCGCTTGCATCCAGCTGGGTCTTGAGATCCCCTGGCCTGGACAGAGGCGTTGGCTTGTGGCCCAGCGGCGATCGACCTGTGGCAGCACTGGGCCATGGCGTCGCAGACCCTTCGGCCGTGCCAGCATTGTCCGAAAGGGGATCGCTCCGCCTGGGACTTTTGGATGGCCTGGAGGCCGCCGGGTCTGTCGCCCTCTTCAGAGCCCACCGGCGCCCCGATGCAGCTGCGGGGTTTCCTGGCGGGACGTGCGATCGTGTTGTCGGCTCGATCAGGGCATCCTCCACAAGGTTTCCAACCCCACCAAAGCCTAGGTCCATGGTGGCGTGGAGGTCTGCAGGGCCTGCACCCGTGTTGTCCGGGAAGCCGAAGTGCCCGCCTGACATCGGTAGGATGGCAGAGCTGCCTGCCGACACTGTAGCTGCTGCTCTTAGCTCGGCGGCAATGCGGAGCACTTCGTTCCCCACCATGGTCGCGATCGGTGGCCCCATGGCTTCCGCGGCTTGCTGGCGCAGGAGGGCAGCCTGCCCTGCCACCAGCCCTTGGGATGCTGCGTCGAGGGCTGCCGTCTGCATCGAGGCGTGCACCCACATTGTTGATCTGTCGAGGAACAGCCGCAAGGTGGCGGCCTACCCGGTCGAGCCATAGTCCCAAGACCTGCCCCAGCGCCACTTTCGCCCGGGAGTTCGCCTCCAGGCGCTTGGTGGCTCTGGTGATCGCGGCTGCCTGTTGATTGGCCGCCTGGATAAGCGTGCGATCCTCTGCAACCGTATAGTCGTCGAGCCGCAGGTCGGATGTGGCCCGATCTCGGAGAGATTGCAGAGCTGTGATCACCTCCGCAGGGAACCCAAGTTGCACCTGCGATGTAGACGGGAGTGGCCCTTCTGCTTTGCCAGATTTGCCGCCGCCCTTCCCTTGCTTTTCCCTGGCTGGGGTCTTCGGTGGCATCGATCCGTGATGCGAGCGGAGAAGCTCGATGTCCTGTGATTGTCCGCGGCCAGCGTGTAGGCGAGCTCTCGCCTTGCGACGCTGGTGGCGCTTCCTTCTGTGCCAGCCAGGTTCGCCTTGGCGAGGAATGGTCCACAGGAGCCTGCCCAATCCACAGAAGGAAAATCCCAAGGGCAAAGAGTGGCAGTAGGAGGAAATAGGGTCTCCTACTGCCCATAGAATATCCACACGCCTGTCGGCAGAGTCAACTGCAGCGACAGCGCAGGCGGGGCCCAACCGCCGAGGAAAAAGGCCAGTGTAGCCACTCACAGCAGAGGGCGGACGGGGGCCAGCCGTCAAAGAAAAGGCCTTGCCGCTCACAGTAGAGGGCGGGTGCAGAGCACCGTGCAGGCCCAGCAAAGGGCAGCTGCAACCAGTCCCCAGACTGGAGGCGACGCGAATGGCAGAGCAAACGCTAGGGCCTGGCACCTAATATGCAAATGGCTGAATCAAGGAGACAGCCAAATGCAATATCTGAGCCGAGACGCCTGAATCCCTAAACCCCAAATCCTGAACCACAGCAGGCGCGAGCTGACCTCGAGACCGAGACGCGAGAGCGCGCCGCGACGGAGACCGAGGCTACAGAGCCTTCGAGTTCACCCTAAGGGTCCATGTACCCAAGTAGTATATACATTGGCCCCAAAGTACCTATATAGGGAGTACTTTACGGCCAAAGTATATACTATTTGGGTACATGGACCCTTTGGGTTCAGTGGTCCTTTCTTAGTAGGTTCTTCATTTGTTTGAATCAATCTTTAAAGTATTCCTTCATGGCGGGGTTTTGGAATTAGGGCTCTGGTTAGGGGGTTTTGGTTAAGGGGGTGTTGGGTTTTGGGTTTTTGGGTTTTAGTGGTCTTCAAAAGGATCTGTAAAGGATGGGCTTTCGGGTCAGGAGCAGGGTCGTGCAGGATCCGAATTCGGGCCTTGCCACAGTATCCAGAGCCTGTGAGTCTCCTTCTTTAGAGTTTACCTATAGTCTCTGTTGTAGTTCCTTATTTTGGTTATCCAGTTTTATGGTTAGGATCCCATAATTATGAGATTTTGGTTAACCCAAGAAAGGAACTACAATGAAGACTACAGGTAGGGTCTGGGGTTCGGCTCGGTCACCCCACTAAACCATAAAGTACCCAATAGTCGGATGCATAAGTTTGCGATAGCAGTGAGTGCCCAATTATCGGATGCATAGGTTTGCGACAGTAGTGACTATTGCGCGAGTGCATATGTCAGGGAGTTACATGGGTGGTTGTCAAAATTATGGTTCCTTTTTGGGTCCTTATTATAATACGGCACCTCATATTTAGGGTACCCAAAAAGGGACCATAATTTTGACAACTACCCACATAAGACAGTTGGACACTGCGACCTTCAGGGTACAGGAGTGCACCTCGGTGTGGTTGAGCCGGGCATTGGCTCCGTGTCTCCCTGGGCCGCGAAACATTCATACCCACGATCAACTAAACAAACAGACATGTATAAAGGGTGTGTGTACATATATAACGCATATATATATATATATATATATATAATATAACATACATATATTCATACATACAAGACGCGAACACCGAAGGTTTCTGGATGGTTGGGTCATGCCCGTGTGCAGGACGTATCCCTGAAACCTAACCCGCAAATTTGAGGGTTTAGGATCTATAGAGTCAAAAGGGTATCATAATCCCCGCAGGTGGCGCAGAAGATCAAAGCTCTGAATGAGGAGCTCATCACGAGGCATGGCCATTCTGAGCCCTGAGTTCCGAACACAGAAACATTCCCCCGGCACCTGACACACGTTGGACTCCACGCCCAACAAGGCTTTCCCGATAAAACCCTATAAAAGGTTTCGTGAAAGTCCTGAGGCTGGGGTAAACAGAGTAAGAGAACATGGTTCAGGATCCCAATTAGCCACTACTTTGTATTTGGGTTCGGAGTAGATATCTACAGTACTTGGTACTTGGACCGGTCGGGTTGAGGTGGAAGAACTGATGGTGACAGTTGTCGCACATTGGTTGCTTAGGGCTTCAGGTCTTTGCTTGGGGTGCATTCGCCGTATATGGCATGGAAACTCGCATCAACCCTTTCCCATGAGGCTCTAACACCCATGTTCTCAGCCAAAAGACAACGCTAGAAATATGCGGCTTTAGTGCTAGGCGATACCACGTTTTTCTGTGCGAGCCCGTTGGGATGGAGGCGATGCTCAAAAGCGGTTTAGGTTTTAGGGTCTAGGGTTTAGTTTAGGGATTAGCTGGTTACACCCAACTTTGCGTCAACACCTTAAACTGCACCGCACCCTGCATGGTTTACGCACAACCAAGCCCTGCAGCCCCGAAGAGTGTAAACCGTGTAAACCCCTCAAACCTGAATAAGTTCCCCGAAGGACCCAAAGTCCAGTCATGACGGCTATACCAAGGAGTACTTGGACCCTTAGGGTAAGCCTCAAAACTGAAAACCCTTAACTCGGAAACCCTAAGCCGCGAAAATCTCAAACCCACAAGCCCCAAGCCCCAGCCCTAAGCCCTGTAGCCCTACACCCCTTTGACCCAAACCCCACGCCCTAAGCACACAAACTCCAAACCCGAAGCCCAGCCCCAAACCCTACAGTAGAATCCAAAAAGTTGGAAACCCGATAGCATCAATCCTTAAGAGTAAAATACAGGGAATCCCAGCACCCTTTGTCCTTAATTCGGTTTCCAACTTTTTTGAGTTTGCTGTAATCTCAAAGCTCTTTACAGGTCCCGTGAGCAGCAAGCTGCCGATCTGCAACACCGACGCCTTCGCGAGGACCTGAAAGTGTCCTTGGAGGAGCGCTGGGCGGCTGCCTTTTAGAGGTTTACGGGTTCGGGGTTTGGGGGTTCAGGTTCGGGGTTTAGGAGTTTAGGGTTCGGGGTTTAAGAGTTTAGGGTTTAGGGGTTTCTAGGGTTTATAGGGTTTAGGGGCTGCTGTTTGTTAAGTTTAAGGTTGGGTTTAGTACAGTTGTAGGGTTTACGGTTTTCTGTCTGGTAAGCTAAGGTTTTGGAGTTCACCTTCTTCTTGATAAGTTTATGGTTGGGTCTCGGGTTTTAGGGTTGTTTTCAGGTTTGACGTAGGTTTCGGATTTTACATCATTGTTGTTACGTTTTGGTTTGGTTTAGGGTTTTTGGTTCACGAAGGGTCTATGAACACATTTTGTGTATGCTCAGGCCTTTGAAGGTTCTTTTTATACGAGGTGTTCTAGGGCCGCAAAGCACGTATTGTAAGGGCAAATGCACCTTGACTGCTTGGGGTTTACAGTTTGTTGGGGTGTATCTTGGGTTTATGTGGGACTTCCGGGGTTCATTATACAATTGAGGGTTACCTCGGGCCTTGTGCTGGTTTACATCGAGATTGCATGTTTGGCAGGGGTTTTGAATGCTTTTTGCATTGTCAAACACCCCAAGACACGTGAATCGAGGACGACCCCCCCACATCAGAGTATGAGTCAATTTAAGTTTCCATTCGTGAAGATTTTAACACCCAAATCAGTTTCTATTCCTTGGCATTGAGCCCAAGGCCTTGCATGACTCAGTGACTCTGTAGCTACTCTGTGACCTAGAAACTTGTGAACCCCGAGAGCACCCGCTTAAGCCGCTATGAAGCTCTGAGGTAGTGTAGGGTGTAGAGCTTCGGGCATTCAGGGGTTAAGAGTGGTTGCTGTAACTCAAGTCTGAACATCTTTTCCGAACATATTGGCCTCTGGAAAGTCTCCAGGGGGCCGCAATAAGTATTGCTAATTGCGCAGAAAAGTCCCAAAACGTTTAAATTGTGATATACCCCACCCCCGAGACCCTTCTCCATTTGCTAGGGGAACTACTCACCCCCACCTTAAAGCCTTAACGGCCATCAAACCCGAAATCACCCGAAAGCCGTTAAGCCCCACACCCTAAACCCCAAAGCCCCCTAAACCCTACCAAGCCCTTAAACCCTAAACCCTAAACCCAAGCCTCTGGCGGCTTTCACGAGGATTTGGATGCGCTGAAGCAGACCGTTTGCCAGGAGATGACGGAGCGCCGTGAGGGAGAGGTCCGGGGCGATGTCCCTCCTGGGCTAGGGCTTGGGGATTAGGGTTTAGGGTTCCGGGTTTAGGGTTTAGAGTCTAGGGTTTGGGGGCAAAGAGACTCTAAAAGTCTTCCAGCGAGCAATATTTTCAAGTTTTTTGAGGGATTTTGAAAACGGATTTACAGGTGTACAGTATACCATCGGGTTTAGGGTTTAGGGTAGGGGTTGAGGGTTTAGCCTTCGGTATACTCCTTGCTTCACGTGTGTTGATGTGACTATGAACACAATTAGTGCATGCATGTGCGTAGGCCGGAGTCCACAATCCTCAGGGTCGGGGGGGGAAATGGTAAGTAGTGAAAAAATAAGTACAGTTGCGAGTACCCTGAACAGGATGTTAAAGCACTGCTAGATAATTCTATAAGATAACTTGGGTACGGCCCCCACTCAGTCATAGTTGAATAATATTCATAATATAGATACATGAGGACCTTAGTAGTAGCCCTATTGTAGACTCTTACTGTAAGGGGGGGCAGTACCTAAAAGATATCTAAAGCCAACATGTTCCAGCCCCTGGAGCCCTAAACCTCCTTTTGCTGCTTGGCTATATAAAGCTTTGACAAAACAGCTCAGTGATGCTCGCATAAGAAAACGTCTAAAACTACATGATGCGCTCGGAGAGTTTCTTTCTATGGTTTTCAGTTAGAGTTACGTTCAGCTGTCGGGGAAGCTCCCGTACATCTAGACGGCTTGCTCCGCAAGCCCTAAATTAAGGCTCCCTCAGTTAAGCCCGCCATAAGTTCCAGTCCCCTGATGGAGGAATCTAGGGTTTAGTGTTTAAGGTTCAGGGTTTCGAGATGCCTGAAACGTGATCCTTGCGTTCGCAAGCTGTCAGGAAACTCTGAGCCAGATCATGCGGGAAGTGCGTGAGAGCGTGCTCAAGGACCAGAATCCGGGTCTTGACGTCGGCGTTCGATTATCGGATCCAGAGCTTAGGGCTTAGGATACCTTTAAACTCATCGTGCGTGCAGGTGGATTTTGCTGAACCTTTCTATCTCTATCCAGTAAATTAACGCTGCAAGCCGAAGCACACAGCACCAGCAACCGTGGCAACAACTCCCAGCTAACTTCGGAATGACCGTGCAAAAGAATCTCGGCATAGTTGAAAGCTGCCCTAAGGAACCATATACTCTCGCAAACATGAACCTACATGACTACTATCCTAAACCCCAGTACCTCATTAATGGATCCTTTGGACCCTTGCGGGTAGGTCTTCCATCCAGAGGGCTCCTTGTAGCAAAAAATGGATTCTTTGCCACTGCAACTCCTGCAAGTGGAGCCGAGATCTCAATCTCGAAGCCTCACGTCTAGGTCTTAACGGGGTTCTTGTTAAGGAATTTGATTTGAGCTACCATAATAGGGATCTTTGGCAAATATTAATACGGTTTCCTGATTTTGGTAACTTCAATTAAAGTCTTAACCCACGGCAAGATTCACGGGGTTTAAGGGGTTCAAGCCTTCAAGGCTTCTCCGATTCAAGCCAGCAGGATGCCTGTTGCAATCACGAAGGGCTGTCTGGTTCTTAGTAGGGAATGGGAGAATGGGTTATTGTGAGTTCTATATACTGGGCTTTGGGGTACCATACTTTAATACTTTTTTCTTAAAGGAGCCATTGTGAGCTACAAGTTTATACCTTTTTCTCCCTTGTTACTTAAAAGCCCACTATAGGGACCTAAAGGGACTATCATAGGGATCCGTTCCCCCCTTGTATGTGCCATTGAGAAGCCCTAAGACTCCAAATAGCCCAAAGTAGGTACCATTTATAGACTTTAGACCCCAAAGTAGGTACTATTTGTATACTTGGAGTCTTAGGGAAGGTAAGGTTCTTAGGGTGCAGGTAGTTGAGCAAAAGTGCAATCAATTCATTGCCGCCGCCACCCCCCCCCCCTTCAAGGCCAGTAACCTCATAGCAATGGATCCTTTAAGGGCCCCTTTGATTAAGGGATCCTTCAAGGGTTCCAATAATAGTTCCCATAAGCCCGAAGGTCCCAGCGCCGTCGTGTAGAGCGGCATTTGGCCTTAAAGGCCATAAACTGCTTAATTAGGTGTTTAGGACCATCGCACGGTTACGACAAGTCAGGGTTCTCACTTAGAACATGTTTGAGTGTTATCGTGATGTAAACCCGAAGGGGTTGGTTTTGCTTGCCCATCCCGATACCTCAACAAAACCAGGAATGCTTCAAAGCCCATCCGCTAAACACTGGAAGCCCAAAACCGTCACCCCTAAGCCCTAACCAAATCCGAAACCCAGTGAAACCTGTAAACGCTTAGGTATGCAAGCCTTGTTTTCAACATAATAACCTCATGAACTAGTCAACCCGAACTTTGACATCACTCTCGTGAAGCTTATGAACTTGAATCACATTAAACCCTAGAGTTTTCAGTACAAGCCCTACCATAGTCAAAATATCCCAAGCAGCTTTGCGCAATCCTTATAACAAACAGAAGCACCCAACACCCTTAAGCCTAAAACCGCATTGCCCCGACTCCCTGCATGGAAGGAGACGCAGAGCAGGACAAACTCAGAGGAGGTGCGAGGGTTGGTACAAGATTTGGTAACCCCCTCAGTCCACATCGCCTATTTATAGGCTTTAGGCCCCGAAGTATAGGTATTCTGAGTCTCCTTGGAACCTTAGGTGAGGATACTTTGCTCAGCGGTTCTGCGGGCGTCCTGAGTTGTGGAATATCCTGAGGGCCTAATGTCAGGAGCAGTTTTCAGCTAAGGCCTGAAGCCTTGCTTGAGTAACCCTTGCTCCAGCAACCTTAGCAGGCATTCTTTTGGCGAACCGATGGGGAATCAGCACGGGGGGTTCGGTTGTGCTTGCAGCTTAATGATGCACGGGAGTTATAAGTATGGTTGTGTGACTTACAGTACCCCATGCTCCCAAGGACATACTCACTACTAAACTCTGTTATTAAGTAGTTAGGTATGTTGTCGCTAGGCTGCAAAGACAAAAGCTGTATCTGATGAGGCCTCAGTTGGCCAAGTCACAGCCTAGTTCATACACTCAATACACCTACAGCTGCCCGAAAGTCTAGATTCTAAATGGCTATCCGGGCTCTGTAGCCCAAAAAACTCAGCCTCCTAAGAGTCGCTGGGTGCTAAATCCTATTTAAGCCCCGAACCACAAAGCCGAAGCTTCCAAAATCTGATCCTTACAGCCTAAACCCGACCATGTATAGTCTAGACCCTAAACCTGCAGTCCCGAAGCTGATTGACCCCCCCCCTCCGACCCTCCGAAAGCAGGCGATGAAGGACGCTTTCCAGCAGACGCTTGAGCAGGACCCAAAGAGCCCCGCTAACGGAGACTCCAAAACCGTGGTTTTGTTGTGTTGTTTGTGTTATTTTGTTGTTGGTTTTGGTTGTTTTGTTTTTAATGGCGCTTTTGTAGTCTTGAAATAATCAAAGGAAGGATCCCTCGATAGTTTAAGGCTTATTGTCAATTTTCGCGGCATGCAGCTGAGTTGCATTGGTTTCGAGCCCCCGGTACGGAGCTACCTGGGTTCAGGGCTTGACTTGATGATTCAGTCTTGACTATAGTCTCCTTAGGAATTATAGTTTCATGTTTTTGTTCATATAGAACCCAAGAGAATATTAACAATTATGTTTTTATTATGGTTCTAAGGGGGTATAGTTGAAGGTTTCGGGCTTCCTGCAAGGGTCCATGTACCCAAAGTAATGGTACATACTTTGGCCTTAAAGTAATCCCTATCTAGGTACTTCGGGGCCAAAATATATCCTACTTGGGTACATATACCCTGAGGGCTGTGCGCTGAGATCAGGGTTTAACAATGGAGCCTGCATCTGCAGGAGCGAACAGACCGCATCGCAGATGTCGCTGCACTGCGAACGGCATCCTCGGCGCTGCAGAAGGTCTGGACCTGCATAGTACCTTCAGGGTCCATTGTCATGCGTTGAAGTGGTCATTATATAGGTAACCAGCCTGTCAATGCATACTCGTATGGATACACGGACCCTTTGGGGTGGTTTGTTTCTCAAAGGGGTCACGACTGAGTGGGAGGTCAAGAAGCTGTTTTAGGATGTCCTTAAGGGGGGGTGGTCCAACGGGGGTAGGTAACCTAGTAATCCCCATTATTCCCCAATACTCCCTAAGCTTCCCTAAGGTTCCCCAAAGCTCCCTAGTACCCTCCCCCCTTGAACCACCCCCCCTTAAGGATCCTATAACTGTTGATGGACATTTAGGCTTCCCACCCCAAAGGCAAGACTGGGCCGGGGAAGGCCGCGCAGTGTCGTGATGTAATCCTCAAGTACCCAGAGACTCCAAAACCCCCTAATTAAGGAATATACTTTAAATTATAGTAGGGATCCTACTATAATTTAAGGTATATATTATATTCCTTAATTAAGGGGTTTTGGAGTCTCTGAGCAAGCCACATGGAGTTTTGCCCAAGCTTGTGACCACATACCCCTGCATGTTGCAGTCGTCCCAGAGGAGCATGGAAAAGTGTTTGCAGTCCGACAAAGCAGCGGCCCTCATGTTGCATCGCCTAGTGACACGGTGCTTGTTTCGGTGATGACTCGGCCGATCTGGGCTCTCTGGCAAGAGGACTGAGGTCCTCCCCTCTCTCGCCCTTCTGTCGGCATTTACGAGAGCGATGCCCATAGAAAGGGTGCATATTTCAGTCAGGCTTTTCAGAACGGCCGTGATGGCAGACAATTGGGCTTATAATGCAGGATATCTGCGCGTTTGTCTTTGAAGTCTCCACTTAGGGATGCTCGTCATGAACAGCCTGAATTGCTCAAATCCTAGCGCTCTCTTGCCTCAGCATTCCGTAAACCCCAAAACGCCCTAATCTCCGCGCTCACCGCCCTTTTAAATCTAACACAGCACTGCTGTATCATGTTCCCTAAAGCGTTCTATGTTACAGCTGGTTTGGGTTTTCGGAGTTTCGCGGTATCATATCATAAATCTCTCGGTTTGCCCATATCGCCGGGTTCGTCTCAGCATTCAGGCTTGGGTGTGGGGTCTAAGTCTGAGCTGTCGGTCGACTGGTTCGGGATCAGCGCTATCTTAGGAATCAAGACTGTGCCTGTAGTCTCCATTGTATTTCTTTTTGTGGTTATCCGGTATTATGGTTAGGATCCCATAATAGAGATTTTGGTTAACAAAAAAAGGAACTGCAATGGAGATTACAGGTAAGATTCGGGGCTCAGGCATTGTTTGCTTCCTTTCGCCGCCCTGCCAATTCTACACCCAGAATCATCATGTAGGGCTTGCGTTGGCGTGCAGCAAGGACTGAGTGATTGACAAGCTCTACAGTTAATAATAACATAATCCCGATCCGACAGCTACCTATAGTCTCCATTGTAGTTCCTTTTTGGGGTTACCTTTTAGGATCCTTAGTATAAAACTGGTTAAACCAGAAAAAGGAACTACAATGGAGACTACAGCTAACCCTAAACCCTAAAAGCTGATCATCAGCCCGAAGCACCAAGTACCAAACAGGATGTGACGTCGTTGAAGGAGGTGATCCCAAACCATCGTGCGCGGCTGGGTGAGGCTGCATCCGGGAGCCTTACGTGCTTTGGGTGGCTCTGGTAGTGGTAGTAGTAGTAGTAGTAGTAGTAGAAGTAGAAGTAGTAGAAGTAGTAGTAGTAGTAGTAGTAGTAGTAGTAGTAGTAGTAGTAGTAGTAGTAGTAGTAGTAGTAGTAGTAGTAGTAGTAGTAGTATGTAGTAGTAGCAGGAGTAGTCGTAGGAGGTGTCGTACCTGTCCAGTCGGAGCTCTTCTGCTGCATGCGGCTACATGCAGAACCTACATCAACCTCTCCAACCTGCACGTCGAATCCTAAACCTAAACACGAATGCATCCCTCATCCCTTTGCTCCACGTTTTGTGTCTGGTGTCCAGGCCAGTTTGTAGGGAAGAGCGAATGTCGACATCTGCCTCGCAAACGATTCCTCGCTTGCAGTTCAACGCGGCTTCATGTGGTGCTCTACGGCTTCAGGATTTGAGGGGTGTAGCTTTTGAAAGGCTTTTCGCCGCTCGGGAGTTGTAATGTTCGGGTTGTTTGGAGGTTTAGTCAGCTCGTATAGGGAAGTGGCTGGACTTAGCATAGACTGCGTACACATTGCAGGCTACGAACGTTGAATAATCATTTGAGGCTGCACTGGAAATTCCACCTCAATCCCCAAGGAACCATGTACCCCAATAGTCAATAGTAAATAGTATAATTTGACTTTAAAGTTGGCCCTAGCCCTATTTAGGTACTTTAGGTCAATGTATCCGATTTGGGTACATGAGTCAGCTTTACGTGAAGAAGCTGCAAAAAAACAAGGCCTCATCCAGCAATTGGGGGTTTGGACAGTCCTTGGTGCGCCATGTCTTGGCGTTCTTCTGGTTGGCTCTTAGGACTTTAACTTTTTGGGTTTCTATATGAACCATAATAACGAGGCTAAAACTTTAATTTTTAGGAGGGGTTCAGAAGTCAGCCAAGTCAATATAATTAGCTGTTATATACCCGCTATATAGCCCATTATAGGGTAGGGGTCCCCATTAAGGGTCCCTCCTTTTGTTCGCCTCCAAATTCGGAACTCCGCGCTCCAACCGATCCGAGACCCTGCGGGGCCGAAAACACCAAAGTCCTAAACCACACATTGTGCTGCACTCTGTATCCCTAAGGCTCCATGTACCCAAATAGTATATACATTGCCCCCAAGGTACCTGTATAGGGAGTGCTTTAAGGCCAAATTATATATACTATTTGGGTACATGGACCCTTTGGGTATACTCTAAATCCTGTTTGTAAGATCCTTCTAGCGCAGCTTGTGCCTTGTGGGAGCCCCTTGTAGTATATAACCCTTTAAAGGAACCCTTATAGTACCCTTGTAGTGGCCCTTCATAAAGGAATCCTTATGTACCCCCCCCTCCCCCCCCACCCCCCACTTTCTATTGCATCCTTATCCACGACCGCGCAGGTCGAGCACTTTATGAATACCCGGCTCAAGGACCCCTCGGCTATCCCAGGGTTGATGATATAGGGTCGAGGGTTCAGGGGGCAGGGGTTTAGGTTAGGGGATGAGGATTTAGGGTTGTGGTTTAGGGTTCTACGGTTGATGGTACAAATCCTGCATTGCCTTAAGGACCCTGGTTTTGGGAATTATGGTATATAGTCCTTATTATGGGTAATGCAGGATTTATATCATCATCAGTAGGGTATCGGTTTTTGGGCTTTGAGGTTTGAGGGTCGTTGGGTTAGGTGGCATTTTGGGTTTGGAGACTCTTGGGCGTAGGGAAAAATCTCCAAACCCAACATATACATGTCAACTGAACCCCCAAAAAGCCCTTAACCTCAACCCAAGGAGACCTCAAACCTCAAAGCCCAAAGTCCGATATTTTGGGCGTGGATTTAGGGCTTCATGGTTTCACCGGGTCATGCCTCAGGGTTTTGGAGTTTGGGGTATACCGTAGGTATACGGGTTTGTCAACTAGCTCAAGTCTGATCACAAGTTGGTATGCCCAGGTTTCCGTGAAGCGCGATGTATGACTTTCTGTGGGCCCCTTTACATCCTAGGTTTAGGGTTTAGGGTTTAGGGTTTTAGGGTTTAGGGTTTAGGGCCCTAAACCCTAAACCCTAAACCCTAAACCTGATTCGGGCTAATATTGAATCTCATGCTGAGACCCTGCATGAGGGTGGTCAACAGCAGCGCAGTTTAAGGTGCAAGCTGGTTTGAGGCCCCGGGATTCCTGCATGAAAACATGGGCAGTGTTCGAAGTTTGGGGGTTTAGGATTCGGGGTTGAGGGGTACCATTTCCCAATATCTGAAGCTGCATACCAGAAGTGGGCTGCTACCCTGTGTCTCGCAATCTCGGAGTGGCAACGGTCTTGACAGTTTCTCAAACGGAAGCACCTCCCCCGAAATCCTGGCTCAGGAGCTCAATATGGACCAAGCCAGAAACAGTAGGGTCTTTAGGCCCAAAAGCCTTAAACTACGAGTCCTTCGAGGCTTACCGTTTAGGGCGAAGAACCAAACTGCCACGCCGGCAGGAAATTCACAAAGGCCTGGAGGATGAGCTACAAAAGCGAGCAGCAGTGGTGCCAAGATCTTTTTTTTTGCGGTTTGGGATTTGGGGTCCCAGGGCCTCGTTTAGGGACCTTTAGGGGGTAGGGGGCCTTAATACCCATAATAAGGACTTAGTAAGGCCTACTTCAGGAAGTATAGCCCCAACCCCCCCCCCCCCTCCCCAAGGGTCCCTATGATTTAGGGCAACCTCATGCAACATCCCTGCACCGACTACACGGTTGAAACAAATCAGGTATTAGATTGTTAACCCTATGCTTCCAGGGACCTTATTATTGGGTCCTTAAGGGGTCTGGGGCCCTAACTATATGGTCCTTGGAAGCATAAGGTAAGTTTCTGGAGTGCAATGCAAGGGTCTCGGCTTATTTTGAGCCGTAGAGTACATAAGTGTACGAGAACCCAATCCTGATCCCAGCATCCGATGGCCTTCAGCCACACTTCCTACGCGCCCAAACCCTTCGGTTCAGGCGTTTCCAAGCTTAGGGCCTTGGCCGATGTAGACTCAAATCTCCGATGGGATCCAGTACTCGGGCTCAGATTTTGGACTGAGGTTTTCGAAAATCAGGGGGTGCCTTAGTTTGGGGTCCTTACAGTAAGGATCCTAATATTTAGGGTACTATGTTAGGTTCGTGTGTTCTGTAACTTTTTTAGAAGCTCATCTGAACCCCAGAGAGGACCACTAAAGCCCAATATAGGGCCTTAAGCATTAGAATAGGGCTTTGGGGCAGACTATACTATAACTAAACAAGGAACCCCCAAAATAGTATAGGTAAGTGTTAAGACCCCACCTTGCCGATCTTGCCGTTGACCCCAAACAGTGAGCTTTGGCTTGAAACCGAGGTGGCCGAACTAGATTTGGCCGAAATCCGAGTCACTTCACCGTGTGCGTCGCTGGTCAAGGAGCCGAAATCCCTACCCAGAGAGCCCAATACCCCTTAATTAAGGAATATGGCTCAAATTATATAGGGCTTCATATTATGCTTTAAGCTATATTCCTTAGTTAAGGGGTATTGGGCTCTCTGGGTACGTCCCATTGCCCTCCTGCATCCAGGCAATAAGCTGCTAGCAGCAATAATCGCGGAACGCATCCGGCCTAAGATGGTTGCCTATCTGGAGACAGTGCCCCAATGGGCCTACTTCGGTTGATGATATAAATCCTGCATGACCCACAATAAGGAATATAGTGTGGGTGTCGGTTTAATAGTAGGGTACCCCCCCCCCCAACCAACCAAAAAAATAAATTCTATTTGATATGGAGCCGGTGACGCCGGGACAGGGGTCAGGGGTCTGAGTGGCAGGGAATTGGGAGGTGCCGGGGTTTGGGGGCTGGCTTGGGTGCAGGGTCTGCGGTTCTGCGCGAATGTGCGGTCGGGGGTCGGGGGGTCTGGGGATCGCCAAATGCTGGAAACCAAGCCCCGATCACTCCAAAATTACTACCAAGACTAAAAACCCCTTCATTTTGAACACTTTTGCCTCCGTAACCTGCACTCCTACACTCCCACCCACAATCGACCACGTCTGAAGCTTGGTGCGGTACAATAATAGTACAGTAGTACAATAGTAGTACAGTAGAAATAATACAGTAGTAGTACAGTAGTAGTACAATAATAGTACAGTAGTACAATAGTCGCACAATAGTAGTACAGTAGTAGTACAGTAGCAGTACGATGATAGTATCGTAGTACAATAGTAGTACTATTTAGTAGTACAATAACAGTGCAATAGTACAATAGTAATACAACAGTAGTACAGTAGTAGTAGTAGTAGTACAATAATAGTACAGTAGTACAATAGTAGCACAATAGTAGTACAGTAGTAGTACAGTAGTAGTACGATTATAGTACCGTAGTACAATAGTAGTACAGTAGTAGTACAGTAGTAGTACAATAATAGTACAGTAGTAGTACAATAGTAGTACAGTAGTACACTAGTAGTACAGTAGTAGTACAACAGTAGTACAGTAGTAATACAGGAATAGTACAGAAATAGTACCAATAAGCAAAGCATAAAGCCAGTGAGCACATTCCCCCAATAAGCAAAGCATAAAGCCAGTGAGCACATTCCCCCAATAAGCAAAGCATAAAGCCAGCGCCTGAAACCCTAAACCCTAAACCCTGAACCCGAACAAACCCTAAACCCTAACGAATCCTAAACTCCTAAACCCTAACAAACCCTAAACCCTAAGCCCTAAACCCTTCCCAAAGGGTGGTCGGTCCAGATTCGACCCAAAATTGAATTTTGATGCAAACTTTAGTACTGGAGAGGCCTTTGTCGAGCAAGGGTCCAAATTCCCAATTCGGCGGTTCATCCTAGCAGCCCCCCCCAATAAGCAAGGCATACAGTATCAGTACAATAGTACAATAGTAGTACAGTAGTAGTACAGTAGTAGTACTGTAGTAGTACAGATTCTCATTCCTGACGCCCCAATAAGCGAAACAATTCTGTACGAGATTTTCGGGCTTCAGGGCCAGGGTTTTAGGGTTGGGTGGGGGTTTGGGTGGGGCTTCAGGCCGTGGCTGCCTTAAGATTGACCATCGGCAAACAGCACAGCCCCACCACCAAAAAATCCACCCAGCAAAAAAAAACGCATTAATTAGTACCCCCAAATTTTTGGTCAGATTCGGAATTAGCCCCCGAGCCGACGCATTAAAGGAGCCTATATTCCAAAACCGACACCCACATTACCATGATTCCCATAGTCTAGGGTCCTTAATGTTGATTTCTGGTGTTTGGTTCAGGGGAAGGGCTGTTCGTAACAATAGAATAGTGACTAGGAGTAGGACTTGCATGATGCCTTCTAATCTGCATAGGTAAGTCATCTAGATGATCATACTTCTCCATAGTACATCGAGTAGCATGCAAGATAGCAAGGCACTACAAGGACCCTCAAACAAGCAACCCAAACCCCAATGCCCCAAGGTGCTTTTCGCACCCACCTCGCTGCGCCCTTCATAGGGCTCGTGCTTGAGCCATTCGGATTTGTGCGTGTCATCCTTAGCAGGGGTCATGCACCTGCCAGACAAGATGTGGTACACTTCTCGATTTGTGCACCTGCGGTACACTTCTCGATTTGTGCACCTGCCAAAAGTAGGGATTGGGCCCTACAGCAACACTCCTCCTCAGCAGGGGACTGAAAGTCAGGCCACCTGCTGCTCTCAGAGTGCACAAAAGACTATCGCTGGCTAGTTGCCCACCGTCTTTCAAGAATGTCAAACACGCTTCAGTGCATGACTCAGCCTATGAGCTCTTGGCCGAGTACCCCCGTGACTCGGTCTTTCATTTCTTGTAACGAGGTGTCACAAGGTTCTTGAGGCCCAGTGGCTCACTAACGGTGTACAGCAGCGGTTATCACTAAATAAATTCCGGATTCCTACTGGACTATTCCTTCGGCAAGAATCAGACATGCAAGAACTGGACATGACATCGGCTACAACCTCTGTGCGGGACAGCAGCTTCTGTCCTATCAGCTCTTCGTGGTGTTCACGTGTGACGACAAAACTTCTACTTGAAACCGGCGCGGGAGCGAAGCTCAGCCAGCTTCGTTTTCGACAAGACTTTCGTTAACATGTCTGCAATCAGCGTAGCACCAGGGTGATGCTGCAACAGGACATTCTGATCTCTGAGCTGGTCTCTCAACCATGATGCCCTCAAAGCAAATGCACGCGTCCTCCAAGTTTTCACAAAGAAGGTCTCTCGATTCGCCACTACAATGCTTGCTGAGTTATCGCCAAACATCTTCACGTGTGAGTCAAACTGTCGACCTGAAAGGGCCTCAAGCAATGGAAGGATCTTCGTCGTTTCTGACATTGCAAGCGCCAGAGCGTCCGTTTCTGCCTCGCAGACGCTCCACGCCGTAACTGTCTGCTTCGAGCTCCACCATGCCAAAGGCGAGCCAGACAAGGTGATTGTCCCGCCTGAGCGTGATCTACTCCCCTCGGGAGCGAAAGATGCGTCGCTCCACACCTCAAGAGATGTATTAGCGATTGAGCCCTGAAAATACACTCCAATGTCTAGGGTTCCCCGAAGATATCGCCAGCAACCGTGGGCGACCTTCAAGACTTGCGTCGGGCACTTGTGCAGATGCGAGGCTGCTATTGACACAGCAGACAGGAGATCCCCTCTGCTCTTGGTTGCTACCCACAGTAGGCAACCCAGCTCGGTTTGGGCCTCCTTCAAAGCCGTGGCGTAACCAGGATTCTCCGGATCTTCCGTTCCGGCAAACTCTACCTGTGGAAGGCTCTGGGATCCACGAAGATGTATCCAGTTCCTCTGATGTAGCTCACTCAGAACCCATCTCTTCTGATGGAACTTGACAGCACCGTCAGTTTCGAAATGAATCTGAAGCCCGATGAACGTCAACTCTTGAACCCGCTTCAAACTGAAGTCTCCCTTTCGAAGCTCTTCAGGACCCTCACGGCTGATGAAGCCTGAGAGTTTTGTATTCCAAGTCGCTGCAACAAAGTCCAGGAAGGCGGTGACTGCCGATGCCTGGCCTACCACTAAAACGTCGTCGACGTAGACTGCGGCGATGCCTATGACCTCTTGTGAGCTAACATCTCGTAGAACAAAGAGTCCTTCTTCATCTGGAACCAGCTCTGCCACAAAGGATCCTCCATCGTAAGCAAGCTCCTTGCCATTGATGGTGTCGTCCCTTAGCTTGCTCCAAGCTCTCGGACTCCTCCTCAAACCATATATGTGCTTGCGCGCTCGCCACAACACATTAGGCTTGACTAGGCCTAACCGCTTTAGAGTCGAAGGTGGTTCTAAAAGCACGATGTCGTCGTCATCAAGCTTCGAGTTCAGGAAGGCCAGAGACACGTCTCCAGATGCGGCCACCCACTCAGGGTGGGCACTCACCTCATGTCCCATGATACGAAGTGCAGCTGGACTGACGTTCTGCGTCGTGACCTCTGCCCCATCATAGGCCTCAAAGTTGCCACAGGCACAAAGACGGACTTTGGCTTTCCAAGGAGGCTCTCCTTGGACCTTCGCGTTAGGCTCCTTACCAGTCTCCTCCTCGGGCTTGCGCGACGTCAGCAACTTGGTAGGCAGTGGACGTGGAATCTTCACCCCCGGTGCAAGACCGAGATCCTGATGCAAATTGTCACGGGATACTTCTTCCAAGACTTCCATGTTTTTCATGCCCGTCATCTCCGCCAATGCCCCGCCGTACCACTTATCTCTATCCTCCTGCGATCCTTCGAAGAAGACTCTACAATCCGTTGGTTCCGCCGACGCCTTCATAGCAGCAAGTTCGGTCATCAAGCGAGCCTGCTCATCCGCTTGGGCCTCCTCGTCCGCAGTGTCAAGCTGGTACCCCCTCGGTTCTGCAGGCTCATGCTCCAACCTCTTTGCGAGGCACGCAGCCGAGGAGAGCCCACACACTGTGCACGATTTGCCTTTCAACCATGCGCTCTGCATCAAGGATTTCGGCTCCGAAATGTCTGCTGATTGCTTGCTTCGTGCTTGACAACTGATTGCTGTGCTATGGCTCATTCCAAGGAACGGACTGGCATGATCATGATCGTCTTCCTGAATTCGTTTTCGGATGATCGTGGCGGCTCCGGCTTCGTGATCAACTGCTTCTGGGCCTTCCAATCTTTCTTCAAGCGTTACGATCTCATCTGGATGTGGTTCCGTCCACCTAGCTGAACCATCACGAGCTACCCACACTGCCACGTCCTCATCAGGACTAAGCAGCTTTCGCCAGTGTTTCGGAGCTGCGTCCAAAGGCTCCGGCAATCGAGTAGTCATGATCTTGGTTCCGGCCTCCGTGTCCACAATGACTTGGGATCCATCCTGCATGGATTCGTCTACACATAGAAAAACTCCTTCTCGCACTCGAGGAGCAAAAGGCTCTGCCCCCTGAATACGAACACCAACGGGATCACCAAAAGTGGGCATACCAAGTGGAGGATCTTCCACAATCGCGCTCAACCGAAGTTCATAAGTTGCTTGCTTCACAGCATATGGCCAAAACGATCGTGGCATGTCCGCGTGCAAAAGAAGACTTGTGGCGCGCTCCTTGATGGTTTGCACTTGCCTCTCAGCTCGGCCGTTCGCCTGAGGGTCATATGCCGATGAGCACGTTTTCCAAACGGCATCCTTAAACAGATGTTCCACGACTTGCGAAGCGACGAATTCCTTTCCACCGTCCGAATGCACTCTCACAACCGCTGTCGGGTCCTCAAACTCTGCCCTCACCTGCAGAATGATGCTCTTCATGTTCCGCAGTGTTTCTTCAGCCTTCTTAGATTCTTGAACGCGCACATACGGAAGTGTCTTCTTATCTGCAGTAATGTACGCGCCGACCAAGAAGTACAAAGAGGCATCCCTTCCCCGAACATGTGGGCCAGAGAGATCAAAGCTGAGCACAGCTGAGCTCACCTGAGCTGCTGAAAGCTTGTAGTGCGCCTTCCGATGTCCTCTACTGCCCTGGCACTGAAGACAGTCCTTCTGATAGGACGAGTGTACAACACAGGAGGCGCTGCCAGCAAGGCCGGACCTACCTAAACCATCCCTGAACTCACCGGTCTGATGGTCCTGCACAACACTAAAACCAGCCTGAGCTTCACACACATCCTGCCAAAACTCACAATGCCCTGAAGGTTGGTCCAACTTGCAAGTTTCAGGACGATTCTCGGAGTACGGTTCAGGCTGGGGGCTAGATACAGAATTCTGGTGTGTCTGATGTTGCTGAGTCTGTGTCGTGATGTTTGCTGTTGCGCCTCCGGAGCTGCCGCTTTCTTCTGATGATGTCACAATCTCCACTGCCGCCTGGGGTTTTGCACACCACAATAGCTCCAAAGGCAATGGGAAACCCATGTCCACCAGCTGCATCAACTCTGACTGCGTCAACCTCTTCCAGCACGGGCTGTTCGAACGCTCAGAGAAGACGCTTAGAATTTAAAAGCATTGAGAAGCCGATTACATAATCGACTCCTCTATGGGGTGAAACAAGCAAGTGAAAGTGAAACAAGAAAGTTGGAAACTAGGTGAAACAGTTTTAGAAAATTCGGGATACGATCTGTGGGGTGAAACAAGCAAGTGAAAGTGAAACAAGAAAGTTGGAAACTAGGTGAAACAGTTTTAGAAAATTCGGGATACGATCTGTGGGGTGAAACAAGCAAGTGAAAGTGAAACAAGAAAGTTGGAAACTAGGTGAAACAGTTTTAGAAAATTCGGGATACGATCTGTGGGGTGAAACAAGCAAGTGAAAGTGAAACAAGAAAGTTGGAAACTAGGTGAAACAGTTTTAGAAAATTCGGGATACAGATGCCCATAAGCAACAAAAAAAGCATGTCGTTCGGCATTTGCTCGGAACCAGTGGAAACTTGTCACCGTGGCCCAACTTCTCGGCCGCACCCGTCTGGAAAAACTGGTGGGGCCAATAGGATGTGTTCCCAATTTCCTGATTCGAGCCAACACTTTGAGCCAAGACTTTGGGCAGGGTTGGGACTTATAGGGCTTTTCAGCAAGACTTTGAGCCAACTGTAGGGTTTAGGGTTTGAGCCACAACTTAAGGTAAGGGCATTAGGGTTTTTAGGCAGGCTTTTGATATGAAAGGGCAGCTTCGGGTTTTGGTTCCATGTTTGGCTTGGGCTCTCGGGTGGGCTTTTCAAAATTCGATATGTCTTTCGAGCCAACACTTTGAGCCAAGACTTTGGGCAGGGTTGGGACTTAGGGCTTTTCAGCAAAACTTTGAGCCAACTGTAGGGTTTAGGGTCTGAGCCAGAACTTATATAAGGTAAGGGAAGGGCATTAGGGTTTTTAGGCAGGCTTTTGATATGAAAGGGCAGCTTCGGGTTTTGGTTTCATGTTTGGCTTGGGCTCTCGCGTGGGCTTTTCAAAATTCGATATGTCTTCTGTATCAGTCGGACCCGTTCGCCCTGTTTCTCACCTCCACCGCATCGCCTGCTGCAGGCAGTATTTCAATATGACGTGTCTCGCCATGTTCGGAGCATGAGATTTGATCGCAAGCTCTTTCACACGACGGATGCAGTCTTCGCTCAAAAAGTTCTGGTAGTATCTCGGATTGTAAGGCATCCAATCGAATGCCAGATGTTCCAATTGATGCTGCTTGGGCCGACATGGCCACCTGCACACCCGTCTATCAATGGCCGCTTTCGCCAATGCATTGTATGCACAACGATACGACATGTACGAAACTTGAAAGAGCAAGCTCTCAGAGTCACTGAACACTCGCCTTAGTCAATGCCATTGCACTTCTTGATTTAACGGCACGATTTCGGAATCATTGCGGGCAAGAAACCCTGAGCGAACCATCAGGATCTCCATCTCAGCAAGGCCCATGATCGCTCCACACTCATACCTCAAGGTGTCAAGAAGGGATCTGTGAATTTGCCGATTATCGGCTTGTATGCTCCCGAGAGTATAGGGCTAGAGGGGTTACAAGGCTTGATAAAAAGAGTGTTTAACTGAAACAAAAACCTATGCTCTGGGTGCTGGCAGTTTTCACGAAGCCCTCGGTGTGCAAAGTCGGGTCTGCATGCAACAGCATTCGGACGAAGTTGTTAAGCCAAAGCAAGGTATATCGGGCTGCCGTGGCTGACATCAATTTCTGGCTGATGTTGACATAGTTGTGCGATGCCGGCTTCAACACAGCTGCTGTGAACAGTCGCCTCTCACAGCGATCTTGCACGGAAGGGCCTTCGCTTGATCGATGCACTATATTGCGGTGTCGGATATCGGTGCGGTCGGCACAAACATTTATAACAAGCGGCTCTGGCTTTCGCACCAACTTCTATAATTTTGCCACAGACTCTCGAGCGTGCCATCTCGATCTGCTGGAGGATCTGAATGATCCAAAAGAAAACTCGTCAGAATGTCAGGAATCAGGGATAAGTATATGATGTGCATCACGTCCGGATAGATACCTGAGCTTTGCGATTTCTGCCCATTGTGATTTGCATGTTATGTTCGACTCGGACAGTCCACACCGAAATTGCCGACCGAGTTTCGGTAGGGCGAAAACCCTGGTATCAGAACCAAAGGGCTGACACCGTGAACCGCTGAGAAATCATTTGGATGAATCAGCCTTGGTTGCTCACTGTACCATAGACTGCTCAATCGATCGATGTTCTTGTTCGCTGGCATGGTACGAAGACCGATGGGCTGCATCAGGCCCATAGTTCGTGTACAACATGTTGGGGTCGTCGTCCTGCTCGATCCAGTGCAAAGCCTGCCAGAGGCTGATTTGTATAGCCGGGGCACTGCTAAACTTAGGAAGCCAGACCTCGCAGATGTGGCATACGAGTTTGCGACTATAGTCGCCTTGGACTTTGCATGCTGGCACGGACCCAAGACACTTTAATTGAGCGTGTGGAACCTGGACCTGTAATCCGGACACCAGAAGATTTAAGGCGAGGGTCGCTGTAGGTTCATCATTTTCTTCAGAAACTCTTGATCCGATTGGATCCCATCCAGTACAGCAAAGTACCCATCAGCAAGGTAGGTGCCGGCGACGGCACAACGTGCCGGAAAGTAATCGTCAGTGAAGAGGCGGCCCCACGGATCGTGGGTGGGAAAAATTCCCGTGCCTTATAATCGCTAGGTTGTTATGATGTGGATGAACATTTTTGCGAGGGAGCATCATGGAGCATCAGGATACATAGGATTTATGCTTATTGTGCAAAACAAAACTTGAGGCCTACAGCTTTAATAGCAGCACACCCAATAGTAAAGCCGTAGAGCCCCCAACTATAAAGCAGTCTAGACTAAGCAACTTGAAACCGATTCGTGCGAATGCATGAAGGGCAAGGAACTGAGGGCTTCAAAGCTCCACCTGATCACCTCCATGACAACATTTCTGCTCGCCGAGCCGTGATATGTCATATTCATGCAGCTGAGCCTCGGCTTAAGTTGGTTGAGGCAAACCGCCCAAACCCTAGGCCCCCTAACCCTAAGCCCTATTCGAAATCCTCAACCCTGAGCATTCTAAGATGCAGGAATCTCGTATCCCAGGTAGAAGATGTTCCAGAATCGATGGCAGATATCAATGTAAAGATCTCGAACTTCTGGCGTTCTTAGATCATTCGGAATCATGTTCGAACATGTCTCTATCGCACCCTTCAAGCAGAGATTCTCGTTGCTTCAGCTCCGTCGCCGTATAATCGCAGTGGCACTGCATATCGTAGCTCATCGTCAGTGCAAGCCTCAGATCAAAACAAATCAACATCGGGGCTCTGAAGGAACTTGCAGGGCAGGCACAGCAAGGATTTCGTGATTCCGGAACCAGTCGGTGTGGCGATGAGCTTCCCAGTACTCCAGAAGATCCTCGGGTGTTTCGCTCAAAACCCACGAATTCGCAGCTACTGTCAGGGTCTAGGGTTTAGTGTGTAAGTTCATAATCGGGTTTGAGGGTTCTTTTAATTGATATTTCTGTAGAACAACTTCTGGCACAATCCTAAGCCTGAAGGTACTGAGCCGATGATGTGGTTTATTCCAGCATAGCGGGTCGGCAAGCAACCAAAATTACAGTGAAGCCACATCCTTCCGGCGACCGGCCAGCAGATGTAAGTTACCAGAAGCGTAAAGCGAAGCCAGTATTTCGTGCGGTAGCAGCATATCCTGCGACACAGTCTTTTCGATGTCTTTGCCGCGAGAGTCCAGGCACACCTTATCAGACAGGTTAAGGCAAGGGTTATAAGGAGGGAGCTTATTGAGGCGAGTCGCTTGTTTCAGCTTGACCCTTAGCAGGACCGTACCGTAGCCATCACCAAGAATCCCAAGTGCCCGTTCATATTTAGAGCCACGGTGCGTGAAGGGTTTCGGGAGGGCCCGTCCTGGAAAGCTTCTAAACATGGTATCAGTCATGCAGGGTCTCCTACTTGTAATATACAGAATGCAGCATAGGGCGGGCAAGGCTCGCCATGGCTGCTTGTCAAACCATCGTAAGACCACACGAACCACACCATATGATGTACAGCTCTGCATGCTTTGTGCCAGATCCAGTATGTCGGCACTCGGATCGTCAGAAATATGATCAGATGCAGCAATTCCATGCTAGCATGAAAACGACAAGCGAGAATAAGCTGAGACACGGAATCATTGCATGCGGCACACCCTTCAATCGCCCGAGGACTTTCTTCAAATGCTCGAACGGCACCTTGTGCTCCCCATCGATCCGACAACACGAATCGATCGAGACGAGGATTGCAAATTATCATGCAGCTAAGTCTCTGTCCCATGACTGAGAAGCTCCATTGTATCGTCCACAGTGTGTTGCACATATTCTTGTAGCCAGTTACAGCCATCCGTATTTGCAGAAGTCATCGTCGATCAGTCCGACCCATGGAACCTTGTTTTGAATCTTCGGTTTTGCATGTCACGATTCGGTTCGAACATATAACAGAAATGAGTCTCAAGCTTCGAGCTCGACATTTAGGGTGTTAGGGCTGGGTGCGGGAATAGTCTTAGGGGTCTAGGGTTTAATTAGAGGTTGTGGGGTTTAGGGTTGGGCGTTTAGGACTTCGTTTTTCGCTTCTAATAGTTAAATGTATGGCACTGATCTGAAACACGACATGCCCGGTTACACGGCTTGGGGATTATAAGGTTGTGGTTTCCAGCAGGTTAGGGCCTACAATTATAAGGGTCCTTGTAGATCGATAGATAGATAGGTATACATACATACATAGATTCATATATACATATACACATACCATATCGGCCTGAAAGTACCTTACCTGGAACCCATCTAAGGCCAAAGTAAGTATGACCCTTTGCCTATGGACCCTTATACTATAGAGGGAGGGGATTTAGGGTTGAGGTTTTAGGGGCCTAGGGTTTAAGGTTTGGGGGGTTTGGGTTTACGGTCTAGGGTACAGCTCAGGACGACAGCATTCTCGATGCGAGCTGAACTTGGGAGCAATGCAACTCGGCATGCGGTTCGGACCTTTTGCTGCACCCCTTGAGATCATCGTGCTTTCGATCGGACCCCACATCGTGAGGATAAAACTAAAGAGCCCCAGATGGATGCTTGCAACATCTAGGTGCGGTCGAGTGTGATGGAGACCCCCAGCCGTGCATGTGTATGCGAGTGCATGTAGATGCTAGCATATATTGCTCCGGTCACACACCACACAGAAGCAAGCGGAACATGTCAAAAGCAATCAGCCGGTCCTTTGCCTCTTGTTGGGGCAAAAGTCGTCCCACTCTTCCTGCAGCTTCTCCGGGTCCCCCTCGACACCCCACTCCTCTTCCGGACCTTCGGCCCACTCGTCGCCGTCAGCGTCCTCGTAGTCGTCGTCCTCGTCCTCGCCCTCTTCGTCGTCTTCGGCACCATCCGTAGCTTTGGTCTTGTGTTTTTCGGCTGCTTTTTCCTTCTTCTTCTTCTCGGCGGCAAGTCCTTGGATAAGGTGTGCCAATGGTTGAATGTACCAAGCTAGCAAACGTGTATTAGCTAAGCATCGTCTCTCGTGGGCAGTGACGATATTCTCGGCATCTGCCACCGCTTTCGTGTGCATCTGCCAGCCAAAGCCAGCACAACTCACTAAAGTATGCCCCACCCTCAATTAAGAATCTTCCCAGACCGTGCCTCCAGAGTAGTGCGTGCATCCTGGATCGCTTCCATGCAGACAGGCACCGGGGTGGACTGGAAGACCATCATCTGGATCCTGGCTATATGTAGGGTTTAAGGTTAAGTGCTCAAGGTTTAGGGTTCAAAAGGTTTAAGGATCAGGGTTAGGTTAGGGTTCAAGGCTTGAATTATAGTAAGCTCTTAAGGCGTCGAAAACAGGGTTCAAAATTCTCGGGTTTAGGGTTGGGTATGCACTTTTAGCGGTTTCGGCGCTCGCACTCGGACTTTGAGGGGTTTAGGGTTTAGGGTTCAGGTTTTCGTTTAACGAAGGCATTCCTGTCGCATAATCAGGATCATGTAATCCAGGGACCCCCACCTCCTTATATAACCCGTAGAACAACTATAAGCAAAATCTGAATGATCGTGGAACCTAGACAGTATATATATATATATATATATATATATATATCTGTACATATGTATATATATATATAGTGTGTGTGTATATATATATATATATGTGTAGATATATCTTCATAGACACACACACACACAGACTTGCCCTATGTAATATCAAACCCTATCAATTGCAGCCCGAAACCCGTAAAACCCTCAACCCCCAACCCATTAATCTAAACCCGATCCTCTCCACGGGACCAAAACCTTAACCGCTATAAACCCTAAGCCCCAAACCCCTAAAACCCTACACACCGGGCTCATAGAGTCGATTTTAGTGCGGGGACCGGTCCTTTCGGCGAAACCCAAAACCCTACTAAACCCGGAGCCCTAAACCTCCTTAGCCTTTGTATAACCCCTAAACCCCGGCTTCAGACTCCAGTACTGTGCGTGGGGCGTTTTTTCGTTCCTGGGACCCGAAGATAAAACCCTAAACCCTTGAACCCCTATATAAAACCTGAAAGCCCGAAAACCTGAAGCCCTAAACACCTAAATCCTAAATCTCAAACCCTAAACCCCTAAACCCGAAACCCTAGGCTGCCGAGCGACTCCGTGTGCATCTTCGTGCAGTCCTGCTGGATCTGGTTGAGGTGCTTCTTCGTATCCTGCATGAGTTTAAACCAGCATTGAGGGTTTTGTTGCTTGTAGGTGCAGGGACAGTTTTCACGACGAGCCACCTCTTGCCGTTCAATGCCGTGCTCGTTCATGCTCAGGGCAACCTGCACCGCCTTGTCGGCGAGGGCACGGATCCTGGGATGGCATTGGTTACAGGGTGTAGGGCCGATAAGGTTTTAATGTATAAGGCTGCGGATATTCCATACAAGAGTCGAAGCGAGCTGTTTCTGGAATTCCTTCTTCTCCTTCTCTTCGGCTGTCGGCTCCTGCACTTCAGGAGTGAGGTCTGGGATTCGTAGTTTAGCCTTATAACTTATATTGATAAAATACAAGAGCGTAGATCTAGACTCTGGTCTCTCCTTACGGGGTTTTTGTTTCGCTTTTGCTGCGGCAGCACCCGTGGCGGCACCCTTCACGAAGTCTGCGGTGTGCTTCTTCTCGAGCACACCCACCACTGCGTCACGATCCGGGCCAGCCGTGACGTGTCGACGGCCAGAGGTCCTTGTTCCCATGCGGTTCACTGATCCACCTCAAACAGACAAGCAGGGATCGACATTCAAAGGAAGCCCAGATATTGCATTGTTGCATGCAAGCTATATGCATCTGAAAGCACTGCTTTGCTTCGCTCCAACGTAGACCTTATAGATTCGCATTTCTGGGTCGTCCGGAGCCTGTGGATGGGCTCGGCCCTTCTGTTCTTAGTTTTGCAGTCGAAATTGGGCACAAATACCATCTTGACTCATCCGGTCACCTGATAACTTTTGTCTGAGGCTCTTTGGAGAATGTTGTTCTCCAAGAACCGCTTGCCCTCCACAGTGTCGTATCGCTTCCGAAGCGTGTCCAATGCAACTTCTTCGTACTGCTCCTTGTTGGAGGTCTCTGCAGTCCTCGGGAAGTGTCTGCCTATATAACATAGACCAGGATTAGGGTAGCCCGAAGCCAAGCAGCTCTTCGTAGAATGCATCCACGGTAATCGTGCTGAGATCTCGGTCCAAGAGGAAGGCCTTCAAGTAGGCAAACCTCGGCCGATGGTTTAGAGTTATAGGGCTTATGTAAGTTTTAGGGTTTAAACATGTGGACAGTCTGAGGATATGGCTTCTCTGCACTGCTGCCTGCAGCTTGCCATTGGGCGACGAGGCCCGGCTTGAGGCCTGATAGGCGAAAGGCGAGAATTTCTGGATTGAGGGCATAGTACTTGGAGGATCATGGGACTTAGTAAGTAAGGTTATAACTACCCTAAGTGGGGTTATAAGTAGTTATAAGTATAGTTACCTTAATTATAACCCTAGTTACTAAGTCCCATGATCCTCTAAGTATAATCTGCCTCGCGATGAGTTCATCCGGCGACGTAGCTTTTCGTTGAGCTTCTTGCGTTCTTTCAAGGGAATTTGGCCGGGTCCCTCGAGAGCCTGCAGCCGAACATAGAGAACAAGAGAGAGAGAGAGAGAGAGAGAGAGAGAGAGAGAGAGAGAGAGAGAGAGAGAGAGAGAGAGAGAGAGAGAGAGAGAGAGAGAGAACAAGAACGAGAGGTCAGAGAAAGCTACGGAGAGAGAGAACGGCTTAGGGTTCCGGGTTTACGTTTAGGATATAGGGTGTCGGGAACTACAAGGCCTAAGGCTAAAGGGAGTAGATAGGGCATGTAGGTTGGGGTTTAGGAATTAAATGTGTAGTAGATTGTGGTTGAATAGTTTTGGGTGTATGCCTCCCCCAGCCCCATATATTCCCGAAATGACACCGTTGGGGGCCCGACTTCAATTGTGGCTTTCTCTTTTTCGCTGAGCTGGCGGGGTTTCTCCTGGACGGTTGCACCGAATCATGAGCTCTATGATATTCATACCATCATGTGGGGTCCTCATCCATCCATGGGCACACCAGCGGTTCGGGAACTCGCTCGGTCTCCGGACCACTCGCCTTGAGGACACTCGGGGGCCTCCAGTTCCAGATACAAAACGACCCACGTGACCAATCGAGTTCATAGCACACGTGATTGTTAATGACAAGCAGCACCGGGCTGTCTGAAGGCGACGATGACAGTGACGAAAGAGCTCTAGATCCTGGTTGGGATGGGATCGTCTATATTATAGTATTGAACCCCCGAAGCATCAGTTCATCCATGCACATAACGAAATCTAGTCCTGACGGGGTGATCGTCGTGACGTCACTCTTGAAGGACACTTGGGACACTTGTCTTTTCACGGCATTCCACCGATCGTTCTTGCAATCCTCCAGCTGCCGCTTTTTGCTTGGACCCGTGTCTTCGTCCTGCTCTGAACCCTAAACCCTAAACCTACTACGATGATCTGCCTCATTACAACTATTCTTTGATGAAGTCCAAACGTATCAAAGCTGAAAACCCTACTAGAACCATTTACGATGATCTACCCTCCCTCCCCCCCAAAAAAAGAAACTCTTTAGGGGTGTACGGTTTAGGGGTTTTGGGGTTGAGGGTGTAAGATCAATGGGCTGGAGCCCCGAAGCCCGAACCCGAAGGTACATCAGAGATCCGATGATCTTGTGCCGGGTGACCCTGGGCCGCTGTGCCAAGCAAGAAACTAGGAAAGGCTTCGGGGTTTAGGGAGTTTAGGGGATTATGGGGGGGCGTAAGGGAACCAGGTCTATAATCGTATAGAGGTGGGTTGCGGATTTAGATTTTAGAGTTTGGTGTTCAGCGGTAGAATAAAGAGGCCTTGCTAATTAGAATAGGGTTTGGGGGGCATAATACAAGTATATAATATCTCCGCAATATAATAATTTGATTCATATTGAGGCTTCTACATTATGCCCTCGGTGCTGTCGTCCTCGGCGGTCTCCGTCTCCGTGGCTTCGGCTTTGCCCTTCTTTCCCTTTTCCTTCGGCGTGCTCTCGTCCTCGGCGGTCTCCGTCTCCGTGGCTTTGGCTTTGCCCTTCTTTCCCTTTCCCTTCGGCGTGCTCTCGTTCTCGGCGGTCTCCGTCGGCGTGGTTTTGCCTTTGTTTCCTTTTCCCTTTCCCTTCGGCGTGTTCTCCTTCTCGGCGGTCTCCGTCTCCGTGGCTTTGCCCTTTCCCTTGTCCTTTCCCTTCGGCGTGTTCTCCTTCTCGGCGGTCTCGGTCTCCGTGGCTTTGCCCTTCTTTCCCTTTCCCTTTCCCTTCGGCGTGTTTTCGCTCTCGGCGGTCTCGGTCTCCGTGGCTTTGCCCTTCTTTCCCTTTCCCTTTCCCTTCGGCGTGCTCTCGTTCTCGGCGGTCTCCGTCGCCGTGGTTTTGCCTTTCTTTCCTTTTCCCTTTCCCTTCGGCGTGTTCTCCTTCTCGGCGGTCTCCGTCTCCGTGGTTTTGCCCTTCTTTCCCTTTCCCTTCGGTGTGCTTTCGTTCTCGGTGGTCTCCGTCTCCGTGGTTTGCCCTTCTTTCCCTTTTCCTTTCCCTTTCCCTTGGGCGTGTTCTCCTTCTCGGCGGTCTCGGTCTCCGTGGCTTTGCCCTTCTTTCCCTTTCCCTTTCCCTTGGGCGTGTTCTCCTTCTCGGCGGTCTCGGTCTCCGTGGCTTTGCCCTTCTTTCCCTTTCCCTTTCCCTTCGGTGTGCTTTCGTTCTCGGCGGTCTCGTTCTCGGCGGTCTCGGTCTCCGTGGCTTTGCCTTTCTTTCCTTTTCCCTTTCCCTTGGGCGTGCTTTCTTTCTCGGCGGTCTCCGTCGGCGTGGTTTTGCCTTTCTTTCCTTTTCCCTTTCCCTCGGTGCCTTTCTTTCCCTTTCCTTTGGGTCCTGTGCCCTTGGGGCTCACAAGAACCCAGGTTCTTGGTGAAACTTCTTCATATAGGCCGTGCTCATCCATGTATGTGCTACTGCTGGTAGCACCAGGGCTGGACTCGGTCTTTCCCATGGCAAGTACGAGTTGAGGAGTCTGTGTATGTGTATGCAGAATGGCACAAACCCCGTGTATATACACGATAAGCGTGTATAGCATGGAGAGGTCAGCGTGTACATTGCTCATACATAGGGATACACGCACATACACGGTAAAACCCTCTCTGAGAAGTCTATTACACGCAGATACACGGTGATACACGGTCAGTGTGCGAGCTAGGTGCGAACATGGCTGATCTGAGCATGAACAGATCGATCGGGCGACACACGTATATATATCAGGCCCGGGATCCCGCAGACAGTTGCATGCATGGGCAATACTCAACCTACACCCTGAACCCTGACCTCTGAAGCTGAAAACTTAAAATGGATAGTAGGACCCTCATCTTAAGGACCCTAAATCAAGATACCCCCTATATATTACATCGAAACCTCCAATGAAAACCCTTATAGAGCCCTTTAAAGGAGCCCTTCTAGTCCCATTAGAGTATCCCTTCAAAGGAGCCCTTTAAAGGCACCCCCTAATTTTCGGAAACTCCCGGATCACCCCGAGGGCCGATAGCCTGGGATCAACACTGGCTTCGCACTGAACGGCGTAGCGACGAAAATTCTCGGCACGGCGAATCACCAGGACACCTTCAGGCTTTAGGGGTAGGGTTTAGGGGTTAGGGTTTCGGTTTTAGGGCTTAGGGTTTAGGGGTCTTGGGGTTTGAAGGTTTCGTGGTTCAGGCCTTCAAACGGTGTACAATTTGATCCCGGGAGGAGGGAGGGGCGTCGAATTCAGGAGGTTTGGGATTGTTGTTTGTGGCCCTGGCCCTATAGGAGAATACACTAACCGATCGGGCGATACACGGTCTAGTGGCGGAGAATAGACACTAACCGATCGGGCGATACACGGTCTAGTGGCGGAGAATACACTAACCGATCGGGCGATACACGGTCTAGTGGCGGAGAATACACTAACCGATCGGGCGATACACGGTCTAGTGGCGGAGAATAGACACTAACCGATCGGGCGATACACGGTCTAGTGGCGGAGAATACACTAACCGATCGGGCGATACACGGTCTAGTGGCGGAGAATACACTAACCGATCGGGCGATACACGGTCTAGTGGCGGAGAATACACTAACCGATCGGGCGATACACGGTCGATCTAGTTCCCATACAAATATAATATGTGCATATATATATATATATATATGTTAGTCCGAATATATAAGGGATCGGGTGATACACGGTCAGAGATACACGGTCTAGCTTCATATATATATATATATACATATATACACGATCCCCCAAGGTTTATAAGGGTTGAGGCTAGCTATGTAATAAGGGGTCGGGTGATACACGGTCGGAGGGCTTAGGGACTCAGGGATCAGATGATACACGGTCTAAATCCCCAATCGATAATATACACGAACCAATCGGGCCCGACGATACACGGTCTACTTCCCCACTTCTATTATTTTAAGGTTTAGGGTCTAGGGCTTGTTGATCCGTGCATATACACGGTTTGGCTCCCAAATATATTACACACAGGCGGCCTCGATGTAATATAAATATATGAATATATACGTAGGGTTATATATAGGGTTATATCTAAGCAATCGGGTGATATATGGTCAGTATCGCACACGAACCGATGAAATGGTAGATGGTCTAGATTCCCCCCGGTCACACGAACCGATCGGGTGTTGTATACATGAAACAAAACAGGCCGGGTGTACACGGCGTGGTTCGGACCCCCGGTATCATCTTAAGTTCTGTTGTTACAAACACGACGGACAAGGGTTAGGGTGCGAGATCATAGCGGCAGAGCATGGAACAGTTCCAAGCTGACTTATAAACCCTAAACCCTCAACCCGAAGACCTACACCCGACACTTCCAGAAACCGAAGACTGTTGCCCCTGATCTTGCATGACCTCGCGGCATAAAGCCTGAATCGTACCTTCAACCATTCCCATTAACCCCCATCGATCCATAGCCACTTGTGTAACTAGCCTATATAGCAGGCAATGTTCCAACTTGCAATGGTTCCAAGCTGACAATCGCCAAGCCGTGTTATACTTCCGCCTTAAAATTATGGTTCTTAGAAGAAGAGCTCGAGCCTAAGCTTCGAAGCTACCGGGGTAGGAAATAATTACGGTTAGGGGTAAATACATCGAAGCCAGAAAACCTAGACCCAAAACCCACTGGGCTTTACTCCTCAACACGAAAAGGTAATGCAATCCATCATGGTCCTCCTTTCTTGCTAACCCCAATCCTGAAAACATTGAAGTTTGAAGCCCGAGCACCAATATGAAAGCCAGGTCCCATCCAGCCCTGCAACCCAAAACCTTAAACCCTAAGACCTTAAACCCCAAAACAAACCTTAAACCCTAAAGCCTTAAAAACTAAACCCTAAACTAAAGTCCTTAACCCTATAAGCAAGCCGGCCTGTGCCGAGGAAGAACGAAATCTCTCGGGGAGGTTAACTAGCGTGGGCCGGGTTTAGGGTTCGGTTCTGTGGATAATGCCGGCTTCTACATCATCAGCTAGCAACAATCAACCCCTCGATCCCTCTGGCTGCTATAGGGCCCCAAAAGAAAAGCATTGCAGCAGAAGAACTACCAAACATCCGGCCCCAGGGCAAAAAGACCCTGGAACTGCAGCCTCTGACCAAGCGATCAGCTCGCGATGATTGATGATCGAGACTTGCCTGAGCTGTGGCAGACGAGGATTTTGGGTTCAGGGTTTGCGGACTTTAGGGCCATAGGACTAATACTCTAGCTAGCACTAGTAGTAGTACTCGTACCTATCCTACTACTACTAGTGCTACTACTACTACTACTACTACTACCACTACCTACCTACCTACCTACCTACCTACCTACCTATTACTACTACCACTACCACTACTACTACCACTACTACTACTACTACTACTACTACTACTACTACTACTACTACTACTACTACTACTACTACAACTACTACCACTACTACTACTAACTAGTACTACTGCCGGACCACACATCCCAAGACCGATTCCTCTGGTTCCGCAGATGCTTTCATGCAAACAACCTACATTGTATACTCTACAGGGTTTAGGGTTTTAGGGTCACGGGCGACTCGCGGGTAGATGATGTTCTACACACAAATATGGAGGTATACACTCCACGGTAAAACTTTTCTTGCTGATATGGGAACCCCAAGAACCCTAAAGCCTAAACCCTGAATATTGAACGGAGATCAGGCGTGTAAGCACCTGTGCCCGTCATGGGTTTAGCGTTCAGGATGTGGGTCCCGAAGTAGGGTTGTTGATTATTCGAACATGCAGTTTCGCCCATGCGATCGTCATGTGCATATTGTGATAGGATAGAATGCACATGCCTCTTGAAAGTCATGAGTGCCGCGAATTGTCGCCAATGTCAAAAACAAATTATCTAGTCGTCTTCCTTCCAATCAGATTGCCGGCGCTATGTATGCAACTTAGAGTTCGATGTTGCACTCCATCAGCCACTGAGCCGCTGTGCCGCCCTTCGTCATCCAAGGGAGACGGAATTCGTGCCTCTATATAAAGGCATGAGGAGTTTGGGTCGTAGTAGGGTTTCGGGGTTTATTGGTTCAGGGGAACCCTAAGGCCCTACACCCTAATCTTCCTGTACATCCAGCCGCTGGGCTCGGCGACCTGGCCTCATGTATCACCACGAGGGTTTGCAAAAGGAGCCCCGAACAACCTCCCAGCATACACTATACAAGGCCTTATATACCTGAAAAGTGCTATTTCAAGGAATCCTTTACTAGCTAGGGGTTGCCACACGGCTCTTAATTTTGAGGGCCCTTACCTTCCAGGGTGGGTTTAGGGTTTAGGGTAGTCTCAGTCCCCTCGTAGTACTTTTGAATGCAGACCCTGTAACCGGGCAACTTGGGTACCTTTCTGGCCAGAATGTGTCATGCTAGAGTGGAAAAACTAAATCCCTTGAACCCATGAACCCTACCCTTTTAGTACGAAAGCTTAAACCTTAAACCCAGCGAGATGACAGAGGCTGCATATGCGGGGCAGTGGAATCAACTTCCGATGTCTCCCACCCTAACAGTTTTACCAGGAAATCTCGGTCCTAACCTATAAGACATAACCCCCAAAACTGGGAAACCCATAAGCCAGTACTAAACTCGCCCAGAACGTGGCGGGACAACTTGCTTTCGAATTTATCCAATGCTTTTGTAATCCCTGGACATGAGGCTATAGGACAACAGACCATATATACAGCCACAATCAATCCGAACAAATGAAGGCCAGTTGCGACAGATCTCCAACACTGCGAAGTCCCAGCCAGCATTGTCCCGGCTGCATAGATCGAGGCGTCCCACGTTGCGGGTAAAATTATAATTTGCCATTAAACCACCCTCTATACACAATAGTTAATACATATATATATATATATATCAATATGTATATATTATATATACATATATAATATATACATATTGATATATATATATATATATATGTATTAATTATTGTGTATAGAGGGTGGTTTAATGGCGAATTATAATTTTACCTATGCGGTACCCATCATGAGTCTGTTCGGGGCTCAGGATGTCGGGTACGTGCAGGGCTCAGGGTCAAGCCATTTTAGGGTTTAGGATTTGGCTACTAGAAAAGGCTGATGCTCCATTTACTTGGGGGTCCAGCAGTCGGTCCTGCGTACCTCAGCAACAGAATATATATAAGTGCCAGACAAAGGGTTTAGGGATTTTAGGGCTTAAGGTTTGGATTGGTTTGGCGAATACAAAAGGCTCAGGCTCCTCCTACCTCGAAGTTCCAGCACTCGGTCCTTCGAGCAGCAGCTTAATCATAGGAGCCGCTTCTAGGGATTTGAGGGTTTAGTTCTACTTTGGGGCTCGAGCAATCGGTCCTGTGAGCAGCAACAAGATGGGTTGGCCCCTAGAAGTAAACTTTACACCCTATACCAATCCTGAACCCCTAAGCCCCTTAAGCTTAAAAAATAAACCGCCAGAACCCTTCGCCCCTATATAAGAAACCCCCCAAACCCCCTAAAAGCTTAAACCCAAACAAGCTAAGGGTGCTGGAGGGCTTCGGTTTCGGATTCTAGCAGGAATCAACGAGCTCAGTTGTTGCACTTGCAGGCAACGGGCGTGCTGTGGACAGCTACAGCTATGTGAAAAGAGGCCACTCAGCAGCATGTTTTATAGTAGCTCAGCAAGGCTTGCCATATCCCGAATCTTGTTAGATATTGTGTGCACTTTGATCAACTGCAACATGACCTTTCAGTGAAAACGTCTTCTGCGTTTATCGGGGCTGCTCATGGCAGCAAGCACACGGGCCCTCTGGTCCGACTCATTCCACCAATACTCTTTTTCCTTGCCTGACAGGACCCCGTAGTCTTTCTGTAACCTGGGCTGTCGTCCGGGTGTATAAGGTTTGCGGGCCTTGCGGGGAATGTGTTCTTACAGGTCTTTGGGTGGTACAGTCGCGGCTGAGATCCGAGTTTGCACTTGGGGTCTAGAATCTAGTCGTTTACTGTCCGTCGGGGGATGAGAAGATCTCAGTCGAGCTATTGATGGGTGGGGGGGGGGTAAAGTTTTAGGCTTTAGGGCTTTGGGGTGAGTGGCGAGTCGTCGCCCAAACCACATCGGATGAGCCGGGTTAAGTTGTGCTATATGACGATATGTTCAGGATGCTGGGGCTGGTTTTGTTATAAAGGACCGAAAAGGATTCAGCCATCGAGAATCATAGACATCCCTCCATCAGCTGCAATCAAGTGGCTCTTCCATGAAGGGCGAGCTTTCGCATCTCCGTACACGGACTTCTTATTCTTCCTCTTTGGTGCGGTCTTAGAGGGTGCTGCTTTCGCTTTCGTTTTCGCTTTCGCCTTCGCTTTCGTCTTCGCTTTCGCCTTCGGAGAAGGCTTTGCTTTAGCCTTTGCTTTCGCCTTTTTTTTTCCCTCAGGAAGCTCCAGTTTGTTTGTTTCCTTGAAGTATGCAACTTGAAGCCTTTGAGCATGAGGATTGATGGGCCGCTTTCGAGCAGCTTCCACACAAGACTCCAGAATCTTCCGAGGAAGGAATCTAGCAGCCGTCTGCACCATGTCATCTGGCAAATAACATGCCTTAATCTCCGCACCATCAACAACGATCCCTCCGAACCCTGAATCTCGAAGCCGATAAGAGCCTTGCATCCAAGGTGCATCCGGCTCATCCAAACGTCGATGCTTCCCACCCTTCGGCACCTGCAGAGTGCGAGATTGAGGATCCAGGATTTAGGGGGCCCAAAACCCCAAGACTAAACCCCAAACCCCCAAAGGCTTTAAGCCCGAAAAAAAATCTACCCTAAGCCCCAAACTCTCGATAAACCTTAAACCCCAACCGAGACCCTAAACTCTTCAAGTTGTCAAAACCAGGACGTGCCGTGGGGCTTATGATTTTGAGTCCAAAGAGTCAAACTGCTTCGTTGCGACCCCGGCATCATGAAGCAAACCCCGACAATAAGAAGGGTTATAAGGATAAGGGTTTAGGGTACAAAGAGCGAAGGTGGTTGCGACCCCGGCGGCCCCAACATATCTTCAAGTCATCAAGCAAACCCCGAAAATAAGAAAGGCTATAAGGATTAGGGCTTAGGGTTTAGGGTACAAAGGGTGAAGGTGGTTGCGACCCCGGCAGCCCCAACATATCACCAAGTCATCAAGCAAACCCCGAAAATAACAAGGCTTATAAGGATTAGGGTTTAGCGTACAAGGGTGAAGGATTCTATGTCCTCCACGAAGCTTCTTTGAGCCTCGTCAACGATGAGATCCGGATCCACAGGGTCGTCCTGCTCGTCGGCGACAGGTTTCCTCGGACTTGAAGCAGTGTGAGCACTGCATACCACAAAACCCTCAACCCTGAACCCTAAAATAACGACACCGAACCAAAGACAGTATTGCTGCAGCCGTAGTCACTTCTTCCCGGCAGCATCATGGGCATCATCTCCCGAGGGGTCCTTGCCATATGTTGATGCTGTTGTTGTTGGACAATGTATGGTTTCAAGGAGAAATGACAATGCATCGGTCCGGCTTCTGCTCGATGCCCAAGTCATCCCAGTCGTTGGCCTCGGTTGGTGCTTTACATGTCGACGAATGATGCTATGGGCACTAGTATAGCGAGATTAATAGGGTTTAAGGATAAGGGTTGAGGGCCTAGCCATTGATCTCTGGGCACAGGGCTGAGATATTGAATGCGTGGGGATAGGTTTGCACAAACTTGAATTGAGTCTAGGGTCGGCGTCCTCTTGCCAATTTCCATCCTCCTCCTCCCAACCTTCCTCCCACTCCTCTTTTTCCGGATCCTTCCAGGTTTCGGCACCTTCCTCCTCCCCCGGCTCATCCTTACCATGCTCAGGCTCAGCCCACTCCTCGTCGCCCCCATCGACCGGAGCCTGCAAAACACAACATCAGCAGCAGCAGCAGCAGCTTCAACAAGCACGAACCAAGATATCCCGAAGCCTCGCCCGGCGAGTCCACCGGAGCTTCATCTTCCTGCATGACACCGAAATCGACAATGCCAATAAAAAAAAGCATCGAAGTCCTCCGGTTCTTCCTGCCACTTTTCCTGTGCATGCAATATAGGCTACAAGACAATTGCAGTCGCGAACAAGATCCCAAACCTCACCCGGCCAGTCCAGCTGAGCTTCATCTTCCTGCATAAAGTCCAAACGAAACCGTGTATGCCAAGCAAAATGCCTTATCTATGCAAGGGCCTCCCACGGTTCTTCGTCCCACCATTCCTCCTTCGCATACAATGCATGGTCCACGACAAAGCGGCAAGCGAAACGTGAAGCAACACCCGAAAGCCTCGCCGGCGTCGTCCACCGGTTTTTCATCGTCCTGCATGGAAAAAGCGCCCCAAAATACCAGACTCCGCCCAATGTCCTCCCACTCATCGTTCCAGCATTCCTCCTGCATGTGAATGCATCGTCCACGACAACAAAGGCGAACTTCAAACAACATCCCAAAGCCTCGCCCGGCTTTGCCACCGGATTTTCATCTTCCTGCACGACAAGGGCATCAAGAATGCTTTAGTACATCGTGCACAAGCTACTAGTCCTCAGCCTCGCCCGGCTTTTCCCGCTGAGTGTCCTCTTCCTGCACAAAAACAACATCAGCAATGCTTGGGCATACCCCTCAAAGGTCCTCTGGTGCTTCATGCCACCACTCCTCCCGTGCATGAGGCATGGTCCACGACTAATAATTAAGTTGGAAGGGAAGTTTCGCAAAAGATCCGGAATCCTCGTCAGGCCAGTCCTCCGGGGCTTCATCTTCCTGCATGGAAAGCAAACCAATACTGCCAGAATATCATATACGTTATATCCCTCTGAGGTCCTTCGGCGCTTTCCTCCACCATTCCTCCTGTACATGCAATGAATGTGAGGGCCACCAGAAAGGTTTCAGCGAGAAGCGAAACAACGAGCGGCCTGCTCGTCTTCATGTTGCTCCTCATTCTCAGTGTCCTTCAGATTGCACATGACATACACTATATGGAGGTTAGCTGATCGATGCTCCTCGAATTGCTGCAAAAGATCTTTTATGATCATGCTTCGCTCTTCAGGCGACCAGCCGATGACCTCAAGCGGTGCCCCAAAATTCAAGAAGACCTGTTGATCCATTACTCCAAACCCAACTGGCCTCCCCGTCGTCATCTTGAGCATCCTTGGTCTTCATATCATCATCCTGCGGCGGGCGAGGGGTATGGTCACCGGTCCCCTTTATCCTATGAAGTTTAAGTACAAAATATTGCGAAGCCCCGGCTATTACATAAACCCACAAATCCCGGCGTTATTAGAAGTATACTACTCACTATACCAAAACTTCCAACTTCTCCTTCGGCACATCATCACAGACGTCAGGCTCACGAACATCTGTCTCAGTTGCCTCAGCTTCTATTCTCATATGAAAATGCACCGTAACTCGCGACCCCAGCAATCAAGACAAAGCACACTTGGTTTATCCGATTTCTGATAAGCTGCAACCTCGGAGCCAGGTACCTTACATGTCAATATGCAGCCATATATTTTCTACTGTCTCACACACACACACATGTCATCCACCACCGCCAAACTAGAATTCGCCCAGTTGCACACACATTAACAGTCCTTGGATTCTCGGCAAGCAGATAACTACATATACAATGCATGCACACACACACACAGAGATCAGGAGTGCTTTCTGACGAGCTCGTTCCGAACCACGGCACGACTTTTTTCGAAGTCGCCGGCACGGATACATTTCGGCATCCTCAAATGGAGATGATATCAGATTCAGGTTACATGAATTTATACTCGAAGCAATCCTCCCCCTCGCCAGCCAGCTCCGTCTCAGCATCCTGGGAAAGATACGGGGGCCACGTGCAGTCACTTCGGTTGATCGAAGTATAACGATTGTTCTGTCCTCCTGTGGCCACTCCATCTGAGTCTCCATGGTGTCCATGGCCCAGCCACTGGTGCTCTTTCGAGCTCGCTGCAAAGCTACGGTCAAGCTTTTTGCTTGGTTCAGGATCCAGGCCTCCTGCTTAAACCCAGGGTACTCAGGAAGTTCTATGTTGGAATCCTTAAGTAAGATCTCAAGAGCCAGTTTGACCCTCTTTTCCGTGAAATAGCGGGCGGGCCCCAATGAAGAAACCCAGGACAAGGCTTGTCGAGTCGCCTTATACTTCAAGGATTTGGTAGGCAGGAGCTCACCCGTTCGACGGATCCTTTCTATATCCTCGGTCGAAGAGGCCAAAGATCCCTTCAGCTTCTCAGCTAACTCAAAGGAGCGGCGTCTCAAGTACTCCATGCTGCACGAATGCGGAGGGGTTTCACTGCCCGATATACCGAACTATATTCGCATGGCATGCCGTTCTCCTATATATGTGTATATATATATATATATGACCACATTATATAGTCTCCCGTGTAGCCAGCTCCCTCGAGCCCCTGCAGCACAAGATAGCACATCAGCAAGCAATCAGCCCTAATGGAAAGCAAAAGGACCCATCAGCCAGTCTTGTGCACGGGAAACGTGTTTTCGTGTTTGCCGACGATCTTGTCTTCTCTGGAAATTTTCTACAAGTCTCCCGCACAGATCACATTAATCCAGCGTATGGAGGTCACAGGGCGGGAATGTTATGGCACAAACAGCCCCTCTGACTTGCAACTCTTCGAATGCCGGCGAACTGAAATGCATTTCCGCTTCATTCCGTGGACCCAGGACAGAATAGTACAAGGATGCAGGAACGGAATAATCGGACAGCGATATGAAGCATGACGAAGACAAAGCCGTCACGGTACGGAAGAACACAAAATCCAGCTTGCAGCCCTCCAGGATGACATTGTCCCAACGAAGTTCATAAGGAGTATATGCACCAGGAGCCACACCAAACATTCCATGATAAGGTCCCCAGAGATGCAAAAGGTATTCGCTTCTGCGTTCGATGAGACTGAGGTGCTCATTCCACCTGCCATCATAGTCGTCCCCTTCATCGAGGATAATCGACAAAAAATAAGAAGAGCCTGCGAAAGCAAAGACTCTATCCCAGAAGACAGCGATACCTGATACAGTGTCCATGGCAGCAGGCCTATATACTTTGAGATTCGAAAGCGGAGCCAGAAAAATGCTACTGTGGCAAGAACCCAATTCACAATGGCCAGATATAACATGCTTTGTGTTTCCATCTCCAAGGTTTTTTTCGTATACCGAGTTAATCGAGGCATTGCCCCGTCAATGTGGGTTTCAGGGTTTATCTGTCAAAGCCATACAAGGTTTTTTTTCCTATACCGAGTCCAACGAGGCCTTGCCCCGTCAATTTGGCTTTCGCGATTTATCTGTCAAAGCCATACAAGGTTTTTTTTTCCTATACGGAGTCCAACGAGGCCTTGCCCCGTCAATTTGGTTTTCGCGATATTATCTGTCAAAGCCATACAAGGTTTTTTTTTCCTATACGGAGTCCAACGAGGCCTTGCCCCGTCAATTTGGCTTTCGCGATTTATCTGTCAAAGCCATACAAGTTTTTTTTTTTCCTATACGGAGTCCAACGAGGCCTTGCCCCGTCAATTTGGCTTTCGCGATTTATCTGTCGAAGCCTTGAGAAGGCGATTAGCATTGAGAAGGCGATTAGCACTGAGAAGGTGCTCAGCCCGTGCTGGTTAGCTCCAGTCGTTGAGTGACCATTCAGGACCACTCGCCTGCCCTTCCACTCTTCAGTGCCATGCCAGCACTTCGGTGAAAATCTGAAGCCGTTACCTCGAATCTCAACTAGCTTGCCCAACAAAGCATGATCCGGTCGAACCTGACGTAGCTCCTGACCCTGCGGATCTTCAATCCACAACCTTCCTCCGCTAGGCATCTCCTCCTTGGAAGACACACACACCAAGAAGTTGTCACTTCCTGGCATGTTGTAGCTGTCTTTGTGAGGTACAAATGTGACGTTGTCATTGATGATGATGCTTGTCCAAGTTCCGGTGGGAAAAATTTTACGTAGGAATGCGTTGATCAATCTGGTCAGACTCGGCCTAGCCCTGCACTGCTTGGACAAACCCTGGCAACCACCATGTGTCCATGCGCCCAAAAGCCAAGATTTGACTTGTGCTGATTTGTCCTGCACGCAACTACGGTACCTCACGACCGGCTTCAAGCTACTACTCCGAAGAAGCTGCATGATATTGGCATGTGTCCATGCCTTCGGCCCCTTCTGTAACAGCGCTCCCGCTGCTTCTTCATCTCGGATCAATGCTTCATGCGTGCTGACTTGTGGCTCCTCCTGAGCCGTATCGGCGTGAACTGCAGCCACTGTGGTTGTCACCAGGTCCTTAGGCGTCTCCTGCGCAACCCCTTCACACGCTCCCGCCTCTACCGTGGACACCGTGGCGTCATACGGCACTCGATGCTGCTTCCACCACTTTGACAACAACGGACGCAAGCGCATGAAGGTACCCCTGTCGAGGTAAGGCAAACCACCGTGAATTTCCAATTGAACCCACTCACCTATGAAAGCAGAATCCTTCGGCAGCTGCAACCAAGCACCTTCGTCACTCCACACGAACTTGCATCCAACAGCTGTCAGCCTACACACTCCCGCAATGACCTCGGGACCCGTTCCTGGAATGATCACTTCACCATCCCTGGTTCTCGAGGCCTCAATGGTCTGACTGTCGGCTAACAACAACTCCAGGGGCATGGATCTAGGTGGAGCCTTAGCAGCCTTTCGGAGGACCTCGTTTGCACCAGTATCCAAAAGAACATTAGACCCGTCACCCAGATTACCAACAGCACACACCTTTCGCGCTTGTGACCTATGTTCGAACTCAAGGATTCTTGCTCGCAGATGGAGGAGCCGTCGTCTGGCTGGCTCGGGGACTGTGGCGAACTCTTCTACATGGAGATACATCAAGTCATGCAGAATCTCTACCCCATACGTGTCAAACATGATCCAACCCTCAGAGAAATCCACAAGGCTTAGCAGTTGCTGCAAGGGCATGCGCAACACATGTGTGATGTCGGCGGCAACTGCTTCAACCAATGTGTCATGATGGCCTTGCGCTGTACGCTGAAACTGAGGGGCTCCAACAGATGAAGTTGATGCTACGCTAGGTCCTGTGGTCCTGACGCGTGGAGGCTGAAGGGCCTCAACGATAGCCAAGAAAAGCTCATTATGATCATCTTCATCAACGAGCCAGGCCACAAAACCCTTTCTGGCAACATCATCATCACACATCAGCAAAATGTCATAAGCAACTGCGATACTCTGCGCTTCTCCAATGAGCAATCTCCGCGCGCCCAGTGCTGAGCCCATGTGTTGAACTCCCTAGGATTCAAGTGCAAACGCCAAAGCTGATCCCGCTCTGCTCGGTGCAACCTTGCGTCCCGCATAGCATCCGCAAGCTCATCACCTAGATCATGCTCACTTGACAAAAGACTCTGAGTGCTATCAGTCGAAGCAACCGTCCCGGCATTTGACAGTGCCTCCAAGTCTGAGCTGTCCTCATCGCTAGAAGAAGAACTGAAATCACTCACCGGATTGCTTTGTGCCATCATGATCATGGAAGTCACTGCTGACGCCTTGGCCTTGGCCTTTGGTTTAGCCTTGGGTTTACCCTTTTGTCCTTCATCATCATTTGCTCCAACCAATGCTGTGGCATTAGGTGCTGCTGCAGCCTTGGGCTTAGGCTTATGTTTCTCGTCGTGGGAGAAAGGACAGTTTTTCCGATAGCATCCTGCTTCACCCCAAAACCACTTGCAAGGCTTGTCCTTCCTTGCATCAATGTTTGACTCCTTGGGTTGCGATTCTCCTGCTCCTTTGCCCTGATTTGCGCTGCTCTTTCCTTTGTCCTTTCCCTTGCCTCCTTTGTCCTTTCCTTTGCCTCCTTTGTCCTTTCCTTTGCCCTTGGCTAACACCGAAGACTGTTGCTCATTCTTGTTTGCCTTCAGCTGTTCGTCAGCTGCAAGCTGACGCAATTCCTTATCCAACGTTTCGAGGATCATCTGAACTCCTAGTTCCGTGGGACGCTGGATGTCCGGAGACAGCTTGATGAGACTCATCCTGGTACGTAATGAATCGCTTCGCTTCTCAATGTGCTTTACTAGTGTACATAGAGCTCTCATCGCTTCAGACGGGGCTGTGCTGGGAAGATTCAAAGCTGCTGCGCGCAATCTGGCTAGCTTCCACCTACGGATACTCTCCAAAGCATCTCTAGCTGATTGGGCTGGGTCAAGGTTGCGCATGTATCGCAACAAACTTGCAACTTCTTCTTGGCCTCCAGGTTGAACTTGATGCACCAACTCCTCTAACAATGACAGTGATGTAATCTTGTTCTCTGCATCTTCAACTGCGCTGTCTTTGACCTCTGCTGGAAGAATCCGCATCAAGCTAACCACCAATCGAGCCTCATATGTCTCAAAGCATGCTTCAAGCTTTGGGGCCTCAGCAATAGGAGCTCCAGACATCCGGCTCTCATGTCTCTGGTGTGCCAAGTGAAATCGATCCTCAACGAAGGTTGCAAACTCCGGTGCAACCGTCGTGCAAACCGCCAGGATTTGTCGTTTCCATGTTGTGAAACCCAATCCCAGCTCCCAGGGTTCCCCTGGTTCTTGATGATACTTTGGAAGATCCGTCAAACATTTCCACTTTCCGTTCGGAATCTCGGGTGCCGACTTCCGATTTCCAGGCCTTGCGCCAGGACTCGGTGACCTTCCTGAGGATGTTCTCCTCCTGGATCCTAGACCAGGTGGAGGAGCAGTGAGACCCCATGGATTGAGAGGATCAACCTCTGTTCTTCCACGTTCCCACGTGCTCCAAAGCTCTGGCTCTTCTCCAGTCTGATCCCACCAAGCGGAAGAGGCATCTTGAACCCCAAAGCTAGGTGCCTGATCAGCGTTGGGCGTCAGCTCAAAATGCACTGGCTCGCGATCGTTCTGTGCGGGCATCGGATGCAATTGAGGTGACTGTGTATCCCGATGAAAGTCCTTCGAAGTTGTACCCCCTAGCTGAGCTTCCTCCAACTTGTCAGGGCCTTCCTCGATAGCGCTCACTCTCTCATCAAGCCTGTCTATTTCGGTCTGGACCTTGGGTAACACATCAGCTCGAAATTGCTCCAAACTGTTGTGTAGGCCCTCACCTTGTTCACGCTGCTGCGTAGTCAACACAGCAAGCTCCCGATCGACCTTTTCAGCCAAGACTTGCACCGCTCGTGCCAGTGAAGCTTGATCCCCGGGTTCACCCTTCAAAGGTGCATAAATCTCACGCTCTTGGGCATCCAATCTGCGCTTATGCTCTTGCATGCTCATCAGAGTGTATTTCACAGACTCATCCAGCTCAGCAACTCTACCAGATAGGGCTTCTACCTTCGCCAGCAAGCTCGCCTCTCTCTGCAAGGATTCGTCTAGCTTGTTCTTGACCTGCTGCTCCTCTGCACCTCGTTCTTCTAGGTAGCTCCTAAGGTCATGTTTGATCGCCTCGATTTGTGTGCGCGCATCACGACGATCACTCTCCCGGCCTTCCACCAGGGATTGCACTGCAGCTTGTTGTCTAACCACCGCGTCCCGAAGCTGATCCAGGCTAGCAGTTAGCACTTGACAGCCTGCTTGCAACTCTCCAACTGATCCCCCAACCGCTCCCACTGCCCCAGCGAGAACTTCAGTACGGTACTGGATGCGAGAAGAAAGCTCTATGACCGCGGCCTGGATGTCAGCCGCAAAACTCAAATCCTCACCAATACTCGTTCCAAAGGCTCGCAGCGTTTCAGCAGGTATGCTAATGCGAGTCATCTGTTGAAGCGTCACCTGCCCTCCAAGCTGCTGCTGTTCTGCCGCTGCTTGCAAAGTGGCTGGTGCAGATGCTGTTGTTGATGATGCAGTGTCATGCGTAGTTTCGAGAGGGTTTGGACTCATAACCTGTTGATTTCTGGTGTTTGGTTCAGGGGAAGGGCTGTTCGTAACAATAGAATAGTGACTAGGAGTAGGACTTGCATGATGCCTTCTAATCTGCATAGGTAAGTCATCTAGATGATCATACTTCTCCATAGTACATCGAGTAGCATGCAAGATAGCAAGGCACTACAAGGACCCTCAAACAAGCAACCCAAACCCCAATGCCCCAAGGTGCTTTTCGCACCCACCTCGCTGCGCCCTTCATAGGGCTCGTGCTTGAGCCATTCGGATTTGTGCGTGTCATCCTTAGCAGGGGTCATGCACCTGCCAGACAAGATGTGGTACACTTCTCGATTTGTGCACCTGCGGTACACTTCTCGATTTGTGCACCTGCCAAAAGTAGGGATTGGGCCCTACAGCAACACTTAAGGTAATGCAGGATATATACCATCAACCGTTGCGCGGCTGAAGCGGCTCATGAAGAAGGCGACGTGCCTGGCCGTGCCAGACGAGCGAACAGCTGCCAATGGCAGCAGGCCTTACGAGCAGCTTGCCCTAAGGCTCCATGGACCCATATAGTATATACTTAGGCCTTAAAGGGGTTCCTATGTGGGTACTTTAGGGTATAAGTATATATTGTATGGCTACATGGAGCCTTTGGGCTTGCTGACTGCAAGGATGGTCTTGGGGGTGCACACCTCCAGATGTTCGCGGACCTTCGCGGCTGGAATCCGCTGGCGTACCACGCGGAGTCACGTGTATGTATGTATGCTATGATTGTGTGTGTGTGTGTGTGCATGTGTGTATGTGTGTGAGGTTATGTATGTAGGACCTATTAGCAACCTGAACTGCTGCGACCTCCGTCTTAAGGCTCAACCCTATCACATCCTGAGCGTCCTACTCCTCACACTTCAAAAGCCCCCGACACTAACATCTAAAAGCTTTAAGACGCGAAGCCAATCAGCCTCAAGACCAAAACCCTCGAGAACCTAACCATGCGACCTAGTTAAATCCTACCCTAAAGCTCGTGTGGGGGTCTTGGGCTTTCTGGGGGAGGGTTTCGGCTTTGGGGGCTAGGGTTTGGGATCTCGCTACGAGGGTCCAGGAGCATTAGGGTAGTTAATTAGCAGTTTCGGAGATGAAAGATATGTACATTATGTACCGGTAGCCGATTATAGCCACTGTTCTGAACAAATCCGGCCGCTAGAACGTCCCAGAGTAGCCGATACGGCCCTGGTCGAAGCCGACTAAAACCCTGCACCCCAGACCCAGAAACCCCTAAACCCTAAACCCCCAAACCCCTAAACCCCTAAACCCCTAGGGGTCTACACCCCTACACCCCTAAAGCGCTACACCCCTAAACCCCTGAACTTTAAGATGCCGCTTCTTTGGGCACCTGAAAGTCGTTTTCAGAGCCTTCGCCGGCTGGGGACCTCCAGGCTCGGATGCCAAAACGACTGGGCTTTGGAGTACCATACTCAAAAATATTTTTTCTCTTAAAGGAACCATTGCGGAATCAAGTTTATACTTTTTCTCCCTGGTTACTGCAAAGTCCAGAAAACGAGGCTGCAGATGCCAAGTTGGAGAAGAACTTGAAGGACTCACCCTCTGCTTTTCTTAGATCCCCAATGTCTAACCTCTGAACTTGTTGGGTTCTTATAGTTTAGCAGGAATCAGAAAGTTGAACTTCTTTTTCTGTGTTTTATTTGGGGTAGTAAGTTTTTATGCTATATGTACCTATCTGGTATACACCTCGGCCTTAAAGGAAGGACAGTGATGCTTGAGGTAAGGGCTTAAGGTTCAGGGTTTAGGGTTCGAGGTTTTTGAAAGGTCGATTTTGTCGAGCAGGGCTTGAAGCACTCTGTTTTTTGAGGCTTTGGAACGTTTGTTTTTGCTTTGGAAGGTCTCCGTGGGTGCTAAAGGGGGAGTCTTCATGGGTGTTAGAGGATGTGAGTCTTCTTTCCCCTGTAACTCATGCACCCCAAATGCCGAAACCAAACAACCTGAGACCTATGAATGCTCAGAAGCAAAGTCATCCACCCTTCTAATTCGCAACTTTGCAAAGCCACAAGCTCCAAGTAGTCCGTATCCGATCCCGATACACCGTCGCGACAATTTGCTTTTGTCAAAGCCCCTAGTCCGTAAACCCTCAACCAAAGCCACGAAGAGAAATGGGAGGATTTGAGTAGCTCCTTGGAGACGGAGGCCACGTTGCACAGTCAAAGTGTAGGGTTTATGATTTTCGGATTTGGGGTGATATGTTTGCTAGTGGTCTGCGAGCACCACCTGGTGGGGGTGCGGACGGAGTGGATGCGCAACAATACACTTGTTGCCAGCATTGCTGTTCTTTTCTGTTTTCTGCCAAATCTCAGTCTCGATGCCTCTAGCACAAGGATGAGCAGGAGGAGAGGAGGAGTAGTAGGTGGTAGTGGTGGTGGTGGTAGTAGTAATTAGTAGATAGACTAAGTCGCTGCTGAGGGTGTTGTTGCCATTGTTGTTTTGCCGGGATGTGGAAATTCTTAGGGTTTGGCCCGACGAGGTTCAGGGTTTAGGAAGTTGAGGGCTTAATGCTCATCCATGGCCAGCTTACATTGAAGCCTCTTTCAGCAAGTCGCCGGTATCGTTTTGGAGGCCTACGGTTTTCGGCCTTTACCACGAAGCCAAGACCTGCTTAGCTTGAACAGCCGGTGCACACCCTGCATGCCCTCCGCCAGACTTTTATGAGTTTTATGTCCCTGAGGCTGGGGGGGGGGAGCCCTCAAGACTCTGCAGGACCTCTGAAACCGTAAGCCCGAATCATGAATCATGCTTTCGTAGGCTTGTCTCGAAGCCCAGCGGTATCCCTTCGATCCTCAAGGTTGCGAGCCACGATATACTCCATAAAGCCTTAAGGAAGCCCTCTAAGCCCTCATAACCCCACCTTCTAAACCCCTAAACCCTGCACCTTACAGGGAACTCCAGAAAGTTGGAATATGGTTTCATGGTAGGATACCCTATACTTTACCATAGAAGGGTTAGGATAATCATATTCCAACTTTCTGGCTTTTGCCTTACCCCCTAAAGCCAGAGAGGTCTCCACACGACAAAGCTTGGCCGAAGAGGTGGACCAGGTCCTTAAGACTATGAAGTCGGGTTCCCGGTGTTTGAACCCCGGCTCTTCTACTATTTGCTTAAGAACCCCCCAAAAAATACAAAAATATAATCCCTATATTATCCCTATAAGGAATATTTTTTTTATTTTTTGGGGGTTCTTAAGCAAATAGTAGTCTTGAACAAGGGTTATGTTGGGTTTAGGGTTAGACTACGAAGTTTGGTTAGGGTTGAAGTTCCAGGGCTTAGGAGGGCTCCTCTGGTTGTATGCTTGTTGTGGGCTCTGCGCCCGAGTTTTTAGTGGGTCCTTTGGGGTTCATGGCTCAGGCTTCGTGATTCTTGATACTATACTATTTTTTGCGGTTTCCTTATGATAATTGTAGCATATAATTACCCCAAAACCCTATTCTAATCAGTAAGGCCCCTAGATTCAGTTCGAAGCCCTAACTCGTAGGCTGATTTAGTGCAACAACTCGGGCTTGTAGCAGACCCCGCGCATTAAGCTTTGGTGTATTGCTGTTTTTCCGGATCGTAGGAGGTGGTTGGTGTATTTCAATGTGGTTTCAGCATCAAAGACTTCGAGATCGGGGTCTTATTCTTAGATTGCAGGGTTTGGGGCCGCTGCAGTAGGGGCGATGTTCGCCAGGTCCGAATGTAGCGTTCAAGGTAGCGTTGAAGGTTCGGGGTCGTGCGGATTTAGGCTTGTGTTTCGGACTTGGGGCTTAGCCCCAGAGCTTATCATAGGGATCCTTAGGGGTGTAGGGGGAGGGGGGGTAGGGGGCCTTAAGGCCCATAATAAGGACTAATAAGGCCTATTTAAGGAAATATAGTCCCCTACACCCCTCCCCCCTACACCCCTAAGGATCCCTATGAGCTTAGTGCCCTAGATCCCACAAGCCACGTCCCTTAGTTCTTCCTTGTTCACTAAACCTCGTAAACCTTCTACCCAGACCCCGGGAGGATCCAAAATGTAGATCCCTTAATGGGGGTTCCAATAAAGTACCCTTAGTGGTATAGAGCCCCAAATTAGGGGATCTACTTTCTATTTCCTCCCGGGGGTCTGGGCAAAGCCCATTTAATGGCTCATGAGAACTCTATGAGTTAAAAATAGGTAGCTCGGAGCATCCTGGAAAGCCCCAAGCCGAAGCCCTAAAATTGCAGCACCTGTCGCAGCCATACGTTTCCAGACAAAACTATGGAGAACTTTGTAAAGCCCTGGTAGAACCACAAGACTTCATAAAACCCTAAACCCTAAAACCCTGGTAGAACCCATACGATTTCATAAAAAAAACCCTAAACCCTAAAACCCAACATGGCCCACACTGAGGTCCAAGATGAAGAGCTCTGTGGCTGAGCAGGCAGAAATCGCAAGGCTCCAGCAGTTGAGAAACCAAGAAACTCGGTTACCTTACCCTAAGGGTCCATGTGCCCACGTAGTATATACATTGGCCCCAAAGTACCTATATAGGGAGTACTTTGAGGCCAAAGTATATACTATTTGAGTGCATGGACCCTTTGGGTTATGATATAGGGTTTGCGGCTTGCAATAATGTGGTGTAACAGTGGCTATGATTCAATTGTTGCTTAATTGTATCTGGGCAGTCGCGAGTTGCCGTTCCTTAATCCCCCATGCAAACCTCATAGTATCCATAGCCCAGCAACTTACATGCAGGCAACTGGGTTTCTACGGCTCTAAGCAGTAAACCCTAAACCTTAAACCCTAAACCCTACACGCCTAAACCCGAAACTAAAGCTCAGGGTTCAGCAGGTTTTAGCATTTCGGGTCTGCGGCCATTGGTTTTAAGGCAGGTCGTGCCAGGCTCTATCGGATTCTGCACGTACAGTTTTGCCTCTAGGCTTGCTGAACTTATATGGGTTTAGGCGTTTCGGGTTTAGGGTTTGGTTAGAGGGTTTAGGTATTTAGGGATAGGGGGCCCGGAGCTGATGGTTTGGGATTGTGTGGGTCGGTCTTCGGGTTTAGGGTTTAGGGTTTAGGGCTTTGCAATGGTTGGCTGCAGAGCTCTTGGCGCGGTGTGGGTCTTTGTTGTATGCATGCCAGCCTCAGAAGCTAGGAGTGTAAGCACAACAAACCAGTTGTGCAGTTGTACATTGACGCCGCAGACCTTCATACCCGAACCTCCCGAGCTCATAAAGAGCCGTACAACACCCCTGGGTGATCGCAAGGGTGCTCTTTTGTGGGCTTGGAGCTTTGCATAACTCGACTAAAATCATGGCCCTAGCAACCTTTCCGAAGAGCCCTCCACATCCCAACCCTTAGGGCAAGCCTCCCAACCCGAAACCTTCAGAAGTGAGACCCAGAAGCCCTTGAGGATTTGTAGGTTTATAGGCTTGGACTTACGGGGCTTCGAGTTTGGATGCCACAACAGCAGACCGGGTGCTGAGGCAAGAGCAAGTTGAGAATGTTCTCGCTTGGTGGGTCACCTAGCAAAAAGAAGAGGGAAGAACAGCAAAGTGCGGTTACGGGGGAGGAGCGAGAGGCAGTGCGAATTCCAGGGCATCATTCTGCGCATCTAAGGTACGGCATATACTGACCAAGAGTATGCGGACATCAGGGCGGCCGCAGATCCGAGATCCCAGCCTCTGACCCACCCCCGTGGCACTGGGGGTCGCCTTCTCGGTCGCGGAGCTCTGCCTGGAGCTCTCGGCGGGGAGCGTGGCGTTCCAAACCCTGCTGCGAGACGCGATGATTTGTCAAACTATGTCCCTTATTTTAAATGTTGCTTGCTAAAGCCAAAGCCGCGTAGGTCATTCAGGAGCCTCAGTGCTCTTCAAGACTGTACCTCCATAGCCGGTTTGAGAGCAGGACAGGCTGTTCCAGGTCTTCAAGCGAGTTCATTGAAACTAGACCCCAACCGTGAAAACTCCACGCAAGGCCCTTAGAAGTACGGCTGTCGCAAGCTCGAGATAAAGTAAACCCCCAGCAACCGGAGAAGCCCAAATTGGACTTAGCATACCCAAACCCCTAATACCCTACACCCCAATCTGCTTAAGATTTATGGAAAGCCCCACCCAGAAATCGCAAACTCCTTAGTTAAGGAATATACCTTAAATTATATGAGGGTTCCAGTTCCAATCTAATGGATGTTCCTTAATGAATATAGTATGCAATAAATCATTCAAGGGCTCCGATTGTGTATGAATTATGGGATAGTCCTTAATGAACGCGTTTCGGAGGATAGTTCCCGTTTGTAATTTAAGGGATCTTAGTTAAATGAAGCCAGGAGTTGTATCGAAAACCCCTAAATTAAGGACTATACCTGAAATCATATCCGGTTCCCCACTTGTAATTTCAGGAACCTTCCTTCATTGATGAATATGATATACCTTAACTCATACTAGACCCTAAACCCTAAACCCTAATTTTTTAAAGAAGCACTTAAACCCTACGGGATTTTGGAGTTTTCTGGACACAGGCAGGCCCTGGAGACCGCCAAGAAGCAGTTTACGGAGCTTCAAGGGGAAGAGATGCGAGCTTAGGGTTTGGGGGTTAAGGGGTGTTAGGATTTGGGGTTTAGGGTTGAGGGTTTAGGGTTTGGGGGTTAAGGGGTTAGGATTTGGGGTTGAGGGCTAAGGGTTTAGGGTTGGGGGTTTACCTGTAGTCTCCACTGTAGTTCCTTTTTGTGTTAACCAAAGTCTCTATTATTATGGGATCCTAACCATAAAACTGGATAACCAAAAAAAGAAATACAATGGAGACTATAGGTAGGGTTCAGGGTTTGGGGTTGGTGGAGGGCCTGTGCGCTTCGGGCTTTTGTTAAGAGCTTTGGGTCCTTTGTGTTTAGTATTAGAGTAGAAGCCAGAAAGTTGGAATATGGTTTCAGGGTAGGATACCTCATAATTTACCATAAAGGGTTTAGGATAATCGGATAATCATATTCCAACTTTCTGGCTTTTACTTTAGGTAGAGGGCTCATTGAGGTACTCAGAAGTACATATCAGCGCCCTCTGAAAAGCTCGAGACGGTACGAGTTCCGGATCTGGGTTCTCGGCTTAAGCGTGAGTGTGAACAAGTCTTTCAAAGGGGAAAAGGAGGGACCCTTAAGGGGGACCCCTGCCCTATAGTGGGCTATCATAATGGGTATATAATAGCCTTATTAAGGGTATATACCTAGGGGTCCTTATTAGGGGTCCCTCCTTTTACCCTTGGAGTCTTGGACATTTTCCAGCAACCCCTGGGAACTGCACTTGCTTTGTCGGCAAGTCCGAAACTCAGGAAAGATCAAGGTCCCGCCGGGGAGGAGTCAGAAGAAGCAGGGTTCCGTGACAGCGAGGCTTCCGGGTCAGCCGTATTCTTGATTGTTCAGGGAACGTAGTCAGAAGCGTTGGCCATTTGGGACTACGACAAGCTCCTGCAACTCAGCCAGTTGAGAGTGTTGGCATTTGCAGCCGCCCCATTTCGCAAGCTCTTCGATGCTCAGCGGACAACCCGTAATGGGCTGCTGTCGTTTCAAGTGGCCCAGATGGACCAAGACACCAGAGCCGTGCAGGTCATCAACCCCATGGAAGCCACAAAAATGTTCCTCGCTATTTCGCCTCAAGCTGCAAATCTTCGAGGAGGGCTTGTGAGCACGAGTCTTGACCCAAAACCAGTGTGACACTGAACAGGAAACATCTGCCGGTGGGGCCCATACGGAGTTGCATAGTGGATGATCGAGCCCGGTCGCAGCGCATGAACTTTATTGTCGTCTCTCCCTGACTTGCATTTAGGGTTTGGGTTGTGCTACAGCATTCACCAACGCAGGCCACAGTACAGAAACCTTTAAGAAGAGGCTCCTGCACAACACCTGAGGATCCATGTCCCAACTAGTATGTACGTTAGCCCTGAAGTAGTCGCCATATAGGTACTTGGAGCGTGTGTAGTATTTGGGTACATATGGATTCTTAAAGGACTCTTAATGCCTAAATCCTAAACCCTTTCTGTTCCCTTGTAAAGCCCTTGAAGGAGCCCCTGAAAGGAATTCTTTTGCGCGCATGGACCCTTACAGAAGGAGTTCTCAGAGCTTCCAAAACCCCTTACTTAAGGAATATTCCTTAAACTAGAGTAGGATCTCTAATTTAAGGTATATTCCTTAATTAAGGGGTTTTGGAAGTCTGTGCGTTTTTCAGAGCAAACCGAGCCACAGGAGCAGCTCGCGTCAGAGTGCCACATGCGCGAGGATCGCCCTGAGACCTGATTTGGGGAGTTTAACGGTTTAAAGGGTTTAGGGTTTAGGGGTTTAGGGTTTAGGGGTTTAGGGTTTAGGGTTTAGGGGTTTAGGGTTTAGGGGTTTAGGGGTTTGGGGGTTAGGGTCTAGGCCCTAAGGCTCCGAAAGGGGTCATGGGCTTTCTGGGGGATGGGTTCGGGCTTTGGGGGCTAAGGTTTGGGATCTGACTACGAAGGTCCAGGAGCCTTAGGGTAGGGTTTAGGGTTAAGGGTTTAGGTTTAGGTTGCATAGCCGCCTTGAGAATTACCTCTACTATGTTGGGGTGTCTCTTACTGTAACTGTAACATAATATGGCCCCAGACGCTATTCTACGGTATGAAGGCCCTTACAGTAGTCACACCGTCAGAGTTGAGCTCCGAGTGTAAAGGCTACCTTTCCCACAGTGTCCAAGCTCCCTACTAGTGGAGTTTCAGATAGGTAGGTGGTTGTCCAAATTATGGTCGTTTTCTGGGTCCCTAGAATAGTACGGCACCTATTATTTAGGGTACCCAAAAAGGGACCTTAACTTTGACAACTACCCAGGTGCCAAACACCATTCAGAGCACATTTTCCTTGGGACCCGACACCCTACTTGAACTTACCAACTCTGAAGATTTGTAGTCTGCGGCGGGACTAGTGTAGAGACAGGAATTGCTAGAAGCCCACGGTTGATGATATATATCCTGCATGACCCATAATAAGGAATATACCATAGTTCCCATAGTTTAGGGTCCTTAAGGTCATGCAGGATTTATATCATCAACCGAAGTGCCTATACATAGAATAGCTGCTATTCCAGGCTTTTTGGGTCGTGGGATTCGGGTTTTGCCTTTGCGGTTCTTCGCAGTGCGTGGCTGGGCCCCACGAAATGCCTAGGGTTGGCAGTTTAGGGTTTATATATGCTTAAAGGGTTTAGGCTCTGCCCTACCGCTTTGGGGTTATAGCCTTTGTTCCATAGGGTGCAAATATTGAGACAGTTTGCTGTGTGGGAACACGCTTCAACTTACCTGCCCTGGCTATTGGCAAACAAGAGGTTACCTCACATTGGAGACTCATAGGAGGCCAGAAGGGTTTTGGCCTATGGGGGTTTAGAAGGGATTAGGGTTCCCATAATAGGGTTCATATTAAGGAATCCCCACCCCAAGAATCTTAAACCTCCCTTTTGCCCTCCCATCAGAGACCCCATGGAACGGCTCATCTGCCTGTACCCCACTGAACACAATTTTGTTGGGGGGGTACCTGAAGACTTTCAACATCCACAGAACCCTATAAGCCACAGAACCTCACGTCATTGAAAGCAAGCCTTGCTGGCGGAACGTAAAACCGCTAATAGCCATCAGCACAACCGATGGAAAAAGCACTGCTTTATATATACCCAGATAGCCCATGGCCTTTCGATTGAGGGATGCTTTTAAATTGTGAACCTCATAAGAAGCCTGCTCAGCTGAAGTTACACTCGGTAGTTAAGGGGTACCGTGTGCTGAACCCTCGTTCATCCAGCTGAACCATTGTACACCGTACCGAAGCCTCAACATCCTGTATAAACCTCGTAGAAATCGGAGGCTACTACTTAAAGGGTCATGGGACTTAGCAACTAGGGTTATATTTAGGGTAACTATACTTATAACTACTTATAACCCCAATTAGGGTACTTATAACCCTACTTACTAAGTCCCATGATCCTCCAAGTACCAGAAACCTGAAAAGCTAGTGTCATGTGGGCTGCTCGAAGACCTCCCTTAGATGCACTTACTTAGTAAGTAGTAAGTATCTTTAGGGTTTAGGGTTTAGGGGTTTAGGGTTTAGGGTTTAGGTCATGAATCTATAGAATCCCGCTTCGGATAGTTGTAAATCTGCTTATTGCCGGCTTGCTACGTCCCCCGACTCTGCAAGCAACCTTTCGCCTTTGGAGGGCGGCCGAGTGGTTACTAGAACCCCTACATGATCTCATAAAGGCTAACCTTTAGTCCCTTGAAAGAATCTTTAAACCCCAGAGGCTCCATTTTTACTAGTTAGGTCCCCGAAGCGGTAAGAAGGATAGTCTTTTGGGACCTAATTCCACAGAGTAGTATATGTGGAGTCTCTGGGAAATCATTCCCTCAAACCCTCAAACCTCGAAACCCTAAACCTCTAAACCCAAAGTTAAAAAATAAACCTTAAGCCACAACCCGCCAAGCAGGCCGTGACCTCCAAATTGTCCGCAGCGCTCGAAGGCACGACACGGCACTCGAGTAGTCTCGACCTAGACACGTGTTGTTGTTATTTGTTTGTTTTGTGCGGTTTGGGGTTTAGGGGGGTGGGCTCTTACTCTAAGGCAATCCTTACGAGCCTTCTCAGTCGGACACTACTATATTGCCAAAGGGGCTTCGGGTTTAAGGTCGAGGAGCCCAGGAAGTTTGGGGCGCCGATTGTCTGAGGATTTGAGGCGACGGCTTGTTCTTCAGAGTTTTTGGGGACCGCGCATTCTCCTTAGGGCTTCAAGGCTTAATGCATGTGGGTATGGGGTTTACATCGCATTAAGGTCTCCGAGTTGGGGTTGCGGGGTTACCGGACTTCTGGATCATGCAGTTCATCAACCCTGAAGCCTCGAGCGTGACTCCTCAACCCTAAGCTCAGAACCTTTAGGCGGCCCAAAACAGCCCGAAACACTTCCTTAGCGTGGTGGGCACAAAAGACGTCACACAAGGGCCCTTCAACCCAAAGCCCTAAACCTTGAAAACCCTGAATGTTAAACCCAAATCCTAAACCTGTACAAGAAAAGCCGGGATAGAACCCCAGAAACCGTTGACACAACACGAACCCTGATCACCCTGTTGGAAAGAACCATGAGAAAGATAATCAGAGGTCCTATAGGCCCAAAGTCCGAAATACCCCCATCCTCTTATACCTACAGCCCGTAAAAACCTATGCCCCAAAGCGTATTGTAAACTCCAAAAAGTTGGAAACCTAGTTAAGGACAAATCGTGCTGGGATTCCCTATACTTTACTCTTAAGGATTGAGGCTATCGGGTTTCCAACTTTTTGGCTTCTACTGTGAGTCCTAAGCCCTCTCGTGCAGAACAGCGCGGCTCCTTGCTTAGTGCCGTTGAGCGTCTGGAGATGCTCGTCCGCAGCGCGGACCAAAGGCTGTGCCTGTTTCTGGGCTTTTACAAGGGGCTCCAGAGGGCTTAGAAGGGTTCGAAAGATTTTGGACGGGTTTCTATCGAGATTTATGATAGTTATCCGATGGGGTCTGCTAAGGGGTGTATACTTCGGGTCTTATAGGGGCTTATGGGTTCTATGGGGCTTTGTGGGGATGTATAAGGGGCTTCATCAGGGCTGCTGTACAAAAGGGCATTGCAATGATTGGGGCTTTGGGATGTAGAGATGTCGGTATGGGGTTGGGTAGGTAGAATGAAACCCTAAACCCGAAACCGTAAGTAGTGTTCAGGGTTAGGGTTTGGCACTTGGAGGTGCTTCGGGCTTAGGATTGACCCTGATGCTCCAAAGGAGTCGCTCCCAGCTCTAAGGGTTCGTGTGCTTGTATAGAGTCTATACTAATCTATACTTTCCTTAAAGTAGTCCCTATATTATCCCTAAACCCTGAACCCTTAAGCCCTAAGCTATATTATGTGTTTTAATCTCGGGCTCAAGTGTATACTATGTGGGGCACAAGTTCCCTGCGATCCGGAGTCCTGGTGGGGTGAAGGCTTTGCCAGAAAGCTGAAGTGCCACGGAGCCGTTGTGCCCGGCATTTTAGCTACTGTAATTAAGCCTTGGAAAACCGCAGGATCTGCAGAAGGAGCGCAGCAAAGCGGCGAAGGACATCCAGGATATCATCGACACGAACATCGTGGGCACCAAGCAGAAAGCGGAGGAGCTCCGCCAGCTTCAGAGTGGCCCGGCTGTCACGGCATCATTTTAAACCCTGGAAGTGCACAAGACCTTCAATATGCCAAACCACCCCAACCGTTGTGAACTGCATGTTCAGACTTCCGAGCCCCTGCCAAAGGCATCCTCGTCATCAGTGTGCCCGAAAAAGAAGTTCTCTGAAGTCTCTCAAGGCTTAGGGTCTAAGTTGTCCCTGAAGTCTCGAGTTTATGGTTTAGGAAGTTTAGGGGTTTAGGTTTTAGGAAGTTTCGGGTCTAAGTTGTCTCTGAACATCTCCCAAGTCCCTTGAATCCGAAGCAGGTTGAAAATCTTAAGGAGGGAGAAGGCAAGACTTCGAGAAGCTAGGAATCTATCCCATTAGGTCCGGAACCAGCAAGAGAACAACAGCGCGGCGTAAGGTTGGAGAATAAACATGAGGCCTCGTAAACTAGCTTCGTAAATCCGACACAAATCCCTTTAACATGACACACTCGAATCTAGCCAGCTGGATTCAGCGATGTGGAGAAGCGCACTAAGCTCTTCATCAGGGGATCCTCTTTGGTGAAGGCTCCCCATACCCTAAAGCTCTAAACCCTAAGCCTTGAAACCCTAAACCCTAAAACTCCAAACCCTGAAACCCAGACCCTGAAACCCTAAACCCTAAAACTCCAAGCCCTGCGACCCTAAACCCTGAAACCCTAAACCCTAAAACCTTAAAGCCCTAATAACCTAAAGCTCCAAACCCTAAAACCCTGAAGCCCTAAGATCCCAAAGGGGGCCGGACCCTGTCCAACAGGTGGCAGGAAGACCTCGCCCGAGAGTTGAAGGCACGCACCTTTCGAAGGGCTTTGAAGCTTTAAGGAAGGAGTCCGTTTCTTGTAAGGTTAGGGTTTAGGGGTTTGGGTTTAGGGTTTAGGGTTAGGGTTAGGGTTTAGGGCCGTTTAGGGTTTAAGGAAGAAGCCCATAATGATTATTTTAAGGCTTGGGGTTGAAGTATTTACGGATCAGGGATGAGGGTTTGGTGAGGGCAAAACCCTGCTGCTGTAGGGCCAGAATCTGAAACTCTGTTCTACTCCCAGTTGTTACAAGTATAGTATAGTGGGCCCAAAAGCCACTTCTAATTATTGAGGCCCCTTCAGTACAGACAGGGTTGGCGTTTGCTCAGGGCTTTGGGTTCGCTGGCTGTCAGAGTTTGGGCACCGGAAGACTAGGACCTAGAGTAGGCCCTTATTCCCTTTTTCAGGGGTTCAGGTTCCCTTATAAGCCCCTTTAAACCAAAAAGGGCACCCTTTTTGTTCCTAGGTTACTCTTGGGTTTAGAAGAAGGCTTGAGTAGTGAGCTGACCCCAGCAACCCGGCCAAGAGGCTTTCTGCACTGCAATCCCTGCGACACGCGTGTCTTCTCGCGTATAAGCCTGTGCTGAGATGACATCCTTGTTATAAGGGTAGTATCAAGGTTTCACTTGGCCTCATATTGCAGACAGTCCATAGAATGCAACCCCACACCCTAAAACCCTAAGTTCGGCGCCCTGAACCCATGGCCACGAAATCCGAGACTGTAATTCCGTATCACTGGAATCCTCAACTGAATACTGCATCTGCATAGTGTAAGAAGCCGGCGCGTACTAACATTTTGCATCGCGGTTTCTTACTGCATTTGCGGTGTTTTACCGCCATCAAACCCGACTCTAATTATTCAAGCCCACATTTCAGAATCTTCATGGTGGCCATGACAGCAACCCTATGTATCCCTCATAACTCATAGAACCCTTTTGAAAGACTCCTTCTGTAGAAACTTTTCTACTTGTCAAGATCCTATGTACCCCTTGTAGAACCCTTTTTGAAAGAATCCTTCTATAGAAGTCCTTTTCTGCTAGTTAAGGCCCCCTATCTAATCGAAGGAGGTCGAAGCTTCGCAGCTACGTTTTTCGGAGGACGCATCTCACTGGAGCCCTTTTGGGCGGTTTAGGGTATATATAGGGTTTCGGTTTAGGGTTTTGGGGTGTAGGGTTTAGGGGTTAGGGTTTAGGGTTTATGCTTTCGGGTTTAGTTTGGAGTTGGTTCAGAGAGAAAGCTTCATTGGGGCTCACGGTTTAGGGCTTGGGTGCTCCAGTCGGGGCGAGTTTTAAGGTTTGAGAGCCCTCGCCAGCATCCTGACCAGTATAGGATCTGCCACAATGGCCAGCGAGTCAATGACAGTCCTGAAGGGCTATCTCAAAAAGCCTGGTTATGACACCTTGAAGCCTTGCATGTGGATCTTCAGCCTAAGACGCTCCGGACCCCGAGATAAGAAGCACAATTTGTAGCCCCAAACCCTACGACATCGTATCGTAAGTAAGACTCAAATTCCTGATGATTATAGGGTTTAGGTTGGTTTAGACTGCAGGGTCAGCCCCACAGCGTCGTAGGTTATGGCCGTTTGAGTACACCTAACCCTAGCATGCTCTCAGAGTTTAAGGTCTGGTTTTCGGGTAAAGCCTACAACATCGTAGCAGAATTGCCCCTTAACTCTTATTATAGGGTGTACGGTTAATGGTAAAGGCCACACAGCGCCTTAGTTTGTCCATTCAATGCATATTAGGTAATATGCCTTATCCCCGAATTCCCGAGCCTTCCTATCCTTCCTATCAGACCCTGCACACAACACAACGACAACTCATAAGCTTGCACGACCCAAAGCCCTTCACCCCGAAACCTTAAGCCTTAACCCCTAAACCCCTAAATCCCAAAAACCTCAACTAGAGGAGACCATCCGACAGCTTCGCGAACTCAGAGCTCGGGGCTCACCAAGTGCTTTTTTGTTGGTGGCGGGTTTAGGGTTTGGGTTTCGATTTTGTAGAAGTTCCTGAACTCAGGTTGTGATAACCTTAAACGTGCTACGGGTTTAGGGTTCTGTATTCTGATTTGCGTAGAGATGCCTGCCCTCAAACAGGTAGATTTTATTGGGGCGGAGGTAGGGCTTTTCGGGTGTCTTTAATTCGAAAATTTCGGTTTCGGATGTTTAGGTTTAGAGTTCAGGTTTAGGCTTAGGGATGGAGTGTCTAGCGATTCAGGGCGTAGGGCTTAGTGCAGGCAGAATTGGCTAGTCATGTATTTCATGTTTCCTGCGCAGGGCTTCTGGGGCTTACACTGTGTGTTGGTTGGCGGGGTAGATCATGCACGGCAAGTTAGTTTTAGGATATGTAGAAGGCCTGGTTAAGTTTGCTTTCTATGCACTCTTTGAAGGTAATTAGTTGGCTGGTGGATCGGGGCTTCACCTGCATGTCTCTGCTTTGTGGGGCCTCTTACGAGCTCTTGATGTAACTCTTTGGATATCGTTCCGCTACTTTCTCCATGCTCAGGCCTCTGACCAACAAGGCACTAAAGCTTAAACCTTGAAGCCTTCCATTTGTCAACGTTATTCGTTCCGTGAGATGTGAGCAGTATCAACCGGAAGTCTAGATATTCCCTGATCTTCCCTAGTTCGGAGAAAAGAACTGTCACCCTGGAGGGTCATTCTTTTGCAGCCTACACCCTTAGCTGTTAAGCTTTGCAGTCTTGCAAAGATTTAGGTGTAGGCTGCTCAGTCTGAGCGGCTTATATACTAGGGCTCCAAAACCAGAAGCCCGACACTCAAGCTCTTTAGAGCACCCGATGAATCCTTTCGCCACCGAGACAGGAGATTGTAAGTAGTACCTCTATGGTGATGAGGGATAACTTCCATAGGCCCGGAGACATGCATAACATCCACCGAATTTAGGGTTCAGGGCTTTGGGGCTTATAGGGCTTATAGGGTTTATAGGGCTTAGGGCTCAGGACATGCACAAAATTCACGGAACTGCCCGGAAGTTCCCAATTCCTCCGAGGAGTTCGCAGCCGAGAAGCTTGATGAGGAGCGACAGGCCCACCAGACGTCGAAATTGGACTTTGGGGTTTAGAGTTTGGGTTTAGGATTTGGGGTTTAGAGTTTGGGTCTAGGGTTTATAGGTTCAGGGTTTATTTTGAGGGTTTGGGGCTTAGGGTTTACACAGGACTTTCGGTGTAAGTTTAAGTTTGGGGTTTAGTGTTGTGGGTTGGGGATTCAGGGTTTGGGGTTTTGCGGCTTCGAGCTAAGATCTTCAAGTTTGAGGTTTCGGGCTTACTTGGAGGGTCGGGAGACTAGTAAGTAGGTAATAAGTAGACTTATAAGTACCCTAGCAGGGATCGTAATTGGGGTTGTGATACTTATCTATAAAACCACTAGTCACTAAGTTCCCCGACCGTATCAGATGCCTTTCAGGGGCCCGGGAAAGGCCTGTTTCGTCCCTATCGCAGTGCTTGATTTCTGACCGTTTCTGTAGGATCCTAACCATAACAGATGCCAAAACAGCTTATAATTATAGCCAGAAACGAAGACTATAACGGATACTCCAAAGAAGACTTTAATTAGGGAGGGCTCCGCGCTTCTTCTATAGGTGGGCTTAGGGTTTAGCGGTATAGGGTTTAGGCGTTTAATTAGGGTTTAGGGTTCATATCTGACTACGGTTGTGACCGATGTTAGCCTGCATGGTCGGAGGAAATGTATGGATAGGGGTTCACGCAACAGTTACACTTACTTACGGAGCAAAGTCCCGGCGCGGTCTGAAAACCCCTATATGAACCCTAACCACTTACAACCCTTAGCCCTGAACCACTATAAACCCTGAGATCCCCAACAAAGAGGGCTGAAGAATTACTCATACTTTTTGGGCGGTTCCTTGTTATAAATATAGTATAACCGGCCCCAAAACCCTGTTCCAATTATGAAGGCCTCCATATTACCCCTTCTAAACCCTAAACCTAAAATCCCTAAACCTACGCTGCTCTCCGCGAGGCGAGGGAGGCGCAAGGGACGAACTTGGAGGCGGCGAAGAGACGACTTGCCAGACCTTGGGTTTAGGGTTTAGTGTTTAAGGTCTCGTTTAGGTTTTAGGGAATGTATCTTAAATCCTTTTAGAGATCCTACTAGATATATACACTTGTAATTGAGGGTCTAAGGTTTCATTTGGGTTTTAGGGGCTATGCCTTAAATCATTATAGAGATCCTATTATATACTTCTAATTTACGATAAGCTGAATTCCGTAATTAGAGGGATATTGGAAGGTCTGATTTCTTCTTGCTGAGATCATTAATTTCGAGGGAGTGAGGGGTTTAGGGTTGCAGGGTTGAGGGCAGTTTGTTCAGGGTTCTTCTTGCTAAGATCACTTGGAGTTGGGGCTAAGGGTTCAGGATTTCGGGTTTATGGTTTTCTTTACGAACCCTCAAAGTGTTCAATGAACAGTAGATCGTATACAGTATCTTCTTTCGGTGCCCAACTACGTAGAATCTACAGTATTGGAACTTGACGCCTTTGGGATCACGTTGAGTTGTGGGTTCAGTGATTCGGACGAGTGGGGCTCAGGGGCTTTTGGGTAGGTCACTACTGTGGTTAGGATTAGTGGTATTGGGCTTTTGGGCTTGATGGATTCCTTCGGCAGCGGCGTGCTTCGGAATCCTTCCGCAGGTTCTGGCGAGTACCAGAAAAAGAGGTCCCACCGGTTATCCTACAATCGGCAACAATCAATGGCAGAGCATATTTTGCACGTCCATTGCAGGACAGGTCTGGGACTCTGACGCACTTTCATCGGACACATTGCGACGGTACTCACTTCCCTAAGGGTCCATGTGCCCATATAGCATATACTTTGGGCCCAATGTACCTATATAGGGAGTACTTTAAGGCCAATGTATGTACTATATGAGTACATGGACCCTTAGGGTTTTAGATGTTTCTACAAGGAGAAGAAGACAATGGTGGCGAAAGAGGCGAAGAAGACGAAGTGAACAACGTTGTTCTGCGCTCTGAAGTGCATCGATGCAGACTTCGATGATCGAGTGGTCTTGACATCCCAGCAGCACTCGGCGCTGTTGGCGGTGGTGGGCATAGCGACCAGCCGGGCCATTTCTGTGGCTCTTGGCATTGTGTGTACGGTAAGAGATCGCGTGCAGTCTTTGGGGTTCAGGGCTTAGAAGTTCAGGTTTACATTGCTGAGTGTAGGGAGTGTGCATGAACCTTAGATGCCTGTTCATATATAGGATTCTATAGAGTGTGGGCTTGACTATGTTAGTAGAGCTGCAGGACTCTGAGAGGGCACCCCGAGGTCATATAGGGTATTTACGGACGTTATGACGTTGGGTCGTTTGTAAGCCCGAATGCAAATCACTGTGACAGATCCTTTAAAGCCATACGACACCTATCTGCGTGGATTGGGTCCCTTTCCTGGTTGTGCCCTTACTGTAACAGACACAATTTTCCTTTACATTCTCAGACCGTGCCCTGACATAGAGTATTAAAGAGCGGCTTCATACTTGTAGGGTTTCGGGGTATGTTACACTAAAGCGTAGGAAACCCTCAGAACTGTCCCAAACCGCTAAAACCTAGCCCGTAATTGCGCGGCGTCCGAACGCCGAAGGACCATGTGGACTTCCTGGAAGGCTTCCTGCAGGTCCTCGACCTTGCGGATTTCTAAAAGAGGGCTTCCAGAAGAGTTTGTAGGGGTTTAGGGTTTATAGGGTGTTGGTTTAGGGTTTAGGGCTGGCTTGGGGTTCGGGTTTAGGGACAGCAAGAGAATTCAGGGCATACATAGAGTTTGGGGTTTTGTGGGGTAGGGTTTGGTGTATGTGGTTAGGGATCAACCGTTAGTCGTTGGTTCGACTTCTTTCCCAGCTCCTGAAAGAATCCCGGGACAAACGAGAATTTCTGAGCTGATGACAGCCTGTGGAGTGGACTTATGTGGAAGTGTCCCCCTGCCCATCGGCTCCATAGTAGTTCCTTTTTGGGAGTACCTTATAGGATTCTAAGTATGAACCACAAAAAGGAACTACTATGGAGTCTCTAGGTGCACACCACAAGTACACGGGTCGTATCGTGTATCGAGGCCACCGTGTCTGCGATGCCTCCGGAACCCAGATACTATGGGGCCTAAGTCATTCCCTACTCTATTGTGGGGGTTCCTTATTAATTATTGGGATAGTCTAATGGGCCCCAAAACCCCGAGGTCCAGTGTTTGATGCAGCTACAACCAATGGCACGGGGCTGGGAGGCTCAGGCGTGACCATTGCGGAATGGTATGCGCCGTGGCGACGCGACGTCTTGCAGCGATGCAGTTTAAGCGTATTTGCCCCCATCGGACCAGTCATCTGGCCCCAAGGGTCCTATAGGCTCGACAATAGCATAATTCCTACTATAGAAGCCCCATACTTCTTCTATCCGAGTTCTGGCTCCTTGATGGGCAGCGCAGAGCTCGTCGTGAAGCTGTCCTATGGACATCCAGGATACAAGCAAACATCGGGTCAAATCCGCTGGACTTTACAGAGGGTCACCCCCTAAAATGTCCAAGTCCTAAATCAGCCCCGCCCGATGCGCAGTGAACATGTCGTATTTACAATGTGCAATTTTCACCCAAAGTCCGAGACCTCAGATAGCAAAGCCTTGAATGAAGCATCTCAAGGATGCACGAGAGCTCTTCCTCCAGCGCGGTGCGCGACATAGGCTGCAGTGACTGCTCGGGGGTGTGGTGTGCGGGCTTCGGGCTTTATGCGGCTTTGCTCTCGAGAGTCTTACCCCAATGTATGCCCAACCCCTCTCCAGCACCACCCTAAACCCTAAACCCTACACCCTAAACCCTAAACCCACTCAGCCCTATTCAGCCCCACTCAGCCCCACTCGGCCCCACTTTGTCCCACTGCCGCGCCCCCTGCCCGGTTCTGGCTCGGATTTCTCTCGAGATGCATAGTAATTACCACTATTTGCTTAAGAACCACCCAAAAAATAAAAAAATATAATCCCTATATTATCCCTATAAGGAATATTTTTTTTATTTTTTTGAGGGTTCTTAAGCAAATAGTGGATTAAGGACGTTAATTTGAGGTAATTAGTGGGCTAACTCCCTTCTGCATTTAGGTGGGGTTGCTTCAGGTTGCTAATTCAGAAATATGGGAATGTCAGTAATGGAGGGCTTCAAGGGTTTTGGGTTGCTTGCCCTCATTTTATAGGATCCTTAAGGGAGGGTGGTTCAAGGGGGGAGGGTATAAGGAATCCTTAGGGGACTGTAAGGGAACCTTAGGGAGTACTAGGGAGGATTAGGGATCACTAGGCTATATACCCCCCTTGGACCACCCTCCCTTAAGGATACTACAATCATTGCTATCGGCATGACATGTAACGACAACAATAGATAACAATATTACGTATTGTGGTCCCAAACCTTCCAGCATCCTTTAATTGAGGAATATAGCTTGAATCATATTTGGGATGCCACTATAATTTAAGGTGCATTTAAGGTACATTCCTTAATTAAAGGATGTTGGATGGTCTGGGATGGTTTTCGAGCTATGTTTCCTTGACCGCTTCTGCCAGCCCAGGGTGCCACCTCCTGCCATTGATGGAATCCCATCCGCTGTGTGGTCTTTGGGCCCTACTAAAACATCATCAAATATGAGTCCTTAGAGCCTTAGGGTTCTGGTCATAGCACTTTCAGGCTCAAAATATCACAAAAAAGTGTGTGTGGTCCTGGGGCTAAACAGCCTTCAACTACGAGTCCTTGTGGGCCTTACTAAAAGCTGTAAATATGAGTCCTTCGAGCCTTAGGGTTCATATTGGGGCTCTCACCATCTGCAGCCGAAGGCGTGTTACGGCAAAAGGGCCGAACTCGCCGATGCCCAGGCCGCGGGGATTTCACCGTCGTCTGATTTCCCGGGTTTAAGATTATGGGGGCTTTGGCTTTGGGTTGGGGGCTTAAGGTTTAGGTGCTGAGGGTTTAGGCTTAGGGTTTAGTTAGTGGTTTCGGGGGTTAGGGTTAGGCGGTGTAGGGTTTTAGACCCTCAGAGGAAGTAATGAACTAACATAAAGCTCTGAAGGGTCGTGTACCCACTTAGGTGCTGCAAAGCGGCTATGGGTTCCAACAACAGCAGGTTTCTTGTTCAGGGTCAGGGCTTGAGGTTCATTCATGTAGTTAAATGTAGTTAATTTTCCTCTCGCGTATCTTGACTACCCCATATGACATCCAGTGAGTGTTCAAAGAGGTGTTTCACAAGACTGAGTAACATAGTGGCCTGGGGTTCCTTATTATGAACATAGTTTAGTTGGCCCCAAAACCCTGTTCTAATTGCGTATTAAGGCCCCTCTATTACCCTAGGCTCTGGGCCGGCCTTAAATTTGCAAAAAGGCTTCCGGGAATTCAGCAGAGAACCTTCAAAAGCTTGGACTTTACGTAGTAGGACGGACTATTAGGATATGCCGAATGCACCCCAAAGCCTGCTTGTCACAGGGCCGTTTATTCTAAGGATCCCTATGCAGCAAAACCTCGGTTTGATCATTGTTGCAAGGTCCATGGTGCCAAATCATGGTTGAGACAAACAGAGTGCTGAATGTCTGTCTGGTTCTTTGTAGGGAATGGGAGAATGGGTTATGGAGACTACTATTGGGGATTATATAGGGGCTACTATAGGAATCCATTCTCCCATTCCCTACTAAGAACCAGACAGTTATGGGAGTTTCCGAAAATAGAGGACTCTGATATAGTACCCTAAATAGTCGGATCCTTATTATGGACCCCAAAATAAAGTGCCCCGAATTTTCGGAAACTCCTTTATCCCGGGTGAAGGGCTGGAGTTAGGGATGCAGGCACACTCTTTTGACTGTTCCTTGCATGTCCTAAGTCTAAACCCTGCCCTAAGGCTCCGAAAGGGGTCATGGGCTTTCTGGGGAGGAGTTCAGGCTTCGGGGGCTAAGGTTTGCGATCTGACTACGAAGGTCCAGGAGCCTTAGGGTGAAACCTTGTTCGCTCTAGCAGGCTTCTCCCAGAACCTGCAGGTTTTGTAAGAATCCAAAGCTTGCCATCAAGGCTTAGAATATGCTATCGCATCATTCCATAAGCACGTACTTATGCGAAGATCATTATATACATGTATATACCACACTACTACGAAACTACATTGCTCACAAACTACACTTGTTCATCACGAACTCGGCACATCTACCTGTAGGATATTATTCACACCATCCATCCATCCATCCAGCCATCCATCCATGATCTGAATCCATGCATCCATGCATGCAGACCCAAAGGACTAAGGAAGGGTGGGGTATGGGATTCTCCGTGGACGCAGGCCAAGGATCTGAACCCGATGTCGCTCGGAGGACCGCTGTGCCATTATACTATAATAAGGAACCCCCAAAATAGTATTGGAGCCATCGAAGCGAAACCAAAGTTGCGCGGAATGGAATCAACCAAGATACCATCGTTTCTGAACTTTATGATGCTCAAACTCGGATCTCAAGATCTTACAGGGACACCCAGACCCAGCCAGCATCAATTAACATATAACCCTCGAATTACAAAACATGTAAAATCCTTCAGCGCCCTTTTAAAGGAAGCTCGCATCACGGTTTTCTACGCAAATGCAAGTCCGATGCCTGTCACAAACCACATCACACAAGCTCCATAAAACTATGCCCAAACCCCTCTAAAAGACGTCATAGCACGTCTTAAGCTGCACAAAATTATTAAAATCCTAATATAGGGGCCTAAATACTTACCGCCAATACAGTTTTTGAGTGTTCCTTATTATAATGGTAGTATATATAATGGGCCCCAAAACCCTGTTCTAATTATTACGGCCCCTATATTATAGTAACCTTACAGATCCCTGAAAGGACCCTTTTAAAGGGAACCCGATTCTAAAAGGCCCCTATATTATAATACCCTTATAGACTTATAGATCCCTTATGGAACCCTTTAAAAGAACCCTGAACCCTACTTGCCGGCAGGCAGCAACTGGAGGATCTTGGAGCGACCACTCCAAGAGCGAGGCTCTCCTAGTTCTTGCTATATAAGGGGTTGAAGTTAAGTTACAATATTAAAGAAACCATGTTGTTTACTATAGATGTATGTTATGGTAGCTGAAGTCAAATTCCTTAACAAGAACTCAGAGGCTCTCTGAGTTCTCAGTAGTACCCATAAGCTCCGTTGTAGTTCCCTTTTGTGAGTGGCATCTAGGATCCTATGGGGGAACCCCCAAAAGGAGCTACTATGGAGCCTGTGGGTAGAGCAGGTTTATGGCAGTAGAGCAGGGTGGTACTATGTACTATATCTTCATAAAGACTCACCTTAGTTGCCCTACGCTACTTTACAAGCACGAGTTCTCTTTGCTCCACGGCTGGGAATAGGAGTTCCAGTGTACTTTTCCAATAGCAATAAGATGAATCAAAGGTAGTCTGTATGGTATACTTAAGCAAAGTAGTCTAGAGTCTAAACCCTAAACCCTAAACCCTAAACCCTAAACCCTAAACCCAGTGGGTGTTCAGGGTTTGGGGAGTGTAGTACCGTGTGTTGAGATAAGGCTAGTTGCAACGTCTAGAGTATGGTTTCAGGGAAGGTTAAGACCATAGGACTTTGGGTTTAGGGTTTAGGGGGACCCCTAAAAAGGACCCCTAGGTATATACCCATAATATATCCATTATATACCCATTATAAAGCCCATGATAGGGTGGGCCCACAGACCACACTGTAGAAGAATGTTGTGCGATTTCGAGCTTCTAGTTTGGGGATGGTGGGCTTGGCTCAGGGGATCGAAATTCATAAGATTTGAGAGCGGGGGTTTGAGGTTTAGTTTTATGTAGTTTAAAAGTTTTTGTTTGGTCAGGTTGTAGTTCTAGGGTTTGGAGGTTCTGTGACTTCACAGGATTTGCGGTCGGGAGCTTCGGAGTTTTGTTACGACAGCTTCAGATGCCACCAAGATGGGTTTCTGCGAGTCTTTCTCCGCACATTTCTCCCAAACTTTAGCACATTAACTGGACCCTGTCGAAAACACGTATACTGTCCTCAAGCCAAACACCTGCGGTGCAAGCAATGCTGGTACGTGGCTGGGGTACCTTCAACGAAAAGCCAAAGCCCAAAGTACGGAGTACTTGGATGCTTGGTCAACTCTCGGTCTCGCCTGAAGGCCTTAGTTAACCGTGAGGTGTCGGCTTTCCAATTCTGGACCTCTTCTTGAAACAATAGATCTCGGGTTATAGAGAGATCCCCAAAGCATGTTCCTTGATTGAGGGGTCCCTGGGTGGCCAGGATGACAGAGAGGAGCCATTTGCAAGGCAGGCCCATAAGGCTGTGTGGTTTAAGCTGCTGGGCTTCTAAGCTCAGCAACTCCGATCCATCCCAAACCCCAAAACCCCTAAACCCTCAGCTGAAGAGCTTGGGGTCTGAGACTATGCCCCGTCAAGTACTTTGCTTGTACAGTTTTGAGCTTCTGGGATGTGGGTGGTTGTCAAAATTAGGGTCCCTTTTTGGGTCCTTATTGTAATACGGCACCTGATATTTAGGGTACCCAACAAGGGACCATAATTTTGATAACCGCCCATGTGTATGCCGAGAACGGCCCACGAAGTTGGTACCGAACCCCAGAAGCCAAAGGCTCACACCCCGACCAGTACTTAAAGGATCATGGGACTTAGTAACTAGGGTTATAATTTGGGTAACTATACTTGTAATGACTTATAACCCAATTAGAGTACTTATAACCCTACTTACTATGTCACATGATCCTCCAAGTTAGGGTCCGCGTACTCCTCACTATGTCAAGGGCTCTGGGTCCTTTTGGGGTAACAACAATAAATTATAAGGACTACTCCAACCCTTAGGGCACAGTACCCTCGATATGGTTCTCCCTACAGTTACCACTGAACCTTACAAGTAGATCGAAATCCATAACCCTAAATTCTAAACCCTAAACCCTTAACCCTAAACCCAAAACCCTAAACCCTAAAACCCTAAACCCTAAACCGCCTCAGGACTCTGAGCCAGGGCCCTCTGTAACGTCCCACCAAGTTTAGGCTTCCGACTTCAGAGCTCAGCTACTGGGGTTCGGCTTTTGGGGGCCCCGTATAGAGCCCTTATAGAACCCATATAGATCCCTTTAAAGGAACCGTTAAGCACATGGACCCTTAGGGATTTAGGTTTGACATGAAGCCCTAAGAGTCCATCAACCTAAACAGTATATACATTAGCTTTTGAGGTTAGGATTTAGGTTTGACAGGAAGCTGCGAAGGGCCCATGTACCCAAATAGTATATACTTTGGCCCCAAAGTACCCGTATAGGGAGTACCTTTAAGGCCAAAGTACATACTATTTGGGGACATGGACCCTTTGGGAAGCCTAAAGCTCTAAAGGCTAGTGCGGGGAATGTCCTTGGGCTTGGCGAGTCGGCTTTGTGGCGCAGGGCGCGGTTGCCGGTTGAGGGTAGTGACGTTCGGCTCACGGTTTATGGGATTGTAGAGTTTTGCGGTTTGGGTTTGTAGGGCTGAGGGTTGAGGGGCATTTGTTGCGTCGTGGGGCAGGAGAAGTGATTAGCAGGTTTGAGTGATGCATGGTGCAGGAATCCCTGCAGAAACGACACATGTGACCTGCAATGCAGACCACCTCGCCCATGCAACAAACGCCATGTCGGATTGATACAGCCACGGTTAAATTTCGGCATGTTGCCCAGAGACGACTTAATCAAACTTTGATTGAAGCTCAATGCCAACGCTATACCGGCCTCCAACAGACAAGTAACCCCGCAAACGTAGCAGAAGTATATCATCTTCTGAAAGGCACAGTCGGAATACTGATCCGCAAACCATGAGCTCGAAGCCTATGACCTGAGGGTTTTTCAGTCACTACCTCAACCGATACTACGGGACCCTAGTTTTTGTACAGCCCTGCTTACAAATGTCCAAGAATGCCCTGAACCTTATCTAACCCCTGGGCCCCTGAGCCTTAAGCCCCGAGCCCTGAATACTAGCACCGTAAAGCCGCAGGAGTACGCCCCGAACCCCCTTCTTCCGAGAGCGTTCACTCCTGCCGCCCGTTTCCACAAACATAAAGCCTTTGCGACTCTGCAAAGCCCCATATCATGCCTGTAGTACAGCCATCAAATCCCGAAATATCAACCTAAACCCACAGCATACAGTCCCGGTTCACAACTCCCGAAGCTATTTGTAACCCTATAAACCCAAACCATACTATCCCTACAGTTCACGCCCCCGAAACTAACTATAATATGGGTTCCCTAAGAATAGGGGAAACTATAATATGCGGGCCCGAAGAATAGGAAAAGGGTTTTGGGGTATATTATAATATGCTCATAATGAGGAGACCCTCCGAAAAGGCATGTGCACATGATTTCGGGAGTCTGTGCCGGATAGGTGTCGGGACGCTCGAGGCCTAGGCAGCGAAAGTGCGGTTTAGGGCGCAGGGGCTTAGTCGTTAGGGTTTGAGGTTCTATACGACGGTGTAGGGTTTAGGGAATTTAGGGGGTTTAGGGTGTGGGCTTCAGGTTTTGGGTTACGGTTACCTTTTGAGAGATCCTTCTTATGAATTCCTTATGTAAGTCCTCAAAAAGGTAGGCCATGCGGGGTTAAGGTAGTCTTTCGGGTGCGAGAGTCGAGTGACTGTCATGCGCAGAGATTGCGTGGTCTACTTAAAAGGACATGGGACTTAGTAACTAGGGTTATAATTAGGGTAACTATACTTATAATTACTTATAGCCCCAATAAGGGTACTTATAACCCTATTTACTAAGTCCCATGATCCTCCAAGTAGGATTTGCATGGAGGTTCGGTCGAGTTGAAGGTTCAAGGCTATGTATGTACAAATGTGGGCCTACAATGCAAAGAGGACCCTACACCTTGAACAGCTGGTGAGCGAAGCGAATGCCTGGTCGATGAAGTTACCGCATCCGGAGTGGTGAGTGCAATGGCCATTTGCCGGTGCACGCGGATGACTTGCTACGGTTGATGATATAAATCCTGCATTACCTTAAGGACCATACACTATGGGAGTTATGGTATATGTCCCTTCTTATGGGCAGTGCCGGATTTATGTCATCAACCGTACTCCTGCCATCTCCTGACCGAAGAGGACACCGCCTTCAACTTTCAGGGCTAGGTTCGCGAGTGCTGGGAATGCACGGATCTCAAGTGCGCCACCCCAGATGCTTTGAAGTTCCTTTGAAGTTCCCTAAACCCGAAACCCCTAACCCAAACCCTGAACCCGAAACCCCAAGCCCTGAACCCTAAACCCCAAACCCTAAACCCTGGACCCTAAGAGGAGGTCTAGGGATTAGGCAGGGTCGCCGAAATCCCAAACCCTGAGCCCTCGGACCCCAACCCTATGCAAACCCTCTCGACCCAATGCCCTGCTAGACAAGATAATGTAGGGGACGTAGTACTTCGAATAGGGTTCTTTTTAAAGGGTTCCTTTAACGGATCCTATAAGGGATCCATGGTAGTCTTCTATGATATAGGGGCCTGAAGAATTAGAAGAGGGTTTTGTGGTACAATATAACATAACCATATTAAGGAACCCCTAAAGATAGCCCCTGTATTAAGCCGAACCCCCCACCCCCCCAAACCGAACCATGAATAGGGTGAAGGGTTTAGTGTGCGCCAACTGCTTAAATCTCTTGAAACCACTTAAGTAAATGCAAACCACGCGAATCTTTTCCAAAGTCTAAGCCGTGAACCTCCAACCCGAATCCCACCTTTCCAGAACAAGACCACATGAAGCGTGCTAAAGCCCAAACTCAATCCCTGAAGCAGTCCAGCGGCCAGGATGAAATTCATCAAGCCTTTGGCATCATATGAAAGATCTAAAGCCAATCTATATAGAGCCTCCCAAAACATGCACAAACTCTACACCTTGAAAGTTGTTTATCCAGCAGAGCCCTAGACCTGAACCCATAAACGCTACATGCATCCCCCGGGTGCTGAACGCAAAAGGTGCTAGTGAGCCTCCAACCCTAAACCCGAAACCCCTAAAGCCTAATCCCAAACCTAAAACCTTAAACCTGAAACCTTAAACCCAAACCTAGAACCCTAAACCTGAAACTTTAAAAAACCCAAACCTAAAACCCTAAACCTAAAACCTTAAACCCGAACCTAAAACCCTAAACCCAAGCCTAGAGCCCCCAAACCCAACTCGTAGGATGGTCCCCGTGATGCTCGCTGAGCTATCTTCGGGCTCCTGCGCCCGGCTCGGGGCTTCACGTTTAGGGTTTAGGGCTTAGGGTTTGGGCGCAGGTCTTTCTGCCATAGCCTACTCGTTTTTGTGGTGACGGCCCGAAAATTCACAGATGTACATGCATATGTATATGTATATGTATATATATAGACAAAAACATATTCACACGTTTTAACATGGAACATGGAATGACACTGCAGAAAAGTGATTTGGTTGGATAGGTGTACTAGGTGTACCTTGAATCATGCGTAGACGAGTAGGTAAGCTTTAACCTGTGTGCTATAATCCCACTATAATCCCAACATACTCCCACAGGCCCAAAGGTTAACCTTTGGTTCCCCAGGATACTGGACAAGCACTTGGAGGGTCGGGGGACTTAGTAACTAGTATTTTGGAGACTTACAAGAGCTACTTATAAGTACCATAACCCAAATTACGGTCCCTTTTAGGGTACTTATAAGTCTACTTACTACCCAGGGAGGGGCTTGGGAATCTCAGAGAGCTTCATGTGCTTCGAGGGTGCAGGGCGTTTAGGCATTACCGCTTGAAGGCTTAGGGCTAAGACTTTGGGGTTTTAGGTCTTACGGGTGTGCAGTAGGGCTTACAGTTTATATTTGGTATTTAGGGTTGCGCAGCATTATACTACTGTAAGAGTTTGCAGTTAGGTAATTTTCTGCCGTCCTTCCCTGAACTTAGCCACATGACCCTGGTCAGTTTAGGACGTGCCAGGCATGTTGCCTCGAGTTTGAGGCTGTAGAGCTAAGACACTATGTGTTCTTGGCGTTCTTCTGGTTGGCTCTTAGGACTTTAACTTTTTGGGTTTCTGTATGAACCATAAGAAGGAGGCTGAAAGTTTAACTTTTAGGAGGGTTCAGAAGTCAGCCAAGTGTTGAGGCGCAAGATGTTCAGGCAACGTTGTTTCAAGGCTGGCCCCCGAGAGACAGAATGCCAGGTGGCTGTAGTGCTTGGAGGGTCGGGGGACTTAGTAAGTAGTTATTCTATAGGCTTATAAGTACCATAACCCAAATTAGGGTCCCTTTTAGGGTACTTATACGTCTACTTACTACCTACTGATATAGGGTCCCTTATTTTCCGAAGCTACCATATTGTCTTGTTGGTGTCTATCAGGGGCTTGGGTTTGGTTTAGGGTCCACGGCTTTAGGGTCTTGGGTTGGCATAGAATAAGCACCCAGCTCTCAATACTGTAGGACCTGGAACCTTATAAATAAGGGTACTATAATAAGGGATCTATAAGGGTTAGTGTAATGGATCTATCAGGGCACTATAAGGGTAATGTAGGAACCTGATTAAGAAACCTTGGGCCTTTGTTAGGGCTCCTTGTATGAATCGTACTATTTTGGGGTTCTAGGCTAGTTCTAGGCCCAGGGTTTTTTAATCAGGTTCCTACATTACTATCCGACCATCTCAACACCGAACAAGAAGTTCTAAGCCCGGCCTCAGTCCTGACAAAACTCCCGAACCCGGAAGCCTGCAAAGCTTACAATCTAAATCCCTAGACCACACCCTGAAGCCTGTTTTAAGTCTAGGCGGTGCAACCATAAACGCCAGTCGAAGACCTGCAGTTTCAGTGTTCATTTGTACATCCATAAAACCCTACACCCTGAAGCCCCTTTTCTTGAAAGCCCATGGGTGTGCGCGTAGTAGTTGCAGACAGGCTCTCCAGAAAGCAGGTTGCTTTAGGGCCTCGGGCCCTGCAGCCCAGTCAACTAAGCCCTAGACCCCAAGCCTTATTCTTCCCTAAAGCCCTAAACCCTAACAAGCGGCACTTCCTAGATGGTGACCCCGACAATGCAAAGGCTCTGAAGTTTTAACGGCTGCGGGTGTGTGGAGCTCTGTAACTTGAGGGTTTAGGTCACCCAGGTCTTGGCATGTCTGGATTTGTGAAAGACACAAGCATGCAGGGCTGTTGAGTGTTGGTTCTCTTCCTCAATGTTACAAACTGCTGTTGTTTCGATTCCTTTCTTTTCCGGCCCCGTCGCGAATCACAAGGCTTCTGAGCGGATTTTGGAGACTACTAAATGCTGGACTTTGTCCGAACTCCACAATGCACCATCTGAACCTCCGCGCTTAGAGAGTCTACCTGGGCCCCAACAGTATGTAGAACAATAGCCTCTTATAGGTATTGGGCCATTATGTTACCTACTTTTGAGAGTTTACCAGTCAAACCTGACTGACGAGCCAGCCTCTTTAAAGTTATGCAGCCCGAGGCTGGAATCCAAAGGCTATAGTTTATTGTTTAGTTCGTGTGCCATGGTTTTCACTATGTTAGTAATGTAGTAGACCTTGCATGATCTTGCATGCAAGTATATACTTCTTATTGTTTGAGTGTGTATGAGTATTGGGCACTTGGGAAGGTTTATTTCGACCCAACATCGGTGTGGCTGACAGAGGGCTACGCGAGCTCCCATGTAGCTTCTATCCAATGCCCCAACACTGAAGATCAATACGAAACCTAAATCCGAAACTGCTGTGATTTTTGGCATGTGGGTCTTGGCATGTATTGGCTATTTACGGCTTCAGGTGGGTTGAGCTGAAACCTTGGAACCCAAAGCACTTAAACCCTGCCTGAAACCGCTCCAGAATCCAAGCCGCCTTGGAAACGCGGATAGACTTTCAGTTTCGAAGCCCGAGCCCCTGAACCCTACTTAAAGGATCATGAAACTTAGTAACTAGGGTTATAATTTGGGTAACTATACTTATAATTACTTATAACCCCAATTAGAGTACTTATAACCCTACTTACTACGTCCCATGATCCTCCAAGTAAGCCATGTTCGGGCCCTCTGCTTCTGGCAGTGGATGTGGTGTTAGCTCAGGATCGGATCCCCTTGTCTTTAAAGCTTGCGGATGCACAGTCCACAGTCTGTTTCGCGACTTTGTGTCCACACAGAATCCTTAAGGGTCCATCATATAGTACATACATTGGCCTTACAGTACTCCCTACATAGCTTATATGCTATATGGGTACATGGACCCTTAGGGAAACAATCCCCCCATCAAACCCGAAACCCCAAAACCTAAACCCAAAACCCGAACCCCCAAAACCTAAACCCTAAAACCCGAAACCCTAAACCCCCTAAAAAACCCGAAACCCCCATGGACCCTCAGGGAAGGCTTTCCGGGTTCGGTGAAAAGCTATCATACGTGTTGTCGGGTGGGGGCCTGCCTTGGAGAAGCCTGACTCTCCAAGGGTCCAAAGGACCCAAAAAAGAAGGTACTTGGGTTTAGGGGTTTAGGGTTTAGGGGGGTTTAGTTAGGGGTTTAGGGTGTAGGGTTTAGGGTTTAGGATAGTAGTTATGTAGGTTCGTATTTGGAAGAGTATATGATTATTGGGTACTTGGGCCCTTGGGGACTGATCCAGTGCCATTGTAGCCAATGCTGATGTTTCTACGCACGCCAACGTGCAAGAAAATCGACAGCTCATGCATGCAGGAAAGCGGAGTAATGTAGGGGCCTTAATAATTAGACTACGGTTTTGGAGTAGACTATACTGAATTGTAGCATATCTATATAATAAGGAACCCCCCAAGCCCTATTCTAACTATTCAGGCCCCTACAGGCCCCTACATTACTTAAAGGGTCATGGGACTTAGTAACTAGGGTTATAATTAGGGTAACTATACTTATAGTTACTTATAGCCCCAATTAGGGTACTTATAACCCTACTTACTAAGTCCCATGATCCTCTAAGTACATTAGGTTATAAGACTTATGCAGATCGGGTTGGATTCGAGGGGCCTCGGAGGTTCTGCAAGGAGGTTAGTCGGGGTTACTTGAATTGCGCTTGTGTTCTAGAGTTTGAGTTACCTGTAAAGGCCTGAGGCTTTGCACAATTTACGCTTGAATCAATCCTCGCTGGCTGGAATTGTGGCTGAAGGTTGCAGGTTTGATTTGTGGGTGAAGGTTGCAGGTTTAGGGCTTAAGGTTTTGAAAGTTTCGGGTTGCAGGATGTCGAGGTTTTATCCCTAACCCCGATGCCCTGAACCCAAAGCAGTACAAGCGCTAATCCTTGAACCCGGAGCATGATCTGTTTTGAGTTCAGACTTTGGCCGCTTTTAAAGAGCCAGGTTCTCTGGCATTTCTTGGATGTTTGGCTATTAAGACGTGCGCCTTAAGGTTAAGGGGTTTAGGGTTTAGGGCTTAGGGAACCCAGACCTGAAACTAGGCCCCGTAAATATTGCACGCCGACCTTGGTAGAGCAGGAATCGGGCGTACTGGATCCCCATACTGAAGGCTTAAGATGCTGACACTGCGCCGTGGGCTCCTCCATGCATGGGATATAGAAGGGTTGCCTGGGCCCCAACAGCATGTAGAATACTCGCCTTTTATAGCTATTGAGCCATTATGTTTATTACCTACATTTGGCGGGTTTGTGTGAGTGTTAACATAGCAGCAGCAGGATTGGTGTCAGGGCATGCGGGCTGAAGGTCAGCAGTAGGGGGTATAATTGTGTTCCCAGAGACTCATATATATATATATATACACATATATATATAGATATATATATATATATATATATATATATGAGCGACGGCTTTTATTTGTGTTTATACTACAGTACTTTGAAACGAGATAACCCCGTGCAGTATTTTTGTTGTCGGAACTAGCCCTACTAGGGGAACGAGATAGGGGCACCGCTTCAAACGAGATCAAGTATATTTAGTACTAACGATACTTGAACGAGATCGACTTTTTCTGCCAGTACTTAACATGATGAAACGAGATAGGGGCACCGCTTCGAGATAGTGTAATTGGCCCGAGCAATAAATAAACGCAGTGGCTCATATATATATATATATACATACATATACATATATATATATATATATATATATATATATTATCCCTCAATCAAGGAATATACCTTAAGTTGCACTGGGATCCCTAATATGACTTAAGGTATATTCCTCAATAACTAAGGGATATTGGAATCTCTGGGTTTCGGTGACTGCATGGTTTGGGTTTCCTTTCGGGGATGCTAGCGTCGTCACACGGGGCCCCAAGGTCTGAACTACGGTTGATGACATAAATCCTGCATGACCCATAATAGGGAATATACCATAGTTCCCGTACTTTGGGGTCCTTAAGGTATTGCAGGATTTATAGCATCAACAGTATCTGTCTACTTGCCGATCGTGTCGATCCATCCATATGGGTAGTTGTCAAAATTAGGGTCCCTTTTTGGGGTACCCTAAATAATAGGTGCCGTATCATATTAAGGACCCAACAAGGACCATGATTTTGACAACCACCCATATCTAGCTTGCCATGCTCCATATTCACTACCATTATGGAATGACGTAGCGAAAGGCCATCCCTGTTATGGTTTTCCGAGGGCCGAATTCCATAATGTGGTAGTGTATATGGACCCTCTGGGTTCATAGTGCATATGCATATATGCTTCGGAGCGATAAAGAAGGCTGCAATTAAAAAAGTCTTGCAACCTCTCCGACAAGCCGACACTTCCGCAGCCACCCAGTCGGCTCCGGACCTTGCCGAGGGTCGAGAGCAGGAGGGTGTGGAAGACCATGATGATTCATCTGGCTACGAGCACGGCAAGATACCGATATCTACAATCTGCAAGAAAGGACAAGTCAGGGCAAGAGCAAATGTGTATTGGTAGAGTTTAGAACCTAGAGTCTAGAGCAACAAGATCACAGTCCTAATAATTAAAGCCACGGGGACAACGCCGGAGGATTGTATAGGACTCCAATCGTCTGGTCACGGTTACACCGCAGTTTACTCCAGTCTTTTGCGCTCGTAAGGTGCTCAGAAACAGAGGAATCAACGACTAGACACACAACTTCGAGAAGAGCTTCCAGCCAAAGCTACTCAACGAAAGTCATTTGCAAGATTTCCGACCGAATCTCAACCGGACGGTTTTGCTTGAGCTGGGCTCAGCCATGAACCACAAGGTGGGCGAGCTCTCGAATTCGGATTAGTAGTCCCTATATAGGTACTTTGGGGCCAATGTATATACTGTTTGGGCACATGGACCCTTAGAATATGCAACCCTTGTCGTGAGTGTAGGGCCCCAAGACTTGCCGACCCCATCGGCCTTTTCAACTTAGTTGGAGCATGCGGGGGGTTGTCCATGGAGTCCATGGCCGGGGTTTCGGGTGCAGGGTTTAGGGCTTTGAGGGTGCTTGGAGGGTCGGGGACTTAGCAACTAGATATTTCGGAGACTTATTATAAGTACCATAACACCAATTAGGATCCCTGTTAGGGTACTTATACTTCTACTATACTCTACTTATTACCTACTTACTAAGTCCCCCGACCCTCCAAGTGTCGGTCACCTACACAACAGGACACTTGCAACCTTTGGTGTATAGCTTCCCGTCCACCGAGGCGTTAACATTCTGGCTCCTCCCTTTAGGTCCCAAGCCCCCAGCTCAATCCTGGACACCAAACCCTCGACACCAAGCCATCAGCTTTCTAGCCCTGCCCATGACCCCAAAATGCTAAATGTCTCGGGATGTCCCTCCCCCCCTCACCCCGTAAACGTCAGTACCGAGGGGCGGGCCACGGTAAGTGTCGAACTGCCTTTTCTAGGGTTAGGGTTTCGTCGTGTCCCAGGTTTGCATGATGAGGGGCAGGGTTTAAACTTAAGGGGGCTTACGTACCTACAGCAGCCGATTGCTACAACTTCTTGGATCAATGGAAGGTCTGGCTTGCCTTAGACTTCCTATCATAAGTGATTACAAACAAAATGCAAAGTCATTTTAATAAAACTAGTAGAACTGAATATCATATAGCTGTTAAACACCAACTAAACATGTATTATATCAATACCCGGAATAGTTCAACTTTATGGAGATCTTCAGTAAGTTAGAACTCAACCCTACAAAATTGATCAGAAATATGTCATTCATACTTATATATTCACTCATCAATCCACACAATGTCATTGTTTGTGAGAACATGTCAACACATTCTGTTTGCAAGCGAGTAGCCTTTTTTGAATTCTGGGCTGAGCCATCAGCCAGTAGTAGTGGTGTTATATATCGAACTGGAACGAAGAGGGACCCTAACACAACCAACATCATCCCCTAAACCCCCAAACCTAGACCGTTGATTAGGGGAGCTCTGCATCGGGCAGGTGGAACACCCTGCAGCAGCACCTTGCCTGCAAGCGGTGGAGGAATAAACGGTTTAGAGTTTAGGGCCAGGGTTTAGGGTTTAGGTTCTTCGAACTGCATCTTTGATTCCGGGTGGTATCAGCCTCAGATTTGTTGGGCTGCTATGCACTAGACCTTTGCTTTGAGCTTTGCTCGTAGCCTCTCAAGCAGGTCTTCAGCGGTTTGAGACCCCCAAAGGGTCCAAGTATCATTATAGTAGGTACTTAGTAGGTATTTGGGCCCCAACGTATATACTATGCTATTACTTGGACCCTTTAGGACCGAGAAGTTAGAAGACTGAGGCTCGAGAGGGCAAAATTCGGTAGACTGCATCCTAGCCCTAATCTGTCTGGTTCTTACCAAGAGGCTCGTACCCTATTCTTTTTTAGTGCGCCTACCTTTTAAGAAAACAGGTCCTAACCATAAAACTCGGTATCCTAAGCAAGGGGTAGGGTATGAGCCTCTGAGTAGGAGGGAATAGGGGAATGGACCCCTATGATAGCCCTTGAGGTCCCCTGTAATAGTCCCAATACTTGGAGGATCATGACACTTAGTAAGTAGGGTTATAAGTACCCTAATTGGGGTTATAAGTAGTTACAAGTATAGTTACCCTAATTATAACCAGAGTTACTAAGTCCCATGACCCTTTTAAGTACTAACAGCCAGACAGTATTTCGGTAGAACACACCTGTCCTGCAGTCGGTGGTCGCACCTGGCTTGACATGAATCTCGCTCCAATGTGCATCACATGCTGGAGGAGTTTAGCTAAATCAGTCTGAGCTTCAGCGGGCTCCAGAAACAGGGAGCAGAGCCAGTCCTGGAAGGTTCATGAGCAACTGCTAGCAGACTTAGACGTACCTTGACTTGGGTGATGGCTCTAGTTCATGCATTTATAGACTCATAGGTATCATAACCCAACTCCCCGAACCTCCAAGCACCGTGCACCATATTTCTCAAGCATAAACCCTGTAAACCCTGGGAGACTCCAGCATGTGGCCTGGCGTGGGTACTCATGGGCCCACAAATCAAGTCATGCGCCCTCAATCTTCGTCCCCAATCCGTAAACCCTCAGGGTCAAGTGCGGGATAGTAGCATTGCTAGCACTGCAAAGCCCTAAACCCCCTAATGATTTTGGTTTAAGTTTGACGGCGGTTGGCTTGGGAGTTGGGATTCAGGTTCCGGGCAGTTTTTTCAGGGTCCATGCGCGCAATTGTTTTTTCTTTGGCCATAGAGTAGCCCCTGCAAAGATATTGTGGGGAGGCACATGGACTAGCCGATTACGAATAGGGCTCAGGAGTTCAGTTGACTCTTTTTCATCCCGCAAACCAGCACGGAGCCTAAAAGTGGTGCGCTTACTAACTAGACTCTTAACTCTATTCTCAATCCTGCTCCCCATTGACCCCAAACTCAACTCTAGATGATGCCCGAGCTGCAAACCCCTGAGGGTCCATGTACTCATACAATACATACATTGGTCTTAAAGTACCCCCTATATAGGTACAATGGGGCCAAGGTATATGCCATGTGGGCACATGGACCCTTCGGGAAACAATCCCCCCTAAAGTTTAAAAGCCCCCAGACCCCTAAACCCAAAACCTAAACCCTAAAACCTGAAACCTTAAACCCTAAAAAACCCGAACACCCCCCAAAAAAAAACCCAAGGCGCGGCGTACTCCCCAGGCGCCGCGGGCATCGCAGGTCCAGGAGGCTGGCACACTCAGTTCTCGATGCTACTTGGAGGTTCATGGGTACCCTTAGGCCCCATAGTAGTTCCTTTTTGGGATTACCTTATAGAATTCTGAATATGAACCCCAAAAAAGAACCACTATGGGGCCTATGGGTAGTTATAAGTGGGGTTATAGGGGTTATACGTCCTCGGATTATAACTATATTTATCCTACTTATATACCACGTATAACTACCCATGAACCTCCAAGTACAGGTCCTAAACACCCAAAGGCTCCATGTAGCCATATCGTAGGTACTTAGGCCTTAAAGTACCCATATAGGGACCCCTTGAAGGCCTAAGTACCTGCTGTATGGATACATGGAGCCTTTGGGACAGAAACCCTAAAAGGGAACCCTTGAGGGGAATAGGGTTTATGATTTTGAATTTGGGGCTGATGCGGGGTTGGTATATTGGGTTTGCGTCCGTTTGGAGTGTCGGGCGCCTGTGGCTATGAAGGCTCGATTCTTTTAAAGCTTAGGACGCATAGCGTTTGAAGGCCTCTAAACCCTAAACCCTGAAGCCCGTAATCCATGTGCGCAATAACCCGAATATCCCTGCAGTAAAGCCCGAACAGTAAGCCCGGCGACCCTAACCTCTGTGTCCTTCAAATAAACGGGTGTCGGTTTTAGATAGCGTCCCTTCTATACAGCGATACATTCGACAGAAATCGGGACTGTTGCATCGACGCCTAGATACCCCAAGGGTCCAAAGGACCCAATATAATCAGGTACTCGGTTTTAAGATAGTAGTTATTTAGGTTAGGATTTTGGAGAGTATATGATTATCAGGTACTTGGACCCTTGGGGAGAAGCACCGCTTTTCTGAAGGTTTGGGGCCACAACCTCAAAGAGGAGATGCGGGGCCCTCGGCGAGTTTTGGATTGTTTGCGGTTTAGGCTAGGTTGCTTCTGGGAGCTTAGAGTTCAGGGGTCAGGGTTATAAGTTATGTATGGTTTAGGGGTAATTAGGGCTCAGGATTTCTGGTTTAGTTGATGTTTTCGAGGACGGGGCGCTTGGGGTTTAGGGTTTACAGACTCGCAGGCAGAGGTTTTGAATCAGTCTTGGCACGGTTTCAGGATCAATGCGTCTTTATGGTGATAGGGATTGGGGCTAGGCGGCTAGACTTAGACGGTTATCGTTTGTTGGAGGGTTTCGGGTTGTACGGCTCAGGGGTGTGGAGTTCGAGGATTGCCCGGTTATGGTGTGTAATGAGGGTTATAGTCATAGTGTTAATAGTCTTCAGTGGAGTTACAGGGGCTCGTTTCGAGTCATAAGTTCATAGGGTTTCGGGCCAAGGCGCAGGCATGCTGCGGAGTTTGGGAGATGCTATTTGCAGGGGTTTTCCATTAATTCTGCCGCTACATATACAGAGTGAATTGTAGTCCTTAAAACCCAAGAGGTTGACCCCCTTGTGTCCACTAGAGGGTTTAGACTTGAGGCTCTGGAACCCGGCAGATTTTGTCAGGTGAAGCCTTGAATTGCTTCCGCCATCGAACCCGCTTCAACCCACGAAGGTGCTAGTAATCAAGCTTCAAGTCGGTCACATAATAGTAAGATTTTCCGGGTTTAGGGTCTATTAGGGTCTAGGCTTTGGTGCTTTCTTGTTTATTTCGGTATAGGGTCCTAAGTTCTAGAGGCCTTGTCCTCAGCCATCGAATGCAACCGCCCAGACGTAAATTGTGCGTCGCGGCGGAGAACTACTCCTGCGTCGCGATAGAGGCAAGATCTTCGATGTTCCCATTGCGCACCGACAAGCCTTCATGGGGTATGTTCCATTCCCCAAAGCTCCATGTGCCCATACAGAATACACTTAGGGTCTGACTGTGCCCATAATTGATTTTAGGAGCCCTATTAAGGTCAAAATTTTAGTCTAAATATATGTCCTATCTAGTCTAGGTACATGGAGCCTTGGGTACCCTCTAACCCAAAACCCTGAGTCCTTACATCCGTGAAAGACGTTGACGCAGCTTCCTCGACTCTTGGTCTGCCGCCTCTTGACTCTCAAACCCTAAAGTTTGACCTTAACCCAGGTGCGACATTTGTTAAGGTTAAGGAAATATGCCATATTAAGGAACCTCGAAGAAGGTAGGGTTTTGGGGGCTAGAAGTATTATAAGGGGCCTCAACAATTGCCTATACTATTTTGGGGGGGGGTTGTATAATGGGCCCCAACACCTTGTTCTGATTATTAAGGCCCCTAAATGCCTTATAGAGCCCTTACAGAACCCTTTTAAGGAACCCTTTAAAGGAACCCTATTCTAATTATTAATGCCCCTACAGTAGGTGTTGCCTTTGTATGTTGCGGGCCAGATGAGGTCCGTGATAAGTAGGGGGCGCCTTAGGTGGATGTCGGACAGTGGCCGTTTGTTTTTGAGGCTTCTCTGACAGTTCAACTCCTCGCGAGCGCGTGACAGCCTCGGCAAGTTCTTTAGAGAAGCTCAGGAAGCTGGAAGGAGTTTGTTTTTTGAGGCTCTGATGCCCACAGTCTTCACGCCGTGAGTTGCAAGCGGCTATTCCGTCACCAGGGATGCAGTCCGACTGGCATCCACACCCCTGTAAAGACGGAAATGGTGTGGGGCATTATCACGTCGAACACCATGCTTGGCTGCAGGGGCTTGGCCGACAAGAACTGCCAAGATCTTCTCAACAACCTCCATGCGGCCCTTCTTCCCATTGACACGACCTTCACCGCCGATGTTTGGATCAAGCGCTCGAGTTTGCGAATCTCAAGTGCCGAGCCCGCCGTGCCCTTTGGACGCCATTGCTGCCAGGGTGTTTGGGTTTCAAGCGAATACATCCCGAACCTCAAGCAGGCCCATACTCCACGTGAAGCCCAAATCCAGAACCCCGCGTATCAAGCCTCGCACTCTTTTTTCGTTGGCTGTGGCATGTTGTGCCTGTAGGCTTTGAGCTTTCGGCATGAAAGGCCACCTTAGACCCATGGCCACCTCAAACCTAAAGTTCCGAAAGACCCGCAAAACCATAATTAAGCCCTGAAGCACGGACCATACCCACTCGCTCCTGCCACCCTGCCCGCGAATAACCAACCCTTTCTCCCTGAAGCGTGACGAAGTCGAGACTATTGGCTGTAAGCAGCAGTTTCGAGCCCTCAAGCCCTTGCTTCTCTAAAGCCCCTAAGCCTTCAGACACTCCTCACCTCAAACCTTATTTATTTCACGCATCCAAATTCCATAACATCAGTCCCGACATCTCTTCGCAAGGTCCATTTATACACCCAGACAATCATCATCATCATCGTCATCATCAACATCATCATCGTCATCATCATTTTTAGCATCATCAACATCATCCGCGACAGGAGAGATTATGGTGACATCTTCATCACCAAGAGAAATCACCCCGCCCCCTTCCTCCCGTCCGCCTCTCCGAATTCACAAATTGACAGTTTCCCAAAATAGGGGACCCTTATGTATACAGTACCCGAAATAGTAGGATCCCTATTGTAAGTACCCCAAATAAGGTATCCCTAATTCTCGGAAACTCTAAACCCTAAACCCTTTATAGAACCCTTATAGATCCCTTTAAGGAACCCTTTATTAAAGGATCCCTTTAAAGGATCCCCTAATTCTCGGAAACTTTGAAGTTGAGAGGCGCTCGTTCCGGGGGTCATCGCCTCTCCAGCAGGGCCATTCGGCCCCTCGGCTGTTTCAGACTGTCAAGCACCCTCACTATGGGGTTTAGGGTTGGTAACCCTCATAGGTGCCCTTAAGCTCTAGTCTCATTAGGAATTAGTATGCATTATTGTTCATATAAAACCCAAGAGAATATTAACACTAGTGTTTTTGTTATGGTTGTAAGGGGGGTATTGTACTATAGTAAGCCTCATAGGTACCCTTAAGGGAACCTATAGACCCGTTTTTGAAAAGAACATTTAAGGAACCCTTCATTGTCAAGCATAGACCTTTATACCCAGACCCCCGGGTTGATCCAAAAAGTAGTCCTATAAAGTTCCCTTAGTAGTATAGGGCTCCAAATTAGGTGATCTACTTTCCAGATCCTCCCGGGGTCTGGGTAAGGCGCGAGTTCAAGCATGGATGGGCGTAATCTCACGCGGGAAGTTTCAAGTCTGAGGGCCCAGGTCTTCAACTATGTAAGCTCTTACACAGGGCTTCCAGTGCTTAGAGCCGATGGGATTTCTGGATATGAAGGTCGAGCCACCCGAATAATTTTCGTCAACCCGGCATTGGAGTCGCAAGAATATCATCTTGGACAAAGCTGCTATATTGTCTTTGCGGGCTTTAGGGGTTTAGGGTTCAGGCCAGCAGACAAAGCCTGGCAATTGAAGGCCATGACCCCACAGCCATCATCATGGTTACAACTATCATCAGCATTGTCCTCATGTCGGCATCGCCGTCATCATCACAGCAGAACTATCACGGTCATCCTCGTCCCATCGTGGTCACAGCCACCATCATCGTCGACTTCAGTCGTAGTAGCAGCAAGGACGGCACAGTATCGATCGATGCTGACGATAATCTTTGTTCTCTATTCTAGCATACTGAATCTTCCAGACCGATAGTAGCAGGGATATGACTGACGGGGGTGCCTGGTCGCTAAACCACTCGATCCCACAAGCTACACTGCTATACTTTAACTGCTACACGCGAGAAGCCCTAAGGTTGCGATCTGAGAAGCCCGAAGTACTTAGATCACATATTCTGTACTTTGCGTTCTTCTGGTTGGCTCTTAGGACTTTAACTTTTTGGGATTCTGTATGAACCATGGATAAGGAGGCTAAAAGTTTAAGTTGTAGGAGGGGTTCAGAAGTCAGCCAAGTGTACATTATGTGTATATATATATACATACAAATACACATGTAGATGTAGTTAGCTGCAGCAAAATTATGGGTTGTTGTTAGACCTTCTTCACCTGGTCAAGAGCCTTCTTCTGCTGCTGAGATAGCTACCTGCAGTACAATTACAGCGTGATGAAGTGCAACGTGGAATTGCATCCCGCGCGGACACCCAGGTCAGGGGGTTCAGGCGTTTCCGCCTCTGTTCCATTTTCAGGTCCTCGTACCCAAATACTATTCGTACTTAGGCCACGAAGGGTCAAGATTTTTATTGCTTGAGTGCCGGAACAAATTGGAGAGTTTGTGGAGCAAAGGATTTTCTGGTGTATGCGTTTCTGGAGAATTAATTTTTAAACCCTAAACCCCTAAATGGTTTTCAAGCTCCTGGTCTGGAGTTTTACACTAAGCTACCAAAGCCAACTTTTTGCGTGGTCCCTATTCGTAAGGCTCAAGGTTTGGGATTCCTTTCATCCGAGTCCGTCCAGGAATTTCTCTGGGGCATATTAGGATACTTCTTGTGCGCACCCTGAACCTCTATCATCATTTCGGCTTAAGTATCGACTAGCACTAAACCCTGAACCCGATGGCCCTAAACCCTGAACAACCCGGAACCCTAAACCCTGAACCCTAAACCCTATAGACCCCACCATAAACCCCAACCCCCTACACCCTAAACCCCCGTGCCCTAAAGATCCCTTACAGAGCTCTTAAAGGAACCCGCAAAGGATTCCTAAACGAACCCTTAACGGAACCCTTAAAGGCACCCTTACAGAAACCCTTACTCAAACTCTCATCCCTGAAAAGGAACCCTGGAAGGCACCCTTGAAGAACCCTGAAAGGAACAGAAAGGTACACCATGGGGCCCGTGTTATTCGTCTAGACTCGTTTCATTTTGTATTCTAGGGATCACATGCTTTCATACCACAGCATGCAGAGAGTTGACTCCAGTGTTAAACTATCGAGGCATACAAGTTGTATAGGAGCAGCAGCTAGGTAACGACGCTTCCGTATGTCCACACACATTTTTGTAAGACTCACTGAGTTTATGAACTGCTACGATGCCTTTGCCGAAGTGGCATGGAAAGAAAACAAGTGCCGCTAGCTGAAGGGTGGGGGGGGGGGGGGGGCGCGAACAACACAGTGTTTCTTTTGCTTTTGTTGGCGCCCTCCCGCCCCCCCACCCCTGAGCTATCCATATCTTCTGGACGATTTCTCCGAAAATGGTTGCAGGGGAAATCATCGAGTACATGGAATGACAGAAACCGATTCAAAACGAGTTGGTTTGGAGTTGAACGCACTTACACACGTGTTACACCACCCTTGTATTTCAAGAGTGATTGTAGCTATCAAAGGTGTGAAAATGCTGTGAATATGGGTCCCAAAGGGCGTTCCACCCTCCAGTCACAAGGAATCCTTAAGAACCCTTCAAGGAACCCTTAACGCCTGAATTTAACACTTATATAAACTCGAAACCCTAAACCCCCTAAACATTACCCTAAGGCCCCAAAGTAGTTCCTTTTTGGGGTTCGTATATAGAAACCTATAAGATAATCCCAAAAAGGAACTACTTTGGGGCCTATGGGTATACACTAAAGCCCTTAATGAGGGAACCCTAAACCCCTTAAACATTATATCCTAAAACCCTACACCCTAAACCATAAAACCCTTAATGAGGGTAACGCTAATCTCAGGCGCTTTGCATCACTTTCGCCGTGTCGGACGCCGCTGGCAGTCGGCCGAAGGGAGCGCCGATCTCAGGCTTTTGTTTAGGGATTGTGGTGTTTAGGGATTTAGGTGTTGGGTGTTTAGGGATCTCTAGAGTAGGGGTTTAGGGGCTTAGAGTTTAGGGTGTGAGGGTTTAGGGGTTTAGAGTTTAGAGGTTCAGGGATTTAGGGATTCAGGGGTTTAGGGCTTCGAGTTTAGGGGCTTGGGGTTTAGAGGTTTAGGGGTTTAGGGTTTAGAGTTTAGAGTTCAGGGGCTTAGGGGTTTAGGGTTTAGGAGCTTAGGGGTTCGGGGATTTAGGGCTTAGGGGTTTAGGGTCCCGGGGTTTAAGGGTATAGGGTCTAAGGCTTAGGGTGTTTGGTGTTTTAGCCCAAAGGGCCCAAAGTACTTACACCGTAAGATATCTATATTAGGAGTTGTGACTTGGGGCAGTATCCCATAACTATCAGCATCTAGGACCCATTGAATAGGTTTACGATCTGTTGGGTCTTGGGTTCAGGGGTTCAGGGTTTAAGGTCTAAGGGTTTGGCGGTTTAAATTAGGGCTGGACGACGCAGACTGCGGGGGAGCTGAATCTGCCAATGGTGTAAGGTTTAGGGGTCCAGTTTTGAGGTTTGCGGGTTTAATAGCGGGGCCTTAATTGATTACCAATACTATTTTGGTGGTTCCTTATTATAGTATAATGTGCCCCAAAACCCTATTCCAATCATCAAGGCCCCTATATTAGGGTTAGTTTAAAGTAAAAGCCAGAAAGTTGGAATATGATTATCCTAAGCCCATTATGGTAAATTATGAGGTATCCTATCATTAATCCATATTCCAACTTTCTGGAGTTCCCTTTGGTGGAGGGCTGGAGGAAGAGGGTTTAGGGACTAAGAAGGATGTTCAGGGTCTGCCAGAACCCTACGAAATTGATGGCACTTGAAGGGTTTTGGGGTTCCTTAGCTCTCTGAGCGGTTCCCAAAAGGGTTGTATAAGGTTTCTATCCCTACGAAGTCCCAGCTCAAAATCCTGCAGGGTTTAGCCTTAGATGTTTTCAGCCCTTGTCAGGTGATTTTCGTGTGTATGTGCAGGGATTACTGCTTAAACTCGCATTTATCTCACTGACGGTGTCAAGAGAAACACCTGCGGGTTTTTGCAGACCAACTTGCAGAATGAGGCCTTCAGTTTAGGTGAGTTCCGGGTGTTGGGGGATTTACGGTTCAGGGTTTGGGATCTAGAGTTTAAGTTCAGGGTTGAGGTTTTGTGGGCTTCGGTTTAGTAGAGTTTGGGGATGGGATGTGGAGGCTGCCTTCGCTCAGGCTTTACTTTGTACATACCTTGGCTTTAAAGTGGTCCCTGTATCAGTAGTAGTTGAGTTTAGGGCCAGGGTATATGCGATTCGGGCGCATGGACCTAGTGTTGCTTTGTTTTTGTGCGGCACACAGATCTGCGGTTTGGGGTCTGGCAGCTTCGTCATTTGCTGTTTATGTAGGATTTCGGGTTAGGGGTTTGGGATTTTAGGATTATTGAAACATGCGTTCTGAGATGATTTAGTCTCCGTGGATGTTTGTTCCCTGAGCTTTCGAACCTAATGCTTCCTTGCGCTTGAGCCACTGCCCTGCCTGTCAACGGCAAGTATAGTTGTTCTTGGACCGCGAAACGTGTCCCTGACCCCGATTCGTTTCAGTGCAGAAGGTGTGTCCCAAAGCGTCCAAGTATCATTATCGTAGGTACTTAGTAGACTTAGTAGGTATTTGGGCCCTGAAGTATGTACTATACTATTACTTGGACCCCTTGGGTGTGGCTAGGGACTAGGTTTGCTTGTGCAAGATAAACACGAAACCTTCCCGGAGCACAACCCCCAAGCCCCAAGCCCCATCAACCCTAAACCCTAAACCGTTACAGATTCACTCGGAACCCCTAAATTCTCCTTCCGTAGACCCACGAAACTCGTCCAAACCAGTTTCAATCGCGCTCACGCCCCATAAATCCGTGTTAGCCCTTCGGACACCCTAATATGGAACGTGCCTGCGACTTTCTGGAGTTCGAGACTCGAGTCGGCAAAGGTGTCGTCATGGAGGTTCAACTTCCATTTGGACCTCCACAAGCATTTCTGGCACGAGGAGAGCCCCGGCCAGTTGAGGTGGAAGATAGTCAGAGTTAGTAGAAACACATACCTGAAAGCCTTCGAAGTCGCACGATGTAGTTTTCTACAAAATTGCTCCCAAAGCCCGACTCTGCCAGCGCAGGGTTCAGGGGCTTTATATCCGAGACGACGCACCAAGGCTCAAGATAGTTGAAAGTCCTGATATAGTACGGTGGTTGGGCACCAAAGCCCGAACAAATCTGGGCTCTCAGAGTCTGCGGAAGATAAACCCGCTAATTAAAGACCAAAAAAGCTCCAGAGTCCGAACGTGTTGCAGGACTTCTTGGAGACGGCTTTCACGAAAGCGCAGCTGGAGCAGCACCGTGCGCAGGCCTGCCCTACCCCTTTGCGTTTCAGAGTTGGGTTAGGAGCCTCTGCCCACAGCTTCCGATGTGTATGTTGTATGCTCGTACCTTAGAGCATAAGGAATATATATATATATATATATATGTATATATATATATATATGCTCGTACCTTAAATCATATATTAGAGGTCCTACTTCGAGCTTTCTGGCGTAGAGTCCTCTTCCAAACCGACTTGCACCTGCGTCAGAAGGAGAAGCGCTTAGGGTTTAGGAAGCAAGACCCTACCCAACCCCCACGACAATTGTGGTATGTGTGGGCTATGACCCCGTACTTCGAGGGTATAGCCATACGACGCAGTAAGGTGGAGCCACAAGCCCACCCTGAACCCCAGTATTCCAGTGTATACGCAATCAAGGAAGAAGAAGTTGGAGCCGCAAGCAAACCCTACACCCTAAACCCTACGGTTTAGGGTTTAGGTTTTAGGGCACCTTTAAAACAAACCCTACCTCATGCACTGCTGCTCGAAGCCAGGGGATTCGCGGCGAAGAGTTCGCTGAGCAGCTGCTGGCAACCTGCCTGGCAAGGGCCTTTGCTGGGCATTGTTGGAAACAAACCTGGGTCTAGAGTTTAGGACGTGCCGGGGATGTTGGCTGTTGACCGAATAAGGACCTGCTAATGACTCGCTGAGCTTCGTGCGATGTCGGGTCAGTGCACACGCGGGTCGAGCCTTGGGGGGAGGGGGCCATTACTTGGAGGATCCTGGGACTTAGTAAGTAGGGTTATAAGTACTCTAATTGGGGTTATAAGTAGTTATAAGTACAGTTACCCTAATTATAACCCTAGTTACTAAGTCCCATGATCCTTTAAGTAGGGCTTGAGGGCTTCACCGAGGCAAAGGGGCTCAGGGACGTAAATGTGGGGTGCACCCTTCTTCCCAGACCATGGGCTCGCAACCAAACTTCTTATAGAAACTCGTCGGCCTCAAAACCCGTATATAATGTAGGGGCCTTCATAAGCAGAATAGGTTTGTTTCTGTTTTTGAGCGGGGGCGGGGGGTGGTCATTCTTATAGCTATAGTACAACATACATACCCCCAAACCCTACTACTACTATTATTCTAATTATGAAGGCACCTACATTACCCAAAAGCCCGAACCTTCTTGTTCGCCCCCACGAAGCTGAAATGCCTTGCATTGATCCCAGTCATGGCATCCTTGGTTTTGGCTTGGGTTCCCTTACTTCCAAGCGTGAAAAACAAAAAAGACACCTAACGGCCCTAGAATCCCCAAAATCGTTAGCCCTAAAGTTCACAAATGCTGGAGTGCCAAATCCCACAGCCCTAAGCCCTGTGATTTTAAATGCTGCAAGCCTAAACCCAAAACCCAATCCCTCTTTTCTCCCAAGGTGCTCACCGAAGATACCCAGTATGTCCTTTTCAGCTCTGAGAACCAGATCGACCAATCGCCCGGGTCCTGGGCAGTGGCCGAGAGTCAGAGACACAAACATCTAGGAGCACTAACACATTAGGCTAAGCTGTAAAGACATGAATAATAAACCAAAGACCTAAACCCAAAAGAGATTCAAAAAGCCCTGACCCTGAACCCTAAGCAGATTCAACACTAGGCCCTTGGATTCTTGGGAGTTTCAGACATTCGGCGGCCTGAACGTCGATTTCTGGGGGGTAGGAGCCTTCATGATGCCCCCCCTTTACCACCTAACAAAGGTACCCATCTTTTTTCAGAAATCCCTTCTTGAGTATCGGACCCCGGACACAGAATTCCTGAAGCCATAGAATACTATCCCGCCTAGCCCAGGAAGCTATGACGTACTGCGATCCCGAGGACTCTAAGTTGGAGAAGGTCGCTGTAGCATAATGCAGGGACCTGATCAAGAAACTTTGGCCCTAGAACCCAAAAATAGTACGAGTCATGTAAGGAACCCTAGTCAAGGCCCAAGGTTTCTTAATCAGGTTCCTACATTAGGGTGCGTAAACCGCACGCCATATGGTAAGATGTTTTCGATAGACTACCCTATGCTTCCTTGGAACTTATTATTGGGTCCTTAAGGAGTGTAGGTACCTCACTATAACCCAAAGGGTCCATGTACCAAATAGTATATGCTTTGGCCTTAACGTACTCCCTATGTAGGTACTTTGGGGCCAATGTATATACCATTTGGGCACATGGACCCTTAGGGTAAGGTCCTTGGAAGCAACGGGTAAGTCCACAATCTCAACCTCTACATGCTGCCTTCGGCACACAAGGCGTAAATTTGGGTCATGCGAGCCTTCGGCTAGGGTTTAGGGCTTTAGGGCTTTGGGTTTAATTAGGGTTTAGGGATTTTGGGTTTAGGTTTCAGGGTATAGCTACGGTATGTTAACCAAACGAATGAAGGTGAAATTCATTACAACTGAGAGAGATCGCTTCGTCTCTTTATTCACAAGGCCCAGACTTGCCAGGATCATCCTCATAGGTGTGAACAAAGGTTCCGAAACCCTAAACCCCTAAACCCCTAAACCCCTAAACCCTAAACCCCTAACCTCTAAGCCCCTAAACCCATCCTAAACCCTAAACCCCTAAAGCCTAAACCGAGCACATCTGCGATTTCTTCGGCCCAGGATTTCAGTCTCTAGCTCGCTGAATCAGCATCTTATGCAATATGGGAGTTTCGGAAAATGAGAGGTACCTTAGAAGCTGCCCCCACCCTGTAATGGTGACTATAAGGATTATATTAGGGCCCTATTATATTCCTATTGTACTACTATTACAGGGTGGGGGCCCCTTGTAAGAGGTACCTGTATTCGGGGCGACCTTAAAAATAAGGATCCGACTATATAGGGTACTATATTAGGATCCCCTACTTTCGGAAACTCCCATATGTTTAATTTGTTCCGGGACCCTATACCTTCCTCTTGCAGGCTTTCTACTGTGATTTCCTGTTTCAAGTCCTCAAAAAGGAAGGTTATTTGGGGTCCAGGGAAGCCCTTAATCGCTAACCCCTGAACTCCTAAACCCCAAAGCCTACATTGCTTCAGAAAGAGCCTTACTTCCGAGGTGTCGCATGTGGCGTGCGTCCGGGAGCCACGGCCTCAAGAGCTCGGATGAGCGAAGGTTAGGGGTTTTGCTGTTCTGCTTGGGAACTTATCTACGTATAGTCTCCATTGTAGTTCCTTTTTTGGTTAACCAAAATCTCTATTATAGGATCCTAACCTTAAAACTGTTAACCAAAAAAAGGAACTACAATGAAGACTCTAGGTAGGGTTCTCCGCACCTAGCTAAAAAGCCCGTCGGCCTTCGATTGTTCCTTAAAGCCTTCGATCTTACTTGGTTTAAACACACACACACACACAAATCCGACACCCAACACCCTAGTATAGGGGGCCTAAATATTTACCAATGCCCTTGTGAGGGGTTCCTTATTATAAGCATAGTATAATGGGCCCCAAAACCCTATTCTAATTATTAAGGCCCCTACATTAAATACTACACCCTTATAAGATTTGTAAGCCCGAAAACTACCCTAAGGGTCCATGTACCCAAATAGTATATACTTAAGCCCCAAAGTACCTAAATAGAGACTACTTTGAGTCCGAAGTATATACTATTTGGGTACATGGACCCTTAGGGCTATGCAAGGATCCCTGTCTCATTCCGTCGATCTGCTTTGCATGCGGGAGACCCCAGGCCCCTTAAAGGGAACTCCAGAAAGTTGGAATATGGTTTCAGGGTAGGACCCCCTATAATTTACCATAATGGGCTTAGGACAATGATATTCCAACTTTCTGGCTTCTACTGTAACTCTTTCGGCTCCATATGGTCCAAGGTTTGATGGTTCAGGGTTTGAGGTTTAGGGTTTGGTGCTGTTTGGTTTGGGTTTCTTGGGTTTTTGCTTTAGTTTTCGCTGAGTTGCATTAGGGTTTTACGGGGTTGGTTTAAGTTTGAGGCTAGTTTAAGGTATATGAGTCAGGATTGACTGTCCAGGGTTAAGAGCTTAAGGTTTTATTTTTAGGCATATACGGCCTAAACCCTAAAAGCCCGAAAGCCTGAACCCGAAGCCCTAAACCCTCAACCCTGTATGAGATGACGCTGGCAGGATCTCGAAAAAGTGGTGGCGGGGAGATCCAGTGGGCTCTACCCGTAGTCTCTGTTGTAAGTTCCTAAAGTCTCCATTGTAGTTTCTGTTTTTTGGTTTAACCAAATATTTAGTGAGCATCCTATAGCTATATGGTAAGCCACACAGGAATTACAATGGAGACTATAGGGTTGTTTGGTTAACCTAAGCCTATGTAAAATCGTCCATAGAAACATAGGGCATAGGGTAATACAAGGAACTACAATGGAAACTGTAACCACAGGCAGGCTTCGATCTGTATGGTTTCTACAGTACGAATTAGGTTTGGGTAAGTACCCCCCATAGACGTACGTAGGGTTTTTGAGTAGCATGCAAGCATTCTGAGGCGTAGCCTGAACCATGAACTCCAAAAATCTCCAAAATATAAACTGTGTTCCCTCGACGACGAAAACTCTGTATCCTTCAATGCTACCCTGTCACTCTGTGGAACGTATTATTGGGTCCATAGTGGGTCCTAGGCCCTAACTATAAGGTCCTTGGAAGCATAGGTCTATCAGTCTTCATTCTGTAACCCTGAACCCCGTGACCTATAGCCCTAAACTCTAGAGTTCTAGATCCTGTCACCCTCGACCGTTTACCACGTTAGCCCCAAATCCTATATCTTGATCTGAGCTGCAAGTTGCAAGTATTTAGAGCCTGAGAGCTTGGGAATCAGCTGCCTGCCACCAGGTCCCATGGTCGACTGTCGTGAGCGACGGTGCGCCGGCTTGCAGTAGTTAATTCTGTCTAAAGCTTTCAGGGCATGAAAACCCTAAACCCCCTAAGCCCTAAACCCTAAAAACCTATACCCTGAAGCCTAAACCCTAAATCCAATGGGTTAAAGGGCTGCAGCTGACAGGTCCTATCGGCCGGTTGGGTTCAGGGGCTCTAAAAGTAGGTCTCGGTTTTCTAGGGCGTGGGGCTATTTTAGAGGTTTCGGGTTTAGGGTTTCGGGTTTAGGGTTTAGGGCTACAGGCAAGGCGGTTCCTGAACGTGAATGCTTCATATTGCAGACATTATGGGTCGTTCTGAGGAACCAGGGCCCCTTTTTGAGGTCCCAAGTGTAGTACGGCACCCTTATGAAAGGCACCCCCAAAGGGATCCTAATCAGGACAACTACCCATGTAAGGTTTATACTGTGACATATATACATATATATATATGTATATAATGTAGTATAACATAATGTAATCTAATCTAATAAATAAATAAATAAATAAATAAATAAATATATATATATATATATATATATATATATATATATGGAGCCCCGCCCTTTTGGAGGCTGCGAGGTTTAGAAGTCAAGTTGTTGCAGTTCACGGAATGCGGGCTTCGGACGTGATTGTGCGGCAAACGAGTATAGAGTTTGTCTGTCAGGGCTTTGGATTGTGGGCTCCGGTTTACAGGTCTCCAGTGCCTAGTTCTCGTGAGAGTCCGGGTGTTGCATTGTGAGGCGGCCATCACTGCAGGTCGACAGCCAACCTGAATCCAGGGCTCGTCGATGGGGCCACGTCTCTTTCAAGAGCAGCAGAACGTGTTTTCGTCAAGTACGGCCGACGGCATTTGGGAATGCAGGAAGTGCGGGTACAGATGCTACGTGGGCAGACAATCCCCGTTGAGGAGTCATGGAATCGACGGTTGTCAGAGAGCAGCTTGTGGAGCCTTTCGTGAAAAAACAGCACGAAAGACTGTCTTCGTGCCCTTACTCAGTTTCCTGGAAGGGCACCGCATACGATACTGTGGGGATAGCCATGGGTAGCTCTCGCATCTGAGCGGCCCAGAATGATTGGCCATGGTGCCTGAGTTGGCAAAGGAGCCTTAACAAGGTTTTGCTGCCTTCGTTTTGAACCTGGGATGCGATCATGAACATGTGGAACAACCCGTGCGGCGCACCTCCGGCTGTGTCAGGGGAGCAAATGTGATGAAAATTCCCAAGTAGCCCCAATCGAGTGTGCTTCTGCCATGGCAAGCTGTTTGCCAATATACAGCACAGGTCACATGTCTCTGTGGGAAGTCTGAACTCTTCTAGTGTTGCACCCGCACTTCACATGTGCCTCTTCCGGTCTTACCCGACACCCTAAATTTTTAAATGCGAAGCCCTAAACCCCCAAACCCCTAACCCCGAAAGCCTAAACACCTACTGTTGATGATATAAATCCTGCATTACCTTAAGGACCGGAGTAATGGTATATTCCTTATAATGGGTCATGCAGGATTTATATCATCCACCGTACCACAACTTCAAAACACCGGCCCACCAATGCTCAAGGTTTGCCGGGCTCTACTGCCTCGGCTACCTGCTGCGAATGGTAACGTCGACAACTCAGCTGATTCGGCGTTTAGGGTGTAGGGTTTTACGTTCCCGGGTTTAGGGTTAAGGGTTATCGATTTGGTGTTTAGGTTTCGGGGTTTGGGGTGGTTAAATTACGTTTGTTGGTTCTGGGGTTTGCGGCGGGGGGGTTTCGGGGTTCAGTGTTGATTTCTAGGTTGCCTGGCTATTGGTCAGCCATGCCATGGTGTAGTCCCCTGCCTGGCTTGCCTGGAATTTGGCAACCTGCTTAAGAAACCCTGGCCCTTTAACCCCCAATATATTAGGATTCAGATAAAGAACCCTCAGAAAGGCCCAAGGTTTCTTAATCAGGTTCCTACATCACTCGAAAACGCAACACGCACCTAATTACCTAATTACTTACAATTCCTCCCGAACAGCCGAACCTAAAATATCTTGGACTAACTCCTGTGGGCCTGCATCTGCATCTGCTTAGGACCACTTGTGGAACTTTACCATGCGCAGTGGTTCCACAAGAATACGAACTTGCAAAAATCCGTCGCCACCCTAACAATGCCCACTAAGTCACCAAGCCCGATTTTTTCAAGTTCCTCTGTAAACATGCCATATGACCCCTAAGCCCTAAGCCCATAAACCCTAAACCTATAATTAGAAAAGTACTATCCTAAACCCGAGTACCCCCAGGCCCCATGTTTGGTGCTATTAAGGGGTTTATACACAATCATAACTATTGGTAGCTATATAATCAGTCATAATTAATATCAACCAGTAATAACTGTGCTAAGAAGTAGCAATAATCGCTAGCAGTTGACAAAAAATGACAGTTAGCAATAGTCAGTAATTCAAAAGGGATCAGGTTTGGAGTCTTCGGGGCTACTAGGAAGTTGATAGGTAGTCTTACCCTGTGTTCCAAAGTACCCCGAATGGTCAGAGATGTGATCACGGCTTGTATGTGTATGTGTGTGTGTCTGTCTGTCTCTGTGTGTTTGTGTGAACGTGCGTGTCTCTGCGCGATGTCATCACGGCGGTGGTGTAGTCTGTTTAGAACCTCGGCCCTGCTCGAGAGAAGTTACCGACCACAGGCTGTGGCAAACGTAGTCGAAGGCACGGCCCCAAAATCAAAAAACTATGTGGAACGACCTTCAACTCCGATTTCAACACCCTACGGAATCGAAGCCCTGAATCCGACCCTGCTCAGGGCTGGAGAACTACCCCAGGAGCCGAAACTTTTCTTCGAGGACGGGCAGGGAAGAGCCTACAGCTCGCATGTACTTAAACGCAATATATGCATGTCCAGCTCTCTTCGTTTGGTGTCATGCTTTTTGGTTGATATCCTGAAGAACCGGTTACAGCGATATAAAGCATTGCACGTTGGCTTGTAGACGGGAGTGTTTACTACAGCCACCGAAAGACATCAGTTCCTGTAGTAGCACATGTACTTATAACTTGAATAAGTCCGTGAACCCTTCATAACTTGGAATCTTCAGGACTGAAAAAGGTATTGATGGTCAACACAGGCAGCATCAGCAATGCTGACAACACCAGCAATGCAATAAGCAGAGGTGACCCTACATCGTGACTTTAGCCATCACCCAGCTAGATGATCAACAGCAACAGCGACGTAAATGGCAACCACCCTATAACCGGTACCCTAAACCAAAGCCAATTTGGTCCGAAGTCCGAAAGCCCTGCGACCCCAATGTCGGAAGAGCTCTAGGCCCCAAACCATGAAAATGGTCACCTCGAAACAACCGAAAGCCTCGGGCGTAAAACCTATACACTTGATGGATCTTATACACATCTTACAGCAACCCAAGCACACAACCCTAAACCCTCTAAATAGCCAAGGAAGGTCGCTTGACGCGTAATATGCCGCCACCCACAAACCCTGGTGTGAGTTGGCGACATCCTAGCATGGAAAGCCAGCCACTGCGCAAGAAGACACCCTAATCCCTGAGCCCTAAACTGGTCTGACAGTGCATGCTCAATCATGAGCAAGCTCGACGGACTCTGCTGGAAAAGGGGCTATTGCACTTAAAAAAAACCTACTAAACCCTATAATCCCTAAACCTCAAACGCTAATTACTAAACCCTAATCCCCAAACCTAAACCCTCAACCTTAAACCCAAACCCTTTAGACCCTAATCCCTAAACCCTATACATAATCCCTAACCCTAAACCCTCAACCCTAAATCCAAACCCTAATCCCTAAACCCTAATCCCTAACCATGCCAGGCGCTGGATCTCTATTTCCCCAGCTCACGCCTCAAACGGAAGCTGAGACGGACGGGGGTGGCCCTAAATTTGATTCAGGGTTTAGGGCTTAGCGTTTTAGGGTTTAGGGGTTACGGTTTAGGGTTTTAGGGTGTAGGCAAGAAGGTTTGGTATTAAGGCACCGAAATGGAGACTGGGGTTCCTGAGAGGCTCGTTGAAGGGCGATTACAATGTAAGACTAGGACCCAGAGTAGGCCCTTATTTCCTTTTTTAGGGTTCAGGTTCCCTTATAAGCCCCTTTAAACCAAAAAGGGCATCCTTTTTATGCCTGGGTTACTCTTGGGTCTAGAAGAGGACCATAATGCAATGTAGATGCCTTCATACTGAGAACAGGATGTCCTGAAATCTAAATGGGTTTTCTTGGGACGCGTTGGGGCCTTGATGAGAAGAGTAGGGGCTTGCAGTGCGGCAGAGTAGGCAAGCTTAACTGAGGAATGTATCGTCAGAGGGAGTGATAGAAAGTTTCAGTCTTCTATGAGTCTTCTGTATTCATGTATTGCCGTATCGCAATTGAGCGCAAACTCAATTTCAAGATTTTGGGGTTACAGGTGTTAAGAGTAATATGGGAGATACGTAGTCAAAACCTGAATTAAGACACCAACACACCAAAATCCTCAACACTCCAAACCCTACAAGTTGCGGTTTGGGGTTTGAGGCTTCCTAGGGGCCCTACACCCAACTCAACCGTTTAACCATTTATGAACCCTCAATCCAGCTATGGTACGAAACACATGGGTAAAGCCTGGCCACAGAGCCTTTTGGTTAATTTAGGGGCCAAAATAACTACCTGTAACTACCTATACTATTGTATCTGTTTTGGGGGTTCTTATAATTATAGTATCAAGTGCCCACAAAACCCCTACTCTAATCACTAACGCCCTATACTAGGGCTTGAGGGAGCGAAGGGCTTCGAATTTGCAGTGCTCCGCAGCGTTCGTTTGGGTTTTTGTAGGGTGTTTTCCGACTGTTTAGTATCCTCTAGAGTTTGGCAATTTAGGGTTTGGTTACAAGGTTTGGACATTTTGGCAACCTCAGAACTGAGCCACACTTGGCAGTTCGACACACGAGACCTCGATATTGAAGTAGCGTTCAACTCTCCTGTACTTAAAGGATCATGGGACTTAGTAAATAGGGTTATAATTATAGGGTAACTATACTTATAAGTACTTCTAGCCCCAATTAGAGTACTTATAACCCTACTTACTAAGTCCCATGATCCTCCAAGCAGCATCTTGACCCCTCTTCCCTTCGCATGGTGCCTTCAGAGCCCGTGCGCTCCACGAGCACAACGCTGTTATATAATGTACATTCGTCTATAGCTAGTTAATGTACTATCGTGAGCTCTTGAGCTTTGCACTGCCCAGATCGCTACGATTTGGCGGAATGCGAACAGCTGCCACTTGACCTTACTAAGATTTTGGTGTTTTGTGGGGCTTGTCAAAGGCTGGGCTTCCCGGAGCTGGGAGCGTTAAAGAATGGAACAGGGCTCCTCTAAGGGTTCCTGAGAGGGTTCTGTAAAAGATCCATAATGGAGTTCCATGATATTCAGGGTTCCTTAAGGGGCTCTAGAAGGGATTTACAATAGAGTTCTACAATATAGTACGGTGTTTGTGGGGTTGTGCAGGCTCTGCTGGTTTCCTTTGGGCTTTTGCTGAACTTGCTGGTGCTTTGCCGGCTTCTGCCGTTTCTCTTGTAGTTGAATTTGAGTCGTTGAGTTTAGAGCTCTGGCGTAGAGATAGTAGGCTAGCCCCAGCGGCTATTTCGACTACTTGCGAAGTTCCCTGAAAGATCAGCACTCATATCAGTAGCAACCTTATGGAACCCTTGCAGAGCCCATGTAGAGCCCTTAAGGAAAAGTATCGTCAACATGCGAAGCACGAGACTACTTTTATTCCTCGGGCCTCGATCTTCATCACGATGGTTTCGGATCTCATGCCTCTGTGGCGTTTAGGATTTAAGGCTTTGGGTTTAGGGAAATTGAACTTTGGGGATTAGGGTTTAAGGTTTAGGGCCTGGGATTTAAGCCGTACGAGATTCAAGGTTTAGGGTCTAAGGTCTGGGACTTTTTCCAAGGCCTCAGCAGAACTCACTCTCAGAAACATCCCATTTCTTCGAACCCTCACTGCCAACGCGTTGGGCATCAAGCCTTCCGGCATCAGTCGGAACACCGTCGCCGGCGGTATGGCGGCAACTGCTGTCAGGGCATATTTGAAGGGCGAAGTCAGTGGACTGCCTTCATCGGCGCGCGGCGTGAGATTTGAAAAAGATTTGGCGAAGGAACTGGAGTCTCACGAACAGACCATACTGGCCTGGTCCGAAAAGCTCCACCTCAGGAAGTCGGTTGGCGTTTCTCCCCCACCGGCGAATAGGCGCGTCGACTGGAGCCTGCACCCCAGCGGGAAGGTATGGACGCTGCTCGCTCGGACGGAGCACTTGTCCTGCTGGGCGCCGACAGCATGGAGTTCATCAAGGCAAGTGGGGCCAATCGCGCGGTGATATTGAGGCGGCTCAGCACCGACGCGCTGCACAGCAAATTGGTGAGTGCTGCCAGTTTCCGGGTAAAATGTCTGGGAGTCCGCAAGATACGGTTGATGATGCAAATCCTGCATTAATTAATTACCCATAACAAGGAATATACCATAGTTCCCATAGTCTAGGGTCTTGAGGGTAATGCAGGATTTATATCATCAACCGTACATCCCGCATAATTGCAACAAGCCCCTAACCGGAAAGTCCTCTCAACCCCTCCACAAAACCTTTATAAACCCGCATGTAAGCCCTGAACCAAAAGACCTAGTCTCAGCCATGGAAAACCCAACATCAAATAATTGTGCCTTAACGCACCTTCTAAAATCCACCAGACACTAAAATCCACCAGACACACCCTCTAGCACCCCTATAGAACGCTTGCGAAAGCCCTGGTAAAGCCCTAAGCTCCTCCCCCCGAGCCCAATATATAATTCGAGGAGTATCCCTTATACTGATACTGTCCAGGACTTTGCAGTATAATCTGCGTTATAGAAGCCTAAACCTATACACCCCAAGAACTCTGGAGTTCAGCTTCAGAGTGCAGTCTGTTCCCTAACTAAGGGGTTGACATGTTCTTACGCCATCCATGTTAGGATTTAGGGTTTAGGTAATTTCTTTCGTTAGGCGAACAATTTTTACTAGGACCCAGAGTAGGCCCTTCTTCCCTTTTTAGGGGTTTAGGTTCCCTTATAGGCCCCTTTAAACCAAAAAGGGCACCCTTTTTATTCCTAGGTTACTCTTGGGTCTAGTATGTGTTAGTTGTAAGTAATGGCTAACCCCAGAGTAGGAGCTACGATGGAGACTACCTGCAGTCTCCATTGTAGTTCCTTTGTGGGGTTGCCTGATAGGATCCCAAATATATGCGTGGTTAAACCAAAACAGGCGCTACGATGGAGACTACCTAGAGGCTCATACCCTACCCCTTTCTTAGGATACCTAGTTTTATGGTTAGGACCTGTTATCTTAAAAATTAGGCGCCCTAACAAGGGAGTAGGGTATGAGCCTCTAGGTACACTAACGGTAAATCTGAATCCTCCGCCTCCGAGGGTGCCGCATCTCTGTCAGCTCAACCCGGCCGACAGGCGGTCGCCCTTTTGTGGATTTTAGGGTTTAGGGGTTTAGGGTGTAGAGGTTTAGGGTTTGGAGGTTTGGAGGTGTAGAGGTTTTGGGTTTAGAGGTTTAGGGGTTTAGGGGTTCAGGGTTTAGAGGTTTATCGGTTTAGGGGTTAAGGGTTAAGAGTCTAGGGTTTAGGGGCTTAGGGCTTAGAGTAAGGCTTAGAGGTTTAAGGGTTTAGCGTTTAGGGGCCTGAGTTTGTCGCTAAGGGTCCCAGAATTGTAGGGGGAGCTTATAGGGTGTTACATCGAGTTTCGAGGGGTTTATAAGGGTTCAGAGCCGCCATACAAGGAACAGCCCCTTATAAAAACCATAACCATACCAAAAGGGTTGAAATAATAGTATAGTATATACTTTGGGGGCCCAAATACCTACTAAGTAGATACTATAATGATACTTGGACCCTTTGGGATAAACCCAAACCGCAACACCCAAGCAAAGACTCTAACCAACGGATAGCCTGTGGGGTTCGTGGTCTTCCCTGAATGTGCCGATGCTGGACGTTATTAGTCGATTGCCCAGAGCGCACCAACTGGCCGGAGCGGCTTCATGATCCCCTCTGCCACGGCTGTGTTGTTCTCAGCTCCCGCGAACATAAAGCTGCACGCCGACAAAGCTGCTTGGTGTCTGCCGCAGCCCCTGACTCGGGCAGGCTTTCAGGCCATAGATACGTCCTCAGAACGGCCGCTGCTTCGTCAGCTGCATGGTTGGCCACGATTGCCTCCAAGAAGCAGCGAGACGAATTGTATCGTATCATCCGCTCTCCCACGGGCATGCCCGTCGATCTTCAGACGGGTGAGATTGATCAGAGCAGGTTGGTTTTCGACGAGGAGCGCCGCTTTTTCAGATAAACCCGCTATGGACCGCACAGAACTAGGGTGTCTTATACTCTTATACCCGACAACCCTGCTCCCACTATCAAGGGCGCTACAGTACGCAGATCATCTTTGCTGTAGACCTTGGAGTCTAGATCATTCGAAATCTCAGGCCATTAGACTTATATATAGTAGAAGCCCAGACGAAAACGCTAAACCCTAAATAAAGCCCTAAACGCTAAACCCTCAACCCCTAAACTTTAACCCCGAAACCCTAAACTCATTTGAAGCCCAGCATCATAATCCCAAACCCCTGAAGCAGCATCCTGGGGTTTGCAGGGTTTTGGGGGTTTTAGGTCTTTGAAGGCTCAGGGGCTTCGGGGTTTAGGGTTCAGGGTTTGAGGGGTTTATAGGGTTTAGGGCTTTTGGGTGCTTCGGTTTAGTTGTTTTTGGTTTAGGGTTTAGGGGTTTGTGTCGTGTCCGGACAGAGATGCAACAAACGATGCATACCGAGTGTAAGCCACCCGGTCACTGTTTAAAGAAGTGTAAAAGCCGCTTCGGTTGACTGCGAATCCGACGCTCAAAACTTCCATTCCTGAGCCTCCACAAAACCCTAAACCCCAAATCACAAGCCCAAACATCCCAAACCATACAAACCCCAGCCCAAACCCTAATTCACAAGTCAGGTTGCAGCGGCCTCTTCTTTGTGACGCTCAGGCGAACTTGCGGGGCCATGTTTTCGGAATAAAGTTCCCCCAATTGTCCAAAGGACCCAATAATCAGGTACTCGGGTTTAGGATTGTAGTTATGTAGGTTAGGGTTTGGGAAAGTATATGATTATTAGGTACTTGGACCCTTGGGGTTCTTTTAGGGCGCATGAACCCTCAAACGGGGTTCACTGCTTACATGGGGTTGTGGGTGTTAAAGCTCTGAGCGGGTTTTTGGAAAAAGGTTTGGTGTTTGGGGTGGAAGGTTAGCATTTTAGGTTTCGGGATCAGGGCGTCGGACTCTGAGATTCCTCTCCCTTTCATCCCAGAACTGTTGGCACCTGAGACGACTACATGCTGTTGAGCACATGTCATCAAGGCTCCCAAAATAAGGTACCCTGTTTTCGGAAACTCCCATCTGGGCCAGCATCGGCGGCAGGCCTGCCTGGACAGCTATGCACGGCTCCCTGAGGCTCAGTGAAGAGTGCCCGTCAAGGGGGTTGCAAAGTTTGGGGTTTAAGGTTGAGAATAGATACAAGGGTACCGTATTTTGGGGTCCTGTAATAAGGATCCTACTATTTCGGGTACTATACTAGGGTCCCCTATTTTCGGAAACTCCCATATGAATAGATGTACGCTGTGATGTATTGCACCATCAGCAATGATCTCTTCTTGAACTCAGCTTCGTGTTTGAACATGTTGGCACCCTAGGAAGGGCCAGGAAGCAAGGACCCTCAGCGGATCCATGGCAAGATCAGCCACATACACCCTTGTATGCATATGTATCGTTCAGCTCATGAAGAGAGGTCAGGTGATTTTCGAGTTACGAGCCTGAACTCCAGCTCCCATGACCCCATCTCCACCAAAGTCACATATTGCACGAAAGCTCTACGTTCCATGAAGCCTACGTCCCTACGTGCTCCACAAAACCAAGATGCGGTTGAAACCCAACATCCATGTAGTAGCCGTCAGCCTGTCAGCCGTCTCTTCACCATGGGTTTCTATATATATATATATATATGTATGTATATATATATATGCATTTATTTATATTTACATTTATATATGGTTTGGCCTATACATGATTTGGGTGTGCATCCCCTATAATATATGTACTTAGGACTCACTTAGGACCCTTTGTGTGGAGAGCCTGAAAGCCCCTTCCAAATTCCAGCCATTTCCACCTCAAGCCCCGAACCGTTAACCTAAATCCCAAACCATTCGACCTTAAACCCCAGAATTTTTTGGCCAGAAACCCCAAACTCTTAAACCCTAAACCCCGAACCCCAAAACCTTAATACGCCTTCACCAGCCCGTCACCTGCGCTCAAACAGCTCTCCCCTGCAGCAGGACAGGCGCGTTGAGAGCGAGGCAGTGGCCAGGGTTTAGGGTTTAGGGGTCAAAGGTTACTTTGAGGGCTTTGGGTTTGGGGTTTTGGGTTGGATCTGGAGGCTAAGCAGGGTAATATGGTATGAGTCAGGCATCCACAGTCGCATATCTGATCTATCACTGTACATATTTATAGGTGCTTACAACTTATAACCCGACTCACTTATCAAGTCCCCGAATATCCAAGTAGGGTGGTGGGGTTACGGTTCGGGGTTTCACTTAGCAGTTAAATCTAGTCTCGGTTTAAGCTTTTTGGGGAGACTATACTCTCGTATGTTCTCATGTCGGATACTTCACTACTCGCCTCTTGACAGTGGTGTCGTAATCCCAAAGTTCTACATTCCATAATTACGGAGCCGGACGCCGCAGCACTGAGCAGACGTTGGTCGTGCCTCGTCTTCCCGCCTCCAAAAAATTCATACTGCGGCCACATTCCCGCACATGTTCTGGGGTGCGACCAGTGAGTTTGCAGGGTGATCTTGTGTAGGGCTCGAGGTTGGGCTACAAATACTGTTGCACCGTTCTGGGGTCTTCACCATGGCAAATTGAGGGGGAAGGGGTGTTGAGCTTCCTAGTTCCTAATTCAGTATGTTCGGGACTTCAGCCGGTGTCTTCGTTGCTTGTGTTTTTTTTTGGTTCTAGTCTTTCAGAATTCAGGGTGTCGCAACTAGTAATAATACACATGGTATAAATCCTGCATGACCCATCATAAGGAATATACCTATAGTTCCTATAGTTTCGGGTCCTTAAGGTAATGCAGGGTTTATATCATCAACAGTTGGTAATCGTGTTCTTTTCCCCAGTGCTGGCGTGGGAGTAAAAGCGACCTAGACGGGCGATCTCCGCAAGAACTTCGATTCGGGGTCTTGTTTCCCAGAGACTCTCCAAAAAAAACCCTTAATTAAGGAATATGCCTGAAATCATATAATAAGAACCCCTTAATTCCCGGAGACTCCCCAAAAAAAGCCCTTAATTAAGGAATCTACCTTAAATCATATAATAAGAGCCCGATAATGATTCAAGGTACATTCCTCAATTACTAGGACCCAGAGTAGGCCCTTATTCCCTTGTTTTAGGGTGTAGGTTCCCTTATAACCCCCTTTAAACCAAAAAGGGCACCCTTTTTATTCCGATGTTACTCTTAAGTCTAGATTAAGGGGTTTGGGAGTCTATGGGTTCCCAGTCCGACGGAGCCGGTTTTTGACTCCGAGCTGATCCGGACACCGTTGGCTGGCCATGGGCCTGCTAAGCCCTAAGGCTCCATGTACCCAAAAAGGGATCTTTTAAAGAGGTTCCTTTAAGGGTTACTATAATAGGGTTACTACAAAGGTTCTATAAGGGTTTAGGGTATAAGGCTCCATGTACCCATATAGTTTATACTTAGGCCTTAAAGGGGTTCCTATATGGGTACTTTAGGGTATAAGTATTTACTATATGGCTAGATGGAGGCTTTTGGGAAGGTGTCGCGGATCTCGATCCGCCTGCAACCCCCTTGATGAGCTACTGGCGGCCAACGTGCAGAGGGTTTGGGGTTTAGGGTTTGCAGGGTTTGTAGAGTTTCGGGTTTAGGGTTTGCAGGGTTTATAGGGCTTAGGGAGTTTAGGGTTTGCAAGACGCTAGATTGGTGGAGACTGACGATGGTTAGGTGGCCATCTGGGCGATGCATACCATCCAGAGCAGGAGAAACCCTAAACCCTAAACCCTAAAGCCTTCTCCTGGGCAATAACCTGCGAGGGCTTCCCGATGCATCCCTAGCGAAGATGACTGTCCACACTCCACGCCGTGATGGCGCGGACAGATATTCACAAGCAGGTCCGGGAAATAAGCATGTCCCTGCACAGTTGCAGCAAAGTCATTCTACGGCCCTACATATCACATATCGATAGTGTCCGTAATGCAATCAAGGTTCGAACACTCTGCTCTAGGGCTTCGCACAACTGCGGAATTTGTTGGGCTCAAGGTTTAGGGGTAGAGATCGATAGCCTTGTGTGGCTTTTGATTCGAGGGCTCTCCATGTAACACTTGATGTTTCGCAGTGTCTACATTTGAGGCTGCTTGTCTTGAGCCGAAAGCCTCAATCCAAATCGTAAGGCCCTCCGCACGCTCTCGTGGGCGGCTTACGATTCAGAAGCTGTTTGGGTTAGACTAAGGAGTGGGCCTTTGATTGGCCTAAACCCCAAACCCTAAAAACTGCTATCAAACAAGGGAGACCCAAACCCTTGACCCGAAATTCAAGCCCCCATGGTTTCAACATCCTCAGTTCCTGCTTCCCTGAACCCAACGCACTTCTTTAAGCCCTAAACCTCTAAAACCTACACCACCACCCATGACTGACTGAAGCCTTCCAAAGCTTCTTGCCGAGAGGCCCAGGGAGCATATGCGAACGGCAGCCGCCGGCGAACGGGGCGCCGAAGCAGGACTGTGCCAGAGATTCCAACTTCCTTGCTGGGCTTATGGCATTGGGTCTAGGGATTTGCGTTTGGGCATTAGGGTCTAGGGCTTAGAGTGAGTACTGCAACCCGAAATTAAGCCCTAGATACCCTTCCAGTTTGTAAACAAAGTTCTAGATCTAAGTGCGTGGAAGCTGCCTGCAGCGAGCTTGGTCAGCGCAGGAAGTCGGAGAAAGAAGATGAGAAGGGATACGCCAGCGGTGCCCCCAGATCATGTTGCAGTACTTGAGGGAATAGGGCTTGTAGGGTTTATGGGCTTTAGGGTTTGCAACGCACGTAGCCCCGAAGGTTTTTGTTTGGGTCCGGTTGAAGCTTGATGGCATCAGAAGCGAGGTGGCAAAGCTGGCTAACCCAAACATGAGCTTATGTGCATCTGTGGGTTTGGTATGCATAGTATGCAGTGTGAGGTTCCGTCTGGGTTTCGGGTTTTGTTTTGGTTGGCCTTCATGACTCTTAGGCGTTCAGGGTCTCGGGTGTCGCCTTCAAGGTTTGACATGTATGGTAGAAGCCAGAAAGTTGGAACATTAGTATCCTCATGCCCCTAAAGTAAAGTATAAGGGATCCTAGCACTAATCACTAATCCTTCTAAACCCATGTTCCAACTTTCTGGCTTCTACTGTAAAGCTGTCGGGGTGTACGGTTAAGGGTTTGCAATTATGTGCCGCCTTCTGCCTGGTGTGTCACTGATCGTACTGCGGTGGATGATATAAATCCTGCATTACGCACATTAAGGAATATACCATAATTCCCGCAGTTTAGGGTCCTTAAGGTAATGCAGGTTTTATTTATATCATCAACAGTAATTTAATCATATTCATTTTATAGATATATTAGGATTAGGACCTTAATAGTAGCCCTACTTACTGTATGGGGGTAGTACCTAAACAGCCACTTTGGTCCTGCGATTGGGTTTAGTTTTGGCTTGTCCCCTTGTTGAGGACCGGCGCCCTTCGTCCCCGAAGCCAAAACTTAAAGGGTCATGGGACTTAGTAACGTAACTAGGGTTATAATTAGTGTAGCTTTACTTGTAACTGCATATAACCCCAATGAAGGTACTTATAACCCTACTTACTAAGTCCCATGATCCTCCAAGTAATGTAGGAACCTGGTTAAGACACCTTGGGCCTTTATTGGGGTTCCTTTAAAGGGGTCTATAAGGGTCACTATAAGGGATCTATAAGTATAAGGGGACCGGCGATGTGTCGCGGCTATGGCGGGGAAGGCACTCGACCTTCGGAAGGATAAAGAAGGCGGGACGTTGAACTGCCAGGCCTTTCAGGAGGCAGGCTGAAGCAGACAAAGCAGTTCATGCAGCCCTGAAAGACGAGGAGCATGAGGATAAGAAGCTGAAGAAGATTCAGCGGGCTTGCTCGAAGCACGATTTCCTAGCCCCACCCATCATGCACTTGTTCTTCAAGGAGAAGCACATCAGCATCCTTTACGAAGGAATCCAAAGCTCAGCGATTTGTGTGGAAGCTAATCAAGATACCCGGTACTCTAATAATGTAGGAACCTGATTTAGACACCTTGGGCCTATTTATTAGGGTTCCTTATGAATCCTACTAGGCCCAGGGTTTCTTAATCAGGTTCCTATACCGACTACATGTCAATGTGGGTGTACCTGGGGCAGAATTGGAGGCTGATGTCCTTGGCCCGGCAGCCATATGAATGCTGCATATCGGATATCGAACCCGTGCCACAGCGCAGGGAGGAGCAGCAGCGGCAGCGCAGGGTTGGGTAATACTATCAGTCAGAACTACGATCATGGTTTCACGGTTTTCTTTATGCGTATAGCACATATACATATATATATATATATATGCTATATATATATATATATGCTATATATGTATGCACATATATATATATAACTTTATATACAGTATATAAAGAGTTATCAGCTTGTTGACTCATATTCATATGAATTATATGTACGTTTGAGATGTATTCGAGCTAAACGTGGAATTATCCACTGAATGTTAACATTAGTTGTCCTGACTCCCTGTCCTGCTTGTAGCCGAGCTTCTGCAGACCGCCGGTCGTCAAGTGCACTCGAAGCAATCCCTAAAACCTCGGCCTAGACCCTATAAATCCTGGTTACCTTAAAAATCTTCTTCACCCTACACAACCCTATAAGGTAAAAGCCAGAAAGTGGGAATATGATTATCCTAAGCCCTTTATGGTAAATTATAGGGGATCCTACCCTGAAACCATATTCCAACTTTCTGGAGTTTCCTATAAACCCAATAACCCCTAAACCCTGAGGCGAAGCCTTAACCTACTTTCGGAACCTTAGAGCTAGGTAGGGCTTTGGGACATTTTGCATTTTCCCCTATTGGGTTTAAGAGGATCTTATTTACTGATATTTTTCAAAAGCTTTATAAGCCCCACCTAGAGAGCCTTCCTCCACCTTCGGCCACTGCCCAGCCATGAACCTTAGAAAGCTAGATGATTGCCCTTAAAGCAACGCCCGAAACTGCGAATACCCTCTCTAATCCTCGGCCCGAGGGTTTCAGAGATGTTTAGGGGTTTGATCTGGGTGGTTTAGAATTTGGGGTTTATATGCTGTTTAGGGCTTAGGCTTGCTGCAATTAAAAGCCTAAGTGCACTCTGTGATTCGGGCAGTGTTTCAGGTCGGTTGCATTCATTCTGTCGTTTCCCTACATGTCACTCGCTTCTCCGTGCCCATTGACAGCTGAAGTTATTGTGTTACTCTGTATAATCTAGGCTCTGAGACTGTGAAACATGCATTTTCCTCTGGCTCTGCAAGGGCATAGTTCCTGCAATTATTCCCAGTAGGCCTTTGAGTGTATATACAAATTGCAGGTCTAGGCACAGATCGGTTTTATAAACCCCCAAACCTAATGTTGGAACCTGATTAAGAAACCCTGGGCCTATAACCCCTAAAACAGTAGGATCCATATAAGGAACCCTAATAAATCGCCGTAAATAGCCCCAAGGTGTCTTAAGCAGGTTCCTACTGTAACCCTAAACCCAAAACCCTAAACCCTCCCCTTACTCCTACTTAAGAACGCTGTGATATCCTTAGCGTAGAGCCTGTCGCTCCAACTCTTGAGCCCCAAGATTCCCAGAGACTCCAAAACCCCTTAATTAAGGAATATACCTTAAATCGTATTAGGGATCCTAACATGATTTAAGGTATATTCCTTAATTAAGGGGTTTTGGAGTCTCTGGATTAGGGACCCCCAGACCCCTACAGTAAACATGTTTTGTTAAAGTACGGGGCCCGAGTCCTCCCTTGCATGATCGCAGTTCGGAATTGTTTAGTTTTGGGGTTTAGGGCCGTTTAGGGTTCAGGGCTTCGGTTCAGGGGGAGTATCTTAGAATGATTACTTCGAGGTTGAGGGTTCGACCTGTGACTGATTCTTGCCAAGGTTAGACCTGAAATTTGGGCCGTGCCTCTTCAATCCTACCCTAAGGCTCCTGGACCCTCGTAGTCAGATCCCAAACCTTAGCCCCCAAAGCCCGAACCCTTCCCCCAGAAAGCCCATGACCCCTTTCGGAGCCTTAGGGTAGACTGTAGATCTGCTGCCGAGATGGCTACACGAACGGCTACGTGAATGGCATGGCGAATGGCCATGCAAATGGCCATGCGAACGGCTTGGCTAATGGCAATTTGGCCGAACTAATCTTGGGGCCTTAGCAATTAGAATAGGGTTTCGGGGTACATTATACTGTAGCTATGATGAATAATTTAGGCCCCTCTATGAGTCTTTAAGTCCTGACTCGCTGCACCCTGAACCCCTCAACCCTGAACCTGGATTGGCCTCGTCCACTGATTCGTCAACCTTCCCTAACCTTCCCTACCCTAATGCTCCTGGACCCTCGTAGTGAGATCCCAAATCCTAGCCCCCAAAGCCGAAACTCTCCCCCAGAAAGCCCAAGACCCCCTCACGATCGTTAGGGTAGTATAGAAACCTAAGTCCGGAAGGTTTCTTTCTCCGGAATGCGCCCAAAGAGGAGTCTTAAAGGGGCAGTTTGCAGGGTTATTATTAGGGAAGGGCTGCAGGGTCTGCGGTTTAGATTTTAGGGTTTAGGGGTTTAGGGTTTAGGGTTTAGGGTTTAGGGGTTTAGGGTTTAGGGTTTAAGGGGTTTAGGGAAGATTCATCTCAAAGCCCATTTCAGTGAACATCGGGGCTTAAACGAATTTTGCAAGGGCGGGAGGAGGGTTGGGATCCCAATATCATGGCCCGATCTGTGGAGGGTATTAACCATGCATGGGTCAACTACGAAGCAAGCCCAAGAAGGCAACGTTTCGGGCCACGCCCCTGCCCATAAGATCCTTGTAGAACCCCAGGCCCGAACAGCTGAGGCTCAAAATAGAAGCCACTAGCCTTAAACTTTGTGTGCACCTCACGCCCTTTGAACACCAGTCCCAAAAGGCACTCAAAACCAACAGCCCAAGCCCCCAAAACCTTAAACCTTCGAAAACCCAAAACCCGATGTTTCTGGTTCTATAACCCCAAAACCTAAGCCCTAGACCCCAAAACACTAACCAGTCTATGCCACCCCGAAGTCGCCACAACCGAAAGCAACCATGGTTCAGAACAGCCCAACAGCCTGAAATCGCCTAGAAACCACAAAAAAAATTCCTCGCCAAAGGTTAGACCATCTATTACGGTTTAGGGCTGGGGTTTTAGATTTAGAGTCTAGGGTTAAAATCTACATCCGAAGATCCTTTGAAGCCCCGCAACTCCCTACAAAGCCCTTCTGCTACCGTAACAGAGCCTTTTGAACCCTAAGCCCTATAGGCCTTAAAGTACTTTTATAGGGACCCCTTTGAGGCCTAAGTATCCACCCTAAGGCTCCTGGACCCTCGTAGTCAGATCCCAAACCTTAGCCCCCAAAGCCCGAATCCCTCCCCCAGAACTTAGGGCCATAAACCCTAAACCCTAAGCCTTAAACCCTAAACCCTAAGCCTTAAACCCTAAACCCTAAGCCCTAAACCCTAAACCCTAAGCCCTAAACCCTAAACCCAAAGCCCTAAGCCTTAAACCCTAAACCCTAAACTAACCCTAAACCCTAAACCCTAAACCCTAAACCATCTACTATAAGAGCACATGGAGCCCTTGTGTTCGCAACGGGAGGCATGGTCAACGGCTACGTAAACGGCCACGGCTCCGCCTCGCAGGAGGCGCTTCCTTTTGGGCTTCGAGGTTCGGTAGATCTACTGTTAGGGTTTAGGGTTTAGGGAGACAGTACCTACAGTCTCCATTGTAGTTCTTTTTTTTGGGTTCTCCAGTTTTATGGCTAGGATCCCATAATAGAGATTTTGGTTAACCAAAAAAAGGAACTACAATGGAGACTACAGGTAGAAGCCAGAAAGTCGGAACATCGTCGTCCTCGTGCCCTTAAGGTAAAGTAGGGGGAATCCTAGCACTAAGGGTCCTGAATCCATGTTCCAACTTTCTGGGGCCCACTATAAGTGGGGTAGAGGGTTTAGGGCTTAGTACGGTTTAGGGGGTTATAAAACCCTAAACCGTACAAGTTGAGGGGGGTTATAAATCCCTGGACCCTAAAACTAAGTTTCGGGGTTGAGGTTTACCTCCAAGTGGGCTTAGATTTCAGCTTAGAGACTCCATAATTTCTTGTTCAAGGAATATCTCTTAAGCTATAAGGTGAATAATCGTTTGATTCGAAGTATATTCCTTGAGTAAAGAGTGTTGGACTCTCTGGTGTTTAGAGTTCAGGGTTTTTGGCTTGAGGGTTTTTTGGGGTTCAGGGTTGAGAGGTTAAGGTTTGGGATGCAGGGTTTAGGGGTTGCCTTCAAGGATGCCTTAGACCTTAAACCCAAAACCCTAAACCCCTAGAGCCCTAAACCCTAAATCCTAAACCCGCTCGAGCTTTCGGCGGTTCTGGGTTTCGGGGCTGTGCCAGAATCCCGAAGGAAGCGACGTGAGCCAGCCGAGAAAATGCATGTATGAAGTTCGTGCCCCCCGCCCCCCCCCCCCCCCACGGGTGCAGAGCATCAGCCAACATCCGAAGCCCCAAACACCGAAACTCTTGACAACAATCTTCAAACCCCCAAAGCCCCAGACCCAACCCCTATCTTCAAACCTCTAGTCTTGAACCCTGAGCCCGTGCCCGTAAACCATGACCGCTTGACCTGGAATTTACGGAACGGTTTAGGGTTTACCTTTAACAGCTAGACCTATTGAATGCCCGCAACGAGTTTCCGGCGTGCAGGTCAGGAATCTCCTCTCCACCAACACCGGTGAGTCGAATTGGCAGTAGCCTGGCGAAGTAGGCACCGATTCCACGAAGCCGTGAGCTTACAGAGTCGAGGGTTGTATACGGGCCGAGGTTTTGTTGAGTGATGGTGTTTTTTTTTGCTTTCGGGGCTTAGGGTTTAGTTTAGGGCCTTGAGTGTTATGGTCTTCGGAAATACTGCTGTTTGCGCCGGCTCCTGCCTCATGCACGACAGCAACCTTTATGTCACAGCTCCCAGAATTGAGTATTCTTAAGGTACCGCAGGGTTGTGTCGAGAAGCAGTGTCATTTCGTTAAGTGGTGAGATTGCTATTGTATTGCATGTGTGCTTATGATGCCGGAGCTTTTGTTGAGTTGGTTCATACTGACGATAGCATCCGTCAGTGTCATGCGTACTGCTGCTGTTGGTCTGTTCGAGAGATGATGGGTGATGATGGTTCCGAGGGTGATGCTGTCAATGCTTTTCTGGTTCCCTGTGCTAACGCTTTGGCCAGGTCTTCAGGAGCATAAAGGGTGTTGGCGTTGCTATCTTCTGTCGTGTTCGCTCTTTACAGTCGTTGCTGTGGGATACCGTTCTCAGCCGGCTCTTTCGTATTTGGGAGTTTCCAAAAATGAGGAACCCTAATGCCCAATATAGTACCCCAAATAGTATTACCCTTATTTTGAGGACCCCAAAATAAGGTACCCCTAAGTTTCGGAATCTCCCATTTAAGGTAAGTAGGAACTCTCTTCAGCAGCACAGCATTGTCATCCTTCTCATCACCCCATCAAGAGCAAGTGTGGGAGTTTCCAACAATTAGGGGTACCCTATTTCGGGGTCCTTGCAACACGCGGGTTTTCGGAAACCCGCGTGTATCATGGCCGTGAGTCAATTTTCATTGATACCGAATCGATTCGGATTATTCTTCTCCCTTCTTGTCCGCCGGCCTTGCACGAGACTGTGATTGAGCCGTGCTTTTGTTAGCTTCTCGGGTTCTGGGGCTCGGCAAGTCATCGGTGCATATCAAAAAAGTAGCTAGAAGATCCGCACATCGGTGCCCTCAGGCCCTTTGAAGGTTCAGGGCTCAAAGTAAAAGATTAAGCATATTAGCATAGATACTTAAGTCACGTCAATCATCATTATTCGGACTCCTGGGGGATTACTTCTACTGTTTCAATATGTTTCATATACGGCTCGCTGCATTCCCCGTATTGGAATAGGTCCAAGGGCACATGGGCGGGTCGTGCGGTGACCGCGTCTCATTTCAAGAGCTGTTGCCGCTGCACATGCAGAGCCGCGACATTGGGCGAAGAGAATCCCTATATATAAACCCTAAACCGCAGACGCTCGAAGGACTAGACTAGACTAAACCCTACAATCTCTATCCTCTACCTCCGATCGTATAGTTTGGTGCCGAATTATGGGAGGTGGACGCCGGAATGTAGCGGGCCTCTACTCGCCAAACATCGTCGGAAATTCGCAGTAAAGTATACCCCCCCACACCCATACTCAAATCATAAACGCACGGACCCGCGATCTGAAAACACAACGGTGTACTTGTTTGTTTTAGTTTCGGGTTTCAAGGTTCAGGGCTTTCGGGCTTGAGGTATTTAAGGACTTTGGTGCAAGTGGACGGAATGTGGACACCTTCGATCCAATGTCCGAGCTCTCTGCGGTTGAAGATTCGATTGCCAGGTGCGGGACGATGCCAACGGTTGGCTAAGCGTTTCGGGTGTAAGTCGTTTAGCAGGGCGCATCACATCGCATTTTCGAGTTGTTGCTTGTTGTCTAGCATTCCATGGATGCTTACGTACCAGCATGTAAGACTTGTACCTCTGTGACATCATTGGTAATTACTGGCAATGGGTGGCGTTGATGGGTTTGTGCTGCCGAGCCTCGGACTTTTAGAATGCAGCCTTCAGCATGTTAACTATCACATGACATAACCAGAAGCCCCAAAAAGCAGAACCACAACCCCAAAAGCATCATAAGGCCAAACTGCACTTCAAGATTGCTGACTTGTCGGGTGTAGTGTGAGAAAGAGTCGCCCGGGGGTATATAAACGGTTCGCGCTTGAATGAAGTTCGAAAAGTCACGCTACGAACTCAAGACCTGCTTGAGCTGCTTGAGGCTTCATGGAGGGGCGTGTTTGATGTACGCAGGGTTAAGGGCCTTCATTGATCCTTTAGGGTTCAGGGCCACGGTTAAGAGTTTAGCAGTGACTTGGGTTCATAGTCTTCCTTTGATAGACATACATATATATATATATATATATATATATATATATTGTTAATTAAGTGTATTACCCGTGGAACCCCAAGTGAACTCGCATTCCCAAGCGTGCAGTGCTAGAACCGCCGTGGTGCAGGGTCCCGTGCCTGCTTTTGGTGGCCAATATTCGATGAAGAACGCTGAAGTAGCCGGGTGGGGTAGCTTCTTAACACTGCCTTATACCACTCGCACTAGTCACATCTTGAACCCTGGCCCCTGTTCCCTAAACCCGAAAGCCGTTGGAAACCAATTCACTCTCAACCCCCATCCGTCCCAGCCCTTGCGGATACAACGAACATGCTTCAAGCAACACAACCTTGAACCCGACAGCTTTACCACACTCGACTTGAGGCCTCATTCGTACACCCTTCAATCCAGCACTGTATACTTTGAGGATAGTCAGGGGGAGCCCTATGTAGTTTATTGATCCTACACCCTAAAGTTGAATGTACTATAGGGGCCTAAATGAATACCTATACTATCTTGGGGAGTTCCTTATTATAACTATAGTATTTTGGGCCCCAAAACCCCATTCTAATTACTAAGGTCTCTACATCATACTCCCCGGTTATAGGCTTATGCGGCTCTAGTTTTTGGAGGAACCCTGTGGGTGCGAGCTCCTAGACGTCATCCCAGAATCCCTGTGGGCCCATATACTCATTCCGTTAAGGGCTACCTAGACCCCCCGAAGGCAGGTAAAATATTGGCCGAAAGCTTATAGAAGGCTATCATTCTACATACTTTCCAAGTTTTGGGGTCCAGGTAGTAAGGTTTAGTGTGATGGTATAAGCGTTCTATCAGTTCTATATAATATCGGCTTTAGGGTTATGGGTTTAAGCGTCCATGCACTGACGTAGTACATACTTTGGCCTTTAAGTAGTCCCTAGTAAAAGCGCTATGGCGTCCAAGTATATGGTACGACGAACCTAAACCCAAGTATACCTAGTCATGGTCGAGGTACTCTGAACCCTTAGGCTAGGGTTCTTACCGGTGACTCTCTTAGAGCTGTTATATTTCAACATCACGGTCCTTAGTGAGTGCATTACACCATGCGTCACAAACAGACCGGACGTTTGGTCCATGATTCGAAACATATCCTATGTCTGCTAACACGAGCTTAGGTGGGGATCTACATCTTCCATTCTTGGAACCCTCAGCGATCAAACCGTTCAGGCAGATCTAAGGATTGGTTTATTGCTCCGCAAACACCCTAATCCCTAAAGTGCTAGGGCTTGAGGTTTGCAGGTTTCAGTGAGGTTTAGAGCTGAAGAGAACATCAAGTCTTACAGAATAGAGCCTTACATGAGGATTGAGGGCTTCAGGCGTTAAGGGCTCGTCGAAGGGTTTAGGATTTGGGCAGTTAGGGCTGGGAGGCTTAAGCTTTCGGGTTTCGGGGGTTAGTTTGGGGCATGAAATATGTGATCCTAGTATTAGAGCAGGAACCTTTAGCCTTTTTTGGGTAGTATAGTCCCTATTTAGTCCCAATTCCCCTCTCAGGTTAACCTTTAGTTCCCCATGATACCCGACAAGTAGGTGACAATGTGTCTATGATACAGGCGCGGGCAATTGCCGTTGAAGGTGTATCCAGAACGCGAGCAACCTTAAGCCTATAAGCCACAACCACGCGTTTTTGACGGTGAACCTTAATTTAGGCCCCAATTGCGCCACCTTCCGGCTTCACAACCAACAGCAGCAGAAGAAACCGTCGCAAACCCTTGCAATACCGATCAACACCCATCGCAGGTTCAAAGCAGAAAAGGCAACCCTAAAGCCCTAAATCCTACAAGCCCTGACCCCCTAATGGAGACCAGGAGCCCCCGTCCGGCGCGTTTCAGAGGCGCCCATATCGGGGCCCCAGGTCGGAAAATGCCAAGGCTTCAGAAGGATGGACTCCAACTTCGAGCGTTTGACACGGTTCACCTTAACCCGAATGACCTACATTTTTTTATAAGGACTTATATAAAGAAATCATAAAAGGGAACGCTAAAAAAGCAGGTTATGCAGGATTAAGGTCTAGGGGCCTAGGGCTCCCTCCTTCGCAAGCTTTGCGCCAGCTGTTCCATACCAACATGGCTGAGTGGTTCGGCTTTCGACCTAGAACATGTGTACCTTTAGGGATTACCGTGAAAGTGTTGGGTTAGAGGGTTTAACGGTCGAGTAGTAGCCTGGATGCTATAACAGGGAATGAAAATGGTTTGATTTGAAGCGTTTCGAGCCACCAGGGGCTGTTTGCAGAGTCATGTTGGACGCAGCGCTGGCCATCCACCTTGCGTGTGGGGCGGTACCCACTTGTCAACCCAACAGACCGCGTCTGAACCCCAAATAAATACCTATACTGTCTTGGGGGTTCCTTATTATAACCATAGTAGTATGGGCCCCAAACCCAATTATTATTATTATTATTATTATTATTATTATTATTATTATTATTAAGGTCCCTCTCTTATACTCAACCATCGACATTTTACGCCTTCTGGACCCGAAGACCGCCTCTGTAGCTTTGGGGCCGTCTTGAGCCTCAGGCGTTGACCTGTTACCTCCAGCCTGTTAGACCCTCTCGTTCCTTAGAGCCCTAGAGGTCGTAACATCAGACAGTACGCTTTTTCGGTACCAAAGGCCGTGCAGAGTGTAGTACTTGGTGCTCAAGACCTTGCCTTGTTCACCATCATAGCAGCTCCATGTCCCACGTAGCTTTAAGCTGCTGACATATTCATGCCGATTCAACGTAGCATGCTGATGCAGTCTTTTGTCAGGCGACGTAAGTAGGGTCATCGGCTTTTGGCCGGGTTTGGTGCTTGTCATGGCCTTTCCAGTGTTCTAAGCGGCTCAAAGCAACTTCGGGTAAAATTAAGATTATGCCTGCCTCACGCAAGGTCATTATAACTGTACTGGTAATGCTAGGTGAAAAACCCTACACCGGAAACAGCAACGACTAAACGCTACTAGTCGACAAAGTCGTATCCCTTCTTCTCACTACCCCAGATGCTTCAGGGGAGCTCAACAAAGCAGGACACGGCGCTTGTTTTAGACGAAGCATGAAGCCTCTCCATCCGAGTAACCGTGAGTCTCTGAGACCCAGTGCTGCATACTGAAGACTGCTGCTACAAGTCAATCAACTATCTGTCGGGTTGAGGAGGGGGCACCACCCTGTAGTTTCAGGCGATTTCAGGTCTGCCCGGACTCAAGAAATCGGACAAAGGGTTCGGATCTGCCCCAGGGTTCATCAGCAGTTAAGAGTATGCTGAACAGCAGGGCAGTCGTCGTTATGATTCGTGTTGTTGCAGCACCCGATGACTCGCTTCTGAACATACATGTTGCAACTCTTGTACATGCTATCAGTTTGCATTCTTGAGCTTGGTAAGGTTCGGAGTTTCAGGGGTTAGGAAACGGAAACAGTTATGACTCATGACAGTTCTGATGGTACCGGAAAACTAGCCAGCTTTGAGCGGCGAGTCTGGTTTGTGTGCTGGCTTTAGGTAGGTAGCACCAGATTCCAAGATGGGTTGTTGCCAGGATCAATGCACCCCGCCAAGGCCCTCTTCCAGTAGGTTCGAAAGTATTGAGTCCGGGGAGACACACAGTGAGAATGCGCATGTGCCCGTGCGTTTGTCCCTTGCGCTGAAGCCTCGGTTGAGAATTGTACGCTTTAGGGTACAGGTTTTAGGGTTTAGTTTACAAGTTTAGGTCGAACAGGCCAGCAACAATGCCTTTTCACGGTACACATATATATATATATATATATATACATGAAAGCTACAGCATGCCCCAAACACTATTCCGTTTGTTACATCCCTTATTTTGTTTTTGCATTTCCACCGGTTGGTTTTGTCAGACAGGGACACGTCAGGGCACGAAAGACGGTGCCCGCGCACCTTCCGCCTGGGTCCCTTCCTCTGCGTCGAGTCCAACAGCCCGCTGACAAGAAAGATGTGAGGGACCTTGAATATGAACCCCCCCAATACAGACCCGAAGTAGCAGGAGCCTTAGCAAAAAAACATGTACTATACACACACATATACTTAGATAGTAAACGGGGGAACTTCAAACTTCTTGGCCTGACATATTAGCTCCATCTTAGAAAGCTTGAACTTTTTTGGGCCCGGTTGTTGAAGAAGAGAGTGTGTATATATATATATGTATACGTATGCGTATACATATATACAATATACATATATCACACATACATATACATGTATATATATATAGATATATATGTACATGTACACATACATGTGCATATATATATATATATATATGTATGTATATGTAGATATATATATATATATATATGGACGGGCCCACACCTCCAAGTTGAAGAAGCATCCGATGGCTCCCTGGGGTTTAAAAGGACGAGGACGAGGCTTTCCCGCCTAGTTTAGGGTTTAGAGGTGTACCCTAACGCTCGTGAGGGGGTCTTGGGATTTCTGGGGGAGGGTTTCGGCTTTGGGGGCTAGGGTTTGGGATCTCACTACGAGGGTCCAGGAGCATTAGGGTAATGTATTAATGGTTAGACTAGGGTTCCTTTAAAGGGGTCTAGTCTACAAGGATTACTATATGGGGTATTATGAGGGTTTAGTATACGGGTTGTAATAACTACATATTACTATTTTGTGGGTTCCTTAATATACTTATAGTATACGGGGGCCCAAAACCCTACTCTAATTATTAAGGCCCGTTTACTAGCAGTTTGGGTTCGCAGTTTAAGGGTGCAGGACTAGGATTCAGGGTTCAGGGTTTGCGACTTCGGGTTTCGGAAAGTTAGAGTTCCGGAGAAGACTGGAATCTGAAACCCGGGAACGCTGCCCATTGTTGTAACATGTAGCAGCTTCATGTACCCTTATAGTAGATACTTAAGGCATAAAGGGGTGCCTATATAGCTGCTTTAAGGCCTATGTAAGTATATACTATATGGGCACATGGAGCCTTAGGAGTGTAGCAGCTGCAGGTGCACGCCTTCCACATGCATCTAAGCCACGACGGCCGGGAAGTACGTGAAGAGGGTTACATAGATCACCAGTCTTAAACTCACATCGCCGGCTCATGGAAAACGCGATGCAGCAACGCTTCACCGCGCATACCTACAAATCACAGGTTTCCGGAACATGCGCCTGCACTACTACTAGTCAACCTATAAGTACTACCAAAGGACCCTTAACACCTCATATAGTTACCCCTTTAAAACCACGAATAGAGCCCATGTAGGACCCCTGACCATTGCGTGCTTTGGTACCGTCGGAGTTGGAGGGTCTCCAGGTATATTTTGTTGGCGCAGAACTTCGAATTCGTCGAATGTTACGCTGGCCCTTCCATGTGTGCCAGTTGGGTCCTTAGAGCTGAACTTAACCAGCAAGTTATACTCCAAGTGCTCTAAACCCTAAGCCCCTAAACCCTAAACTCTACACTGTACACCCTAAATATACCCTAAACCCTATCCAGTGCCCATAATTGCAGCATTCATCTCCCATGAGATTAAGCAGAAGCTTTTGACTTTGGAGAGCTCCAGACCGGCCCAAGCCTAGTTGGCAATGTGGGAGCTGATGAAAGTAAGATGCGGGCGAAAGAGTGTATGTTTTCACTCCTACGGGTTGAGCTTAATTTTACCCTCTATCCCGAAATCCTAAACCCAAAACTCTAAACCCATTCCTTACTGTACTCTCAGTCGGAAAAGAGCCCATTACATGAACCCACGATCTCCGAATTCAGGGCCCCGTTGCAGAGCTCTCGAGGTCATTACCTTCAGGACCCCGTACAAGAACCTTATATTCGAAAACCCTTATAGTCTCGGACCTAGAGTAGGCCCTTATTCCCTTTGTTGGGGGTTCAGGTTCCCTTATAAGCCCCTTTAAACCAAAAAGGGCACCCTTTTTATTCCTAGGCTACTCTTGGGTCTAGTAGTGCACCAGAAAGTTGGAACATGCATTTTGGATCATTTTTGCCATTAGTTCCTTATAATTTGCCCGAAGGGCATGAGGATATCCATGTTCCAACTTTCTAGCTTCTGCATCAAGGGTTCCGGTAAGGGCTTCCTTGTAGGAGCTCTGTAATTAGGGGGATTATAGAAGGCGAGCTAATTCCAGAGTCTCTGTTCTCGCCCTATACCCTGTTCTAGAATATCTCCCAAACTCCGACAAAAAAAACAGAAAGGTGAGGAACCCCAAGCCCTAAACCCTTAACTTCTAAAGCCGTATGACTACTCCAGCGACCCCTAAACCCTAAAACCACTGTAAACCCTTAAACCCTGAACCCTAAAACCCTAAACCCTATAAGCCCTAACATCCTAAACCCTAAACCCTTAACTCCTGAAGCGGTATGACTACTCCCAAGACCCTAAACCCTACACTCCTACAGCCGTATGACTACTCCTTCGACCCCAGAACAAGGCTTCCGGGGGCTGGCAAGAATGTTTCTATGCAGCGCGCCCTGCGCTTTTAGTATCGATGCTCTCACTGCTACTACGAGTCGGCGGGCGAAGTTACTATAGGGTTACCTATAGTATTAGGGTTCCTTTTTCTAGCTACGCAAATAACAGACCCAAAAACCCTATTTTAATCATTAAGAACCCTGCATTAGGGTTTTCAAGGCCGATTGGACTTATATGATTTAGGGTTTAGGGTGTTTCGAGGTGTAGGACTATCGGATTTAGGGCATACGGTGTGGTGTAGGGTTTCGGGTCTTTAGGGCTTACGCTTCACACTGAACCTCATAAACCCGCAACACCAGGCCTTGTGCTCCGGATGAACGCCCACACTGTCCCGACCCGGCTTGTGAGAGCTGTGAGAGAGGACCAAAACATGCCTATGAAACTTAAAAGCTGAGCGGCTTGTATGGGTTCCTTTAAGGTTTAGGGTTCATATAGGCCTCTTGAAAGGACTCCTCGCAGGGATCCTGTAAAGGGCACGGGGGAAGCAGCCAGCAGAGTCGTATATACCAAGGTTATAGCTGCTTGTGCCTCCAAGCGATGGCTGGTAGGGTTTTGGGGCTTCGGGTGTAAATCGTAACCTTAGAAGGCTACGACAGATCCTCTGAGAAAGAGCCAGGACTTGAATTTGTTGTTGAGCGGTGGGAATCGGGGTTACGGTGTCTTAGGATTGAGAATTTGAATGGTTCAGGGATGTACTACAGGGGCCTTACTCGTTCTCTATATCATCGCCGGGGATTCCTTGCTAGCGAAACCCTGCACCCTAAAAACCATGAACGCGAAACCCTTTAACCCCTAAACCCCAAACTCTAACCCCCTAAACCCTAACACCTTAAACGCGAAACCCTAAACTCTAGCTCCTTCGCAAACGGGTGGGTCACAATATGGGAGTTTCCGAAAATTAGGGGTACCCTAGTTGGGGGTGCTTATAATCAGGATCCTACTATTTAAGGTTATTACTATATTAGGGTCCCCTATTTTCGGAAACTGTCAGTATCGAAAGCTGTTAGGGTTTACAGTGAAAGCCCAGCCTCAAGCCTTAAGAGTAATGTATGTGGAATCCCTGCACTATTTACTGTATATAGGTGTTTAGAGCTGTAGAGGTTTAGGGATTGGGGTTTAGGGTTCAGAGGTTTGATTCGGATTTCGAGGTTTAGGTTTTCAAGTACTGGTGTTTACTTGAAGAGAGGGTTTGGGGTTTAGGGTGCTGATCTCTCTAACTCCTCACGACATCAGTCAAAAGCTTTCCCTGAGCTTCCATGTAACTATGTGCATTATAAGCAAGCAATGTGTACATGGTACATAGAGACCGTTTCATGTCAATGTATGTACGGTGTGGGAACATAGACTGTCAGCTTTTTTGTATCAAGCCTAGAGAAGTCTGAATTCCCAAACCCTAAACCCTAAACCCCTAAACCCTGAACCGTTTCCCGGGCAAGTAGGGTTAGTATAATGGCATAGTCGACGCAGCGCCAGAATTACGAGCCGTTCTCAGATGAACCGTGTCAACCGCAGCGAGCCGAGTACGTCAACGAGTCTTCTCATAACTCTTTTTTGCTCATGCAACAAACTACCGTGTTTTCTACAGTTTCATATATATATATATATATGTATGTATGTATGTATCAGTATGCACATATATATATATATATACACTTTTATTTACATATGTGTACGTACATACTGTCAATCCGGCCGCACTGGACGATCCTTGCAATCAGAATCTCAAACAGCTCCATCTTGCTGCGGCGCATTTTTGCTCGAGACTTTTAAGGTTTTTCCGTTGCTTACCAAGCCTCTTGGCTTTGAAGGGGTCCAGGTACCGGTAAGGGCTGTGTCTGTGTGCGTGTGTGTGTTTCTGTTAGTGTCTGTTTTGTGTTTGTGTTTGTGTGTGTGTGTGTGTGTGTGTCTGTGTGTGTGTGTGTGTGTCTGTGTGTGTGTGTGTGTGTGTGTGTGTGTGTGTCTGTGTGTGTGTGTGTGTGTGTGTGTGTGCTGAAATGTGGGGGTACACAATCTACCAATGGTCGGTCGTTCTTTCAGGTCGAACCCTAATCCCCCAAACCCAAAACCGGTGCACCTCGCATAGATTCATCAGTGGTGCTGTCCCTTTTGTATCAGCGGCGTGCCCGCGGCTCTGCCAGCACAGTTGGTCTACATATGTTGGTCTGAAGCAGTCTTTTGAATGAAGGATTGGCTTATTTCGCCTTCAGCTAGCAGCTGCCGCGTTCCAAGATGACGACCCATATCATATATCATAGAGTCATAGAGAGCCAGTGTGAGGCTCAGGTATGCACTGCAATGACTTCAAAGGCACACTGCACTCCATTGGCTGAGAGGCCCTAAGAGACTGACTCTAGGCCACTCCACGGAGTTGGTAGGCGACAGTCAGTAGGCCGTGATGGCCATCCCAGCGTCGATGCGTGTGAAGGTGTTCCGTTTTAGTTGTTGAGCTCCACACACACAAGTTGTTGTGCTATGCGATGTGAGTACTGTTGTCTTGTGCTGTGTTACTTCTGCGACAAACCGTGGATAGTTTCGTACAGCTCTCTGTGTCTGTGCCAGATATGGCTCGGAGAAGTCATGCCCAATGATTACATAACAGTACGAGTGCCCGTGCTGCTGCCGTAAACACCTGCTTTCCCATCAAGTAGCAACGGCAGCACCCATCCATGTATCCTTGTGGGAGCTTGCTGCAGAAGCTCTTGTGACACCATGTCGTGCCATGGCTCACGATGCCCATCATATCATGTCCTGGGTTCTGGAGTATGCTTTTAAGACTCTTTCCGGACTTTAAGGAGCATTACATGGGGTGCAAGTGTCCATCGCTTTTCTCCTTGGTTACTTCAAAGCCCAGTGTGACCACGACCAGAAGCCGAAGCATGAACAGTACTTAGAGGCTCGGGGGACTGAGCTAGTAGGGTTTAGGGTTTAGGGTTTAGGGAGCTAGTAGGTATTAAGTAGACTCACAGGTATCCCGAAATCCCGAAAAGGAATCCGTAATAGGTGCATGGATACTACACAGCTACGGTCGTACACCTTTCCGGCCCCCAATTGACAAAGCCCAAACACGAAATCTAAACAGCCCTGGTCTACACCATTTTGAACACGAGTCCTAAGTCCTGCCTAAACCCCTATACCCCAAACCCAGGTCTATGTGGTCTCTTTGCAATGCTGCTGCTGCTGAGTGTCGTGTTGACATCGCAGCTTCCGGTCGTTGGTGCTATTAGGGTCGAGGACACGTAGGGTTCAGGGTTGAGGGGTTTAAGTAGTAGTAGGGGCTTAGTGCAGTCGAGTAGTTAACCTATCAGTTCTTTGTGATCGTAAGATCCTTATATGCCTCAAGGCTTAACCTTTCATTCGTTTCCCTCAGGTTCAACACGAGGCCTGGTGTGTGTGTGTGTGTGTTATATGCATATATACACACACACACACACTTAATTATGTAATATTGAGATTTCGAAGGTTTTGGTGTCGAGTACAAGGTTTAGGGACCCATAGTTCCAAATACCCTAAACCCCGATTCTATGCCTCTGGCCCAGTAAACTTGAACTCCAATCCCAAGAGGCATGGTTCCGAATAACAGTTTTTTGTTCATGGTTTAAGGGGATGTTTCCACGGTTTGACCCCCAGATCGGTATCGTAGGCCGATTAAGCTCGGATGCGGTGATATGTTGTTCTGCGTTCTGGAGGACCATACTCCAATAAGTGTTTTTGGACCTGTTTCTTCCAGGAGCCATTCTGACACAAAAGTCTATACTTTTTCCTTGGTCACTTCACAGCCCAGTGTTCTGAATATACAGTCATGGGACTGCAAGCCTAGGCCTAGGTAACTTGAGTCCGTTAAATTATCGTGGGTGTGAGAGGGTCGTATCAAAGAGTGATACTCAGAGGGTTGGGGGTCTCAGTGGACGGGCTACTCATCACATAATACAGAGCTTAACCCCACAAAACCTAACTTTTAGGCTGCCTTAAAATAGTTTCCTCATATGAGTCCTTGCAGAAGGTAGACCTTTTTGGTCCAAGTGTCGCACGGTCCGGATTCATAGGTTCTCGGGACTCGGGCTCAACCACTGCAAGAAATCAGGTTTTCTGGTTGATTCAGAGAGAGAGTGAGAGAGAGAGAGAGAGAGAGAGAGAGAGAGAGAGAGAGAGAGAGAGAGAGCGCGACAGAGAGACAGAAAGACAGAAAGACGGAGAGACTGAGAGAATGAGAGAATGATGGAATGAGAGACCGAGAGAATAAGAGAATGAGAGACGACCGAGAGAAGGAGAGAGAGACAGGGAGACAGAGAGACGAGAGAGACACAGAGAGAGAGAGAGAGAGAGAGAGAGAGATAGAAACCCTAAGCCCCGAGACCCCTAGACCCTTAAACCCCTAAACCCTAAAGCTAAACCCTTCAACCCCTAAACCCCTAACCCTTAACCCCCAAGCCCTAAACCTAAACTCCCAAACCCTAAACCCCTGCAGGCCCTAAACCCTCAGCCCCTAAGCCCAGAAACCCTGGGGAACCCGAAACCAGAAACGCTAGGAACCCGAAACCGGGAACCCTAGGAACCCGAAACCGGGAACCCTAGGAACCCTAGGAACCCTAAATCAGAAACCCTAAACAAGAAATCCTAAACCTCCACAGGCCCTAAACCCTAAGCCAGAATAAACCTCAACCCCTGAACCCTCGGAGCCCTAAGCGAGAGAGACGTTCAATCAAAGGGGAAAAGGACGGACCCTTAATAAGGACCCCTAGGTATATACCCTTAATATAACCAGTATATACCCATAATATAGCCCATTATAGGGTCGGGGTCCCCATTAAGGGTCCCTCCTTTTCCCCTTTGATTCAAGCAGAGGACGGCTCCGCGAGCTCCCAGAGCGCTGTGAACTCGGGCCTCTCAAATCGATCCCATCTCGGCATCGGCTCCTCAGCGGAGGTTTTTGTTTGGGCTTTTTGGGGTTTAGGGTTTAGGGTTTAGGAGCTTTTTGTTTTGAGGTTTTGGTGGGTTCAGTTTTTTCAGTTTGAGGGTTCAGGGTCTTGGGGTTTAGGGGGGCGTTTAGTTTAGGGGTTCAGGGTTTGGTGGTTTTGGCAGGGGTTTAGCTTAGAGTTTAGGGGTTCAGGGTTTTGAGGTTGGGTTTCGAGTTTAAGGCTTCAGGGTTGTGGTGCTTTGGTGGGTTTAGTTTAGGGGTTTAGGATTTGTTTTTTTTTTTGGGGGGGGATTTTGGTGGTTTCTGGGTTTGGGGTTTGGGTGATGTATTTTTGAGGGTTTGGATTATTTTTTGGTGATTCATGTTTTTGGGTTCAGGGTTTTTTGGTGGTATTTCCGTCTAGTCTTAGCAGTTTAGACTAGGCGGCCACACGTCTTAGGGTTGCGGCTGCGGTTTGTCAAGGGGCCTCCATATAAAGGTTGCATAAGGGTCGTATAGCCCTAAACCCTAAACCCTGAACGGTATAGTCCTTGCTGTGGGAAGGGTAGCCGAAGCCCTTAACCATCCTCAGCACAACAATTTCACGTAGGGCACGGAGCTTCTTTGCTCTGAACACAGGCGCCTTGGATACCGAGCAGTGCACGACCAAGGTGTCGTGGACGCCTCAGAGTGATGCGATGCGGGGCTGAGGCTGAGAAATACATACATATATATATATATATATATACATGTATATATGAAGCTGGTTAACTAAGAGACCCTGGATACTTATTGGGGCTCTTTATCTGGATCCGTTTATTTTGGGGTTGTAGGGCCAGGGTGTCTTAATCAGGTTTCCACAGTAGTCTCTGGGTGTGCTTGGGCTGCCCCATTCGCGATGGAGTCGGTAGTCCGTCATTCCCGAGGCTTTTCCGCTAAGTCCGGAATCGACGTATACCGTATGTCCGAGCTGAGTGCAAGTCCAAGTCCTGCAATTGTGAACTGCCATCCTAAACCTTCCAAAGTTGGGTTTCGGATTTACGTTTCGGCTTCGGGTTTTGATTCGGGCTTCAAGAGCGCCTACTTTTTAAGATAACAGGTCCTCACCATAAAACTAGGTATCCCAGAAAAGGGGTAGGGCATGAGCCTCTAGGTAGGGTCAGGAGTAGTGGAGTCGGTCGTCCTTAGCCCTTTTGGGCTGGAAGATCCGGGGCGCAGCCATGCTCTCCAGCTGGGTTCTTGCTAAGGAGCCTGCTCAAGTTAAGTACCGCAATAAGGGGTCAAAAGTAAAGAATGGGCGTTCCTTATTAGGTAACGTGAATTAAACTGCGTAACAAGAGCCCGGCAGTTGAAGCCAAGCAGTTCTAGGTATCATTCTTCCTTACAGCTACTTGGTACAAGTCGACTGGTCTACTGTAGGCTACGTCCACACCCAGGTCAAATCATTAATTAAGGTGGCTACAAGTCGGGTTGCATAGTGTGCGGATGGTAGTTTGGGATTAACCACCATTTCAGCTCATGATCGCGATCACATATCGGCCGATTTCACACTGCTAACGGGCCTTCTCGTAAAATGGCCCCAATCAGGGTTTCGTTGCTCAACGCGCGAGTTGCAGAAATCCAGCAAAACAAGAACCCAGGCCGTTGATGGATGAATTGTTACAGTAAATTAAAGTTCTATAAGGGTCAGCCGTCATGGGCCCCTGAATAGTGAGAAACTCCACATAAGTCCGTTGGGCTGCCCCCCGCCCTCCCCCACATAGAAGCCTAAGTTACCGGAACACATAACTCTTTTAGTTCACTACCGTACTTCTGAAATAAGAACATAATGGCCCAACGATGTTAAGGTCGAGCCCCCCCTGAACGTTAAACCCTAAACCCCTCGCCCTGGCGCCCCAGACCTTCCAATATCCCTTAATTAAGCTATATACCTTAAGTCATGGATTCCTGGTATGACTTGAGGTATATTCCGTAATTAAGGGATATCAGAAGGCCTGGGCACATACTGATTATCATGGCACGCAGCAAGTCTGTTTAAGCAAGCACAGCATTCTAACAACTAACCCCACGCCCCTTAACAAGCTACGCCGAAAGTCTGACCTATCATCGTCCCAAATTCCTGCGACTCTCTCAGGCAATGGTACTGCTGCAGCACAAGAGGAGGCAATGCACCTCTGGAACTCCAAGTATACAAGTAGTACATGATACCTACTTGGCTATTTGAAACTTTGTTGTGTTGGGTCCCTTGTGGTTCTTATTACAGGTTCAAAGAGTGTTGAGATTGCTGAGAGTTAGTCTGTGACTCCAACGCCACGGATGCCCTGATATTGATATAGCACCTTAGCACTCATACTCGGGCTCTGTGGATGGTTGATCTAGTGACCATAACCAGATCTTCTTAAAGCCCAAACCCGGTTGTCAAAATTATTGTTCCTTTTTGGGTACCCTAAATATTAGGTGCTGTACCATATTAGGGACCCACAAGGGGACCATAATTTTGACAAACTCCCATATGTGTCTCTGGAGTCTCCTGGCTTAAGGTATCTTCACAGGTTATAGCCGGTATAGGGATTGAGAAGGATGGGATCCCTCACGCCTTAGACAGTGGCATCTTCATGATAAGGGCACCCCCTCAAGGTATCTTGAGACACAGGCGATTATGGTTGGGGTATAGCCCTAAACCTTAAACCCCTAAACCAACTCAACGAGCTGGTGATTCTTTCGCGTGTGGGACTGGTTTGCCGCGACTCGTTTTTCAATGATCACGATAGGTATATATATATATATATATATAGATATATGCATATGTGTGTACATCTATATTTATATACATATATATATACATATATGTGTGTACAGGTTGTATAAATACGAATATAGATATACATATGTATGTGCATATATAGACACATGCAGGCATATATGTATGCATATGCAAATGCGGACATGTATCATATATGTATGCATGTAGGTTTCACACGGCCCGCGGAGATTCAGCGTTCTGCAGGGCTCTCATTTCAGAGCACTCTGTGAGAACTTGCACTCCGGCGCCAGCCGTTCATACACAGTCCAAAAATACTAACCTGCAAGTAATGCTACATACCTATTTTCAAGTGCTTGTTTTTTTTTGCAGGCTTCGGCAGCCTTCCAAAAAACAACAAATTTACCATGATCAGTGAAACAGCAACGGGACAGCCATGACGACCACGACCACGACGACCAAAACTACGACCAGGAGACCCAAAAGAAGGGTACCCGGAGACCACCAAGCAACCACCAGGAGACCACGACGAGACCACCCCCACACCACCAGGACACTTCCAAATGGCGGCATTCAGGAGCAGGGCGCTGATGCTTCCCCTCGTATGCTGGTAAGATTCTGGAGGATGCACCATGCTTTCTATTTTTTTTAAGGCCAGGCAGCGGCACATGTATTGGAGCGTAGAATGAGTCTAGCTCTCAGGGGGACGTTAGAACCCCATTGTGTCTACGACACTGTTTGAGGAATCCCATAGTCTCCATTGCAGTTACAATGTTGTGTTACCTGATAGGATCCTCAATCTCAGACTTGTTAACACCACAAACAGGAGCTACAATGGAGACTATAGTGACTATAGGTAAGACATAGCAGAGCCAAATTGTTCCATGCGAGATCCGTTGAGGCAAGTGCAAAAAGAATCCGGAGCGATCCGTTTGTGACCAAACGAAGGGCATGGATTGTGCCGCCTTGCTGCACCCAGCATACTTAGAGGTCCGGATGTTCCCCGACAACAGTCTTCACAAATTCAGCTATACTCGAAACTTAACAGACCTCCAACTTACCTCCAACGCTAAACCCTAGACCCTACAATAAACCCTAAACCCCGAATCTTAAACCCTAAACCCTGAACCCCTAAACCCCCTAAACCCTTGAACCCCAAACCTTAAACACTAACTATGTAAACCCTAAACCCTCAAGCCTACCTTCATTCGAGTTCTGAAGCTTGTGGCCTGGGAGCTGAGTCTCCGAAACCCCTCTATTCCCTAAGCCCTATCAGGATCCCCAAACTGCCCTTCATGATAGAGCCCTTAAGGTCCTTAATAGTTCAGGTTTTAGGGTTTAGGGACCCAAAAAAACACATGGGAGTTTCCGAAATCTAGGGGTACCTTTTTAGGGGGTCCTGTTGGGGGATCCTACTGTTTAGGGTACTCTATTCAGGTCCCCTAGTTTCGGAAACTCCCACACAAGCAGAAGCAGTTTATGGGGACATCCCTACCTTATAGGGCTTCATTGTAAGGTGGTTTAGATGGGAGATACCATCCTAATTTTGCTTGTTCCTTTTTGGTCACTATATCAGGACTACCCTTCATGATAGAGCCCTTGAGGTCCTTAATGGTTCTACCTAAGGTATTTTTTTCAGAGTAGTAGCCCTTTATTATAGAGCCCCTTAAGGTCCTGAATAGTTCTAGTTCTACTTAAGGTATATGATGGTGCATGATTTAGAGTAGTAGCCCTTCATTATGGAGCCCCTTAACTTAAGGTCCTTCATAGTTCTACCTAAGGTATATTATATTGGAGTAGGAGCCCTCCATTATTATAGAGCCCCTTAAGGTACGTAATAGTGGTATTTAGGGGACATCAGGGGGGTCTAGGCAAACTCCCCAACTCTAGACTTCCGGAAAGAAACCCTAGTCACAAAAGGAGTTATGTAGCTTTAAGTTATAGATTATCAGGTTGTAGGTTGCTACATTTGGAATCATGCTTTTGATTTGTGGACGTATCCCCCATTCTGGGGTTGGGACTTCAGAAAACCATGTAAGAACCCAGCAATTCCAATAAGCTTTCGTGCCCAAGGGCTCTTTTGAGACTTCGCGTAAACCCTTGCCGGTGAGGTCGGACGCTTCCCGGTTTTACGCGTTTAGGGTTCAACGTTTGGGGTTTGTGTACGGTGTGGACCATCTTAGCCGAATTCAGGTACATATAGCTATGCGTGCACAGACACCTCCAAGTAGGACACATAGTGTGTGAATTTGAATCATGCTTAGTTGAGGACCTGTTTAACGACTTAGTTCAGGCTTCCTGTGTCACTAAGGCAGCATGTGCAGGTTTAGGGTTTAAGGGTCCATGTACTCTCTCCTTTAAGGGCTCCTTAAGGGCTCCTTAAGGGCTTGAGGGTTAAAGGGCATTGGGCCAGTTTAGTAGTCCGTATGTAGGTACTTTGGGGCCAAAGTATACACTAGACCCTAAACCCTATACCCCTATACCCCTAAACCCTAAACCCTATACGTGCTATTTGGGCATAAGGACCCTAAGTGGTTTCTGAGGACTGGACCTTCAAGGGGCGTGTCTGCACATGCGAGAGCAACCATTGCAGCTTGTTTGCGCCATTGGTGTTTAGGGTTTAGGGTTCGCAAGTTTTGATATTCCCAAGGTTTTCAAAGACCCTCTTTAGGAATTGCTTTTTCTGATATTCCCAAACCGTACAAATCATTACTGTCCCACAGCGGAAATTTCCAGGGCTGACGAAATCACCTGTTAAACTACGCGTTGCGGGGCACGGAGTGGTAGCTAGAGGATTTCTCGTCTTTGGTGGTCAGGAATGCTTTGTTGCTTGTAAACCTAAGGGTCCATGCGCCCAATCAGTAGATACAGTGGCCTTTAAAGTACTCCCTACATAGGCACATTGGGCTCAAAGTATATGTTAGTTTGGTACATGGACCCTAAACCCTAAAGCCCCGTATTGAGGAGCTCGAGGGTCTGAGCGGTCAGCGATTGGCTTCGATTGCTGGGTTCAGGGTTTAGGGTTTTAGGGTTTCATCTAGGGCTTCTGTTCGGTGGCATTCGGCATGATGCCTAAATATATGCTTGTATCCTCTGTGAGTTCCAACAACTACGCAGGTTTAGCGGGTTGATTAAAACATGGAGAACCAGGTGAACAACTCCTGTTCACCTGGTTCTCCGTTTCGACCCAGACAAGCAAGATCTGGTCCTCCTTCCGGGTAAACATGTCGGTGGGCACTCTCCGAAAATGAAGCAGCCTGAATGAGTTATAATCTAAAGCGCGTCACTAAGGCCCAAATCCCAATCCGAAACCGGATACCACAAACCCGGTAGGAAGTCTCGTCGGCCCTAAAGTTCTAAGCTTGAAACCCCAAGGGTCCAAACAACCCAATAATCAGGTACTCGGTTTTAGGATAGTAGTTATGTAGGTTAGGATTTGGGAAAGTATATGACTATTAGGTTATAAGTTATAGAGTCATAAATCCTGCATGACCCTAAGGACCCTAAACTATGGGAATTATGGTAGGTTCCTTACTATGGGCAATGCAGGATATATATTATCAACCGTTGGACCCTTGGGGAAAGTACAGCCCCACCCCTTCAAACCCTAAAAACCTTGTAACCCTAAAACTCGAGAAATCGTTGGAGGTTTCGACGAACAGACGAAGTCGTGTGTCAAGAAAGAGGAACTTCCGGCCACTCAGCTGGCTTAGATTGCCAATGGGAGAATTTTACACTTTTTGGCTTTCTATATTTGGTCAATCGTCGAACGCTTGAAGTTGTTTGGGCTTTGTTTATTCAAGAAGAGAGTTGATGACAGGATCCCTAAAACCTAAAATCCTAAAACCTAAACCCTAAACTGATCGGGGGGGGATGGGGGGCTCCGGCTTTGGGTTCAGGGGCTTAGGGTTTAGGATTAGGATTAGGGTTTAGGGTTTAGGGATTAGGATGTGGGGGACTTTGTGAATGTAGCTTTTCGAGCTGTTTCATGCTTTGGGAATTCAGGAGTTTATTGGATTCAGGGTTTTAGGGGTTAAAGGAGTTTATGTTTGTTGAAGTTCGATTTACAGAGCTTCGGGTTTGTAGTAATTAGTGATGTGTAAACGTTGAATAGCAAGAACACCGTTCCACCAGCAGACACCCCTGCAAGATAACACCACGGGACCGACCTTTTTCATCCGGCGGCTTCCTGGCTCGTGCTTCTACTGCTTTGTTCATGCGTCTGTGCGTCTAGGTGCTCCGTCCGGTAGGTATGCCGAGAATGCCAGACTCGTTGGAGATATGCTAGCAGAACATCTATCCAGATGGTGCCTGTCAAAGCAACTAGGATGATGGTGATGCTGAGCATACCGGGCGACACATGCAAGACTGTCGCTATTGTTGGTGAATTCCTGGTGAATGTGTTGTTGTTGTTGCTGTGAAGGTAACGGGCTATAGCTGCGCTGACTCTGAGCGTTCTCTCGATTGTGATTACGGTGACGTACTGTTTTCTCTGATGTGGTGCCGATGAGAACTATATTGATTGCACGAAGCAGATGGGTTAGAGGTGTAGGGGTTTGCTAGACGAAGGCTACCCGAAACTCAGCCTTTGAATGAGGTGAATGCTGGTCCGCAAAGTCCGTCTCGACAAGAGTGTTCAGCTACTTGGCTCCGCCAATGCGCTCTCAGAACATGTTTTTACTGACGGCAGGCTGGGGAGAAGTAATAAAGGAGGGTCCCAGCTTGCAGGGTGTCGTCCACAATTTGGGCGGATAGGATTAGGGTTCCAAGCAGGCGTTTCACTGGTTGCGGGCGCCCAGTTCAAGGAGGTGGGTGTAGGTTTTCGCGACGAACGTCACAGTTTTCCACGGAGAATCAGGGGGGTTGCCCGACTCACCTTCGTTCTCGAAGTTGGGTGCAGTTTTCAGTTATTTTTTGGTGTGCGCTGTATGCAGGAACCTTGACCCCAAATAACCAACCCCAACCCTGCACTGTGGTAAGCGAGTTGATCTCGCAAAGCCATGCTGGCGAGAACTTTAGGAATTGTCTGGTCGTCAGAGGTTTCGTATAGCCCGGAAGCCCTGTTCGATTGTGTTGAGGTTCAGGTGTTAGCGGTGAGGGCCCATACATCCGAGAGCTACAGTTTGCCCTCTAAGGCTGTAAGGCAAAACAGGACCTCATTGAAAGGCACCAAGAAACATGGAGACCCATACCCCAAAAGCCCCCGCCCTTCATACCCTGGATCTCAATACAGGGTACATGGCGCCTTGGGTAGAACGCTTCAAGCCAAGAACTGCTCCCCAGGATCGGGGATAGGTGAAGTAGCCTTATCTATTTGCTAGGTTTTGTTGAAAGTGCCTCTCTACAGATCCTTGTCAAAAAAGGCCTTCAACAAAACCTAAACATTCAACTGCTCCCTGGATCGAGGATAGGTTAAGCCCCCAAACTCTAAACCCTCAACATTGAACTGCTTCCAGGTCCGAAAAACCCCTAATAAACCCTATAAATCCCTAAACCCTATATAAGTCCTAAACCCTCTATATAATTATATATATACACTATATACACACACCCACACATATATATTATTACAAACCCTATATAAGCCTCTCAACATTATTAAGCCTGCTCCCAGATCGAGGATATGTTTAAGGTCCCATCGGCTCGGGAATTGTGGATACCGTGAGGCCGGTTTCTATCACGATCTGGGAGTTTCAGAAAAAATAGGGGAACCCTAAAACGTACCTTAAATAGTAGGATCCTATTAAAAGGACTCCAAAATAAGGTACCCCTAAATTTCGGAAACCCCCATTTAGAGTTTAGGGCCTAAGTTTAGCGTTTAAGAAGTTTAGGTTGTCGTTTTGGGGGCAGAGTAGGAGTGTGCGTGGGAGGGGGTCTAGAGGACAGTTAGAAGCCATTGCCAAAGCAACTCAGTGCACTGTTTTTCCAGCGGACTCAGCCGTTGGGGGGCTTCATAAGACGATTACAGAACCTTTGATGATGGCTCTGGCCATATAGAAGCGTATGTTTGGCTTGGATGGCCAATTGGTTTGGGTTTCAACTAATAGCTTAGTAGCTGAGTGGATACACCTTACACTTTTGGGATAATAATTACCCAACTATAAAACGAAAAGTGTACATTTGGGGGGGCCCAGGAACTCAGCCGCTAAGTTAGAGTTGGTTCCGGGTGTGGGGGGTTAACGGTTCGGGCTTAAGGTTGACCTTAGGGTTAGGGTTTAAAAGATTAGGTTGGGTCACTTTCGCTTCGGGAGTAAGGTGTTCGGAACATGCGATGGGGGTATGGGAAATTTTTGTTGCAGCCAGCAGACTAGTCTGGGCGCGAGAAAAATCCCTTTTGTCCGGGTCGTATATACTTGTACTTATCTCTCTCTCCTCCCTCTCTCTCTACACATATATTGATATGTATGTTATGTTTGTATGTATGTGTGCAGCAAGCCCCGAAATCCGAAAAACCCTATAAACCCATGGTCACCTTGTGCGCGACGAGGCGGTGGGTTCGGGGCTGGGCAACCTGGGTGAGAATGCCCTGGAAGCAGTGTTATGGCGAAATTTGAGGGTTTAGGCTTGGGGTGCTTGTGACGCATAGTTTTAGGCTCTCGGGACGTTGTGGTGAGGGGCAGGGTTAAGGAATTGTATGTAGGGTGTGATTTAGGTTTAGGGTTCATGGACTTTGGTGAGATTCAGGGCTTAAGGGGGCATGGGTTTATATGGTTTAATCAGGGTGCACGTCTTCATTCCTGTCGTGAGGTTCAGTATATAGGGTTGAAAAAGTTTGGGGATTTGGCAACGCAATGAAGAGAGTCGCAACTACCAAAGCAGAAAAAGACAGAGCTGCTGCTGCGCTACTACTACTAACTACTGTTATTACTACTACTACTACTACTTACTACTACACCACCCCACACACCCCAACTACTACTACTAATATAATACTACTACTCCCTCCTCCTCCCTCCTCCTCCTCCTCCTGCTGCTGCTGCTGCTGCTCCTGCTCCTGCTCCTGCTCGCTGCTCCTGCTCCTGCTACTGCTACTGCTACTGCTACTGCTACTTTCTACTGCTCCTGCTCCTGCTCACTCCTGCTGCTGCTGCTGCTGCTTGCTACTACTGCTACTGCTACTGCTACTACTACTACTACTACTACACACTACGACTACGACTACGACTACGACTACGACTGACTGTACTGAACTACTACTACTACTACTACTACTACTAAGACTACTACTACTAACTACTACTAGACTCACGCTACTCCGTAAGACGCACTGTAATACTTTCTACTCACTTCTCCGTGTCTTGCCTCTTCCTGCTACGATTCTCGTAGTGGTAGTGGTAGTGGTAGTGTAGTTGTAGTGGTAGTAGCATCGGAGTCGTTAGTCGTAGCAGTAGCGTAGCCAGCAGCATCAGCAGCAGCAGCAGCAGGAGCAGTAGCAGTAGCAGTAGCAGTAGCAGTAGTAGCAGTAGCAGTAGCAGTAGCAGTAGCAGTAGCAGTAAGTAGTAGCCAAGTAATAGTTAGTAGTAGCAGCACAGTAGTAGTGGACCACCACCACACCACACCACCACCAGGACCACGCACCACACCACCACCACCACCACCACACCACCACCACCCACCACCAGCCACCCACCACCACCACCACCACCACTGACCAGTGAAGTCAAGCGCTTACGATCATCGCAAGATCTGATTGATTAAGGATTCCCCCAACGGCTCCTGTTTCGGCCTAGGCAACTTCTGCAGTATTTGAAGCCCTCCGCCCCCCCCCCCCCCCCCGCCCCCCCCACAGTATATCTCACGAGTATAAGGTCTTTATTTTGGCAGGTTGCCTGAGTGCGCTCGTCCCCTGACCTTCGGAAAGGAAATGCAATCGCCGAGGTGACAAGCCCTTTCCGTGCGATGGGCAAAAAAGCCCAGCGGGATAACACGAATCAACCAAAGATCCAGCACGAGCCTCCCTGCACCCGTACGCTGGGGCTGTATTAGGCGTTGCGCATCAGGGTCGAACAGTTGAGTAGATGGAGGTTTAGGGTCTAGGGTCTCGGTTGAAGGCGCCCGAATCCGAAACCCGAGAGGAAATGAAACCTTCCAGTCATGGGGAAGGCGAGGTTTGCTTGGGTTGGTCGTTCAGTGTGTAAGGGTTTAGAGCTGATGGCTAGTCTAAACTAGGGCAGGTCTACTTAGTGGTTCCACAGGGCAGTGGCACAAGTACTGCAAGTTGTGTTGTTTTTTCCCACCTGGCCAACTACTCATGAGCCCGCAAGCACTCATGTAGGGCCAAAGCTTTGTTTGGGCTTTGGCAGTTACGGTTAGGGCTTGCAGTCCAAACTGTTCGGTGTTGACATGAGGTTCACCCGCCTGTTGAAACATGTGTACTACAAGCTTGTTTCTGCTATCAGCATATCATATATCCTAAACCCTGAACTGTGTTGTTGCCTGTGTCAAGGTTCTCTCGTGTCCTAAGATTTGCATACTCAGGGACCCTTAATCTTTGACGGTTCAAGGTTGGTGGTTGTTGATTTTCAATCGCGGGGAGTTCAACTGGCAGATGCCATAGCCACGCATCGGGTGGAACGGCTAAAAACTCTGAGATCTGCAGCGCCCTCCTACCCACCCCGAACGTCCCTTGTGAAACTGGGAAGTCACAACGGGCCTGTTTTGGTTCCATGTTAGTTCCGAGGCCTGCAACGACGACAACTTAAAGGCAAAGACCAACATAAGAAGGTTGGCAGCAAGTTGAACCATGCCGACCCCGGCAAGCTCACCCTAAACCATCCTTAGCCTCAAGACAGGAAGGCAAGAGGTGCTGTCAGCGTCGAGCAGTAGTAGCTTCATCCCACCACGTGTGTGAAGAGTTGGTGAATTTGGGGTTTAGGACTGGGTCGTAAAATTTTGTTTTACAGTGGCGTATCTATCTAATTCTATCTACGACATGTCTATCTACCCCTCTATCCTTCCATCTCGCTCTGGTTGTCTCCCCTCTCTCTCTCTCTCTCTCTCTCTCTCTCTCTCTCTCTATCTGTCTCTCCTCTCTCTCTCTCTCTCTCTCTCTCTCCTCTCTCCCTATCGATTTTCACTATCGATTTAATCTGTCTGTCTGTCCGTCTGTCTATCTATGTATGTATCTCCTCTATATATAGGTATATGTATCTGTCTCGATGTTCTATCTATCTACCTATCTATCTACCTATCTAATCTAGCTATCTAACTATCTATCTATCTCTCTCTCTGTCTATCTGTCTATCTGTCTATCTACCATAACATATAATCTGTGTTCAACAGAAATCAGTGCTGAGGTTGCGAAAGCGATGCTTTGCTTACCACACTTGTGTGAGCGAGGTGGTTCCCGCTCTTATTCCCAAGCACGTCCAGGCACCAAAACCGTCCCCCCCCTCAACACCCTCAACACTCAAGCTGTATCTTTGCAAACAGCACCTCAAACCCCCCTGAAGTCCTGCTGCGCCAAAACCCTAAACCCTACCAAACCCTAAAGCCCTAAACTAAATCGGAATTGTAGTCTCAGAAGGCGCTTTGTACTCAGCGGCGTTTTTGCAGGGTCAGCGTTGTCTTCTGCACTGCTGGGAGGGTCGTGGAACTTCTTGTTATACATATATATTTAATATATATGGTTGGTTGTCAAAATTATGGTCCCTTTTTTGGGGTCCCTATTATAGTACGGCACCTAATATTTAGGGTAGACCCTAATTTTGACAACCACCATATATATATATATATATATATATATATATGTATATATATAATATATATATAACTATATCTATGTATGTGTGCATATATATATATATATCGAGACTTTTGAGACTTATGAGTATCATAACCCCCCCCCCCCCCCCCCCCCCCCCCATTTGGAGCCTGTTTAAGGTACTTGCAAAACTACAGGTACCGTAGAAGTCGGGACGCATAGGCCACACCCCTGTCTTTAGATTCGGAGGGGTTCCGAGTTTGCGTGTGGTCTAGGTTGGTTTCGATTTAGGGTTTAGGGATTTCAATTTTGCTGTTTCAGTTTTGGGCTTTGCTTTTGTTGGATCCTGACAAGCCCTCACAACCGAGAGTCAGTCCATATGCTCCGAGCCATACAGGAACGGGTTAGGGTTTTGGGATGAAGGACGGTGGAGGTGGAGGAGGTTGTACCTTGCAGAAGCATACACGTACTGACCTGCAATACCTGGACTCTTCCTGATCACAAATACCTAGATGGATATGTGGATGCTTCGGGCTAACCCGCGTGAACTAGCACGTTCATGTTTTTTGCAGTCGCCTCACAACAGCGAGCCTTTGCTTGTACTCGATTATTCAAGGCTCGATCCTGCATACAATAGCGAATGGTTTTAGGGCATATAGTTTTGGATTAGGGCTTGGGTGTTTTGGGTCCGGACCGGGAATAGACTTAGGACTCTTGGATGGTTGTGTTCATTGCACGTGTCGTATGTAGTATATATGAGACCATCCAATCCAATTCCTCCAGCCGATCCACCGCGAGCCCCGAAAAACCCTAAGCACAATGTAATCCTAAACCCTTGAATTTCTTGACCCGATAAGGGCGTTTCAGCAAAATGGGGGTGCATCATTTTGGGGTCCGTGTAATAAGGATCCTACTACTTAGGGTACTACATGAGGGTCCCCTATTCTCGGAAACTCCTATAATCCAAACGTAGTAACCCGAAACCCACTACCCTGCAACCCTGCCCTACCCTACCCTGCCCTTCCCTGCCCTGCCCTACCCTACCCTCCCTACCACTCTACTACTACCCTACCCTGAACCCGAAACTGCTCCCTGAGGCTCAACTCAGACATTAACTCCGTGGAAGAGTGGCTTCAATATGTCATGGCCAGCTTCGTGCTCTACCACGATGATCCGACACTTCCGCTGTGTTTACTTGGAGGGTCGGGGGACTTAGTAAGCAGGTAATAAGTATAAGTACCCTAAAAGGGATCCTAATTGGGGTTATGGTACTAATAAGTCTCCAGTACTAGTTACTACGTCCCCCGACCCTCCAAGTAGGGGTGAAGAGTGAAGCGTGTGGGGGTTTAGGGTCAAGGCTTATTGGTAAGGTTGCTCTGTTTGGGGGTGAAGAGTGTGGGGGTTTAGCGTTAAGGCTTATTCTGGGTTCTTGTTAAGGAACTTAATTTAAGTTACCATAATAGGGATCTATCGTAAATAATAGGGTTTCCTTATTATGGTAGCTTAAATTAAGTTCCTTAACAAGAACCCAGTATTGGGTTTGGGGATGTAGGGTTCCTTCGGGCCATGGGTTGAAAAGTCCGCAGGGCGCAGGGTATCACCCCAAACCAAAGGGCACGCGGCAAGTTATGGGGCTAGTTAAAGGTTGCTTCTTCCCGAGTCCCAACATCAGTAAACGTAGAAAACCCTGCAAAACCCTGATCTCTCTCTCTCTCTATAAAAATATGTGTATATGTATATATATACATATCACACTCGCAATGATCCTGCTGAAAAAATCAAGGTCCCCAAATTATACCCGAGACCTTCGAATCCTAAGCCGGAAACCTAAACCCCTAAAGCGCGCCTGATGGAACCCTTATAGGACCCGTAAGTGGGAGTTAGGATTAGGGGGACCCTCGGGAATATAGACCCTCTCAATAAGGTCCCTTTTAAGAGAGGCAGAAGTAGGGCTCGGAAGGGGTACCCTTTAAGGGGTCTCCCTCATCATGCTACCCAGTAAGACAACCATGATACAGAGCCCTATAGGAGCTCCATTACAACCCACCAAACGGAAGGCCACCCCTCGGTTTTGGGGTTTGGGGTCTTAGGGTGAGGGATGAAGGGGGCGAGGGGGGAGGTTTAGTTGGGGCGGGTTAGGGTTCGAGGATGTAGTCTTAATGCCAATGGGTCTCTGTTCGAGGCCTTTGCATCGTGGTGCAAGAAGAAAGCAGAACGATCTCCAAGCTGCGACAGTCCTTCGCCCTAGCCGTTCACCTATCCGAAAGCCATGGTCCAAATCCCCCACTACACCGCTGAATCCAAGTCGCAGAATCACAATACTGTTGCTTGCTTCAGAAACACTGAAACCTATGAAACCGTGGAGCGTTTCCCTATAAGTACAGGCCCTGAACTCAAACCCTCAAGTTACCCCAAACCCATTCATCCGTAAAGAAGACTGCAGTCAGGACCTGGACAAAGTCTAAACTTGAAGCCATCAGCCCAGGACAAGGAGCTGCAACATCAAGAAAGGCCCCTGGGGTATTGCTGGCTCTAAACCCGATTATGGCCACTGCAACTTTCCGCTTGTTACTCGGCGCCAGGTTTGGGGTGTAGGGTCGGGGTTTGGGGTTCACGGTTTGGGCACTTAAGGGTTTAGGCCCTTAAGGGCTTGTAGTGCTTAGTGTTTTGGGTTCAGGGTTAAAGTTTTTGGTTTTCAACTGAGCGCAGAGTCCTGAAGATACTTTGCTTGTCGATGTTTCTTGCATGGCTGGGGGCTTCAGCTTCATGTTTTTACACTGCTCAAGCACCCAATTCTAGTAGCTCATATCTTTGGACGGCTTTTTTTTTTGCCGGGCGGGGTCTTAGAACAGCGACCGTGGTAGAAAGACATAGTTACAGTATGTTCGCTCGAGCAATCTGGGCCCATGTTCATGCTCCAACCGCAGTCCTGATCGGCTTCACCGTACGTCTGAAGGGGTACGAACTCCTGGTGCCTGCTCTTGCGGTTCCTTCGCCTGTTCCTGCAATTCTGTCCTTTCTGGCGGTAGGATGACGAGGAGGAGGACGAGGAGGTAGAGGAGGAGAGAGTACTGCAGTAGTAGCAGCAACAGTCGTAGCAGCAGTAGCAGCAGTAGCGAGAATACCCTCTGAGCCTCTGTTTCGTCAGGAGTCATGAGTAAGCTTTGTCTTCAGTTTGCCAATGACAAACCACTGCCGTTCGCAGCTGCACCATCGCAATGAATCACAGCATCTTTCACATCAAGAGGCAGTACATCATCATTGCTACAAAGCATCCTGACACTTGATGTAGACGTCGGACTCATCAAGTCAGTACTGCATAGTACTACGATTCCGTGTGTAGTTTTGCTATAGCATTGCCCTCAATTCCTCTTCGAAGCATTAAGTACCACGCCCATTTATTGCCACCATATCCACCATGATTAGTTTAAGCTCTGGTGGTAAAGAGAACCGTGAAGATGCAGGTGAAAGCCCGGTATAAGCGAGAAAGTCACAACAATCGACGAGCACAAGGCAGCTCCCCAGAGCTGAAAAGGACTATGACTAGAGGAACCCAGACATCTATCCAAGTCCGGAGCATCCAAGGCTTATGAAGACGGTTCTCCACTTTGGGAAGGCGCATCCGCAAGCTTGCGCTGCCCTAACACCCAAAGGCTGCAGTCCTTATACCCGGATAGCAGGTACTTAGGCCTTAAGGGGTCCCTATATGGGTACTCTAAGGCCAAAGTACCTAATTACCAAATGGGCACATGGAGTCTCAGGAACAGAAACCCCTTGCCCAGCCTGTAACTTCAGATCGAAGAGACACATAGCTTACGATCGATCCAGTATATAATGTCTATAACCTCCACTAAGGGTCCATGCATCCAAACACCAGAGATGTTGGTCCTATAGTATCATCTCGGGCACGACTTTGAGGCCAAAGTAATAACAAAGCTTATAGTAGCTGTGCACATGGACCCTAAGGGCTCCATTGTAATTCCTTGCTTCTTTACCCTTGGCTTCAACACCCTACGTCCTGGCCATACACTTAGTTGACACCCAAACAATGAACGACAATGGCGACTTGATACGTGCGCATCGTAAGGCTCCATGCATCTATTTTGTTCATACTCAGGCCGCAGAGTGGTCCTGTACAGGCATGTTACGGCCTATGCGTGTCCGGGGTTCATGTCAAGCTGTTTGATGTGCATGGCTTAGGAGGGTCTATGGTGACACCTTTTTTGCATTTAGAGAGCCAAGTGAGGGTGTGGGCAAAATGTGCAACCTCTTCGCCACGATAGGAGTTGTCTGCGCAGTGCGGCGATTCAGACAGCCCCGTATGGTGCTAACCTGAAAGCCTCGATGTCCCGAGACTCAACATGGAGCCCGAAAATCTTAGACCGCAGCTGAGACCCCCAAACCCTGAACACCCTCCAAGGTTTCGGGTTTAGGGTAAAAGGCATACCACCCTATACTCCGAAAACGGCCAAAGCCCCAAACTCCAAACACAAAGAACCCCAAATCTCGAAACCCCAAGAACCCTTAGCCCTGCAACCCTTAACATCTCTAAGGCAGTGTATTACAACACGAAAAGAATTCCTCACCGCCATTTCCGCTGCGAAGAAGCCCTAAGGCTCCATGTACTCCTGTAGTATACTTTGGTCTTGAAGTAGTCCCAAAGTAGTCCCTATATGGGAGTTTCCAAAAATTAGGGGTACCTTATTTTGGGGTCCTCATACCATTTAGTGTACTATATCAGGGTCCCCTATCTTCGGAAACTCCCATATAGCTTTGGGGCCTATGTATATACTATTAAGATACCTGGGCCCTTAGCGAAAACCCTAAACCCTATACCCTATATTAAGCTACCTGAACCCTTAGGGAAAACGATGGGACAGGTCCACTCTTCCCGTATAGTGACGGCAAGGGCAACGACTTCAACATCTCCTTGAGGGTGAAGGTCGGGTTAGTTTTTTTTGTTTAGGGTTTAGGGTTCAGGGGCGGTCTTAGGCGGTTCAGGCTTGACAGGGCATTTAGCTACTTTGGAAATATCTTTTCTATGATCGGTTCTCTCGAACAAGTACAATTAATGATTACCTTTGCTATTTTGGGGTCTCTTTATTATGATTATGGTATTCTGGGCCCCAAGACCCTTTTCTAATTATTAAGGCCCCTAAATTAGGGCCTTCTCAAGCTTCGAAAGATGTGAGTCGTGAAGCCTTGTTCGGCTTACTTCGATCTAAATGAGCCCGCAACCTCGCCACATCCTGCAAAACCGGTCCATGCATGGGGCTAGAGGGTTTGGGGTTTAGGTTTCGAGTTTGCCGAAGTTTCCTGATCTCTTCCAAATGACTCGGTGGAATTTGACTTCTAGGGCTTCACCCGCAGATGCCTCGTGGCTTTGAGGCCTCCGCAACCTGCCCCACAGCCAAAACCATGAAGCTTACATCTACCCTGCCCCAGACAAGCAGCCTTCTTCAAAAGACTGCAAATGGAGCCTTTGCAAGCCGAAATCGCTCAGTATCGGCAGCAGGTTGTGCCTAGTCAGTCCACCACCACAACCACCAGCAGCATCATCATCAAGACCGTCCATCATAATCATCAACATCATCATGGGCAGAATCATCACCATGGTCATCATTATGACCACCAACATCAACGAAACCATTTGGGATGTCGGCACCCCAAAGTACGGGCCGCAATGTGACGGGAGCACAAATGCCAACTTTGGACAATCCTAAACAACAACTCAAAAACAGGACCGCTCGGAAGTAGGGGCCCTTAGCTGCGCAATACGGTTGGGGCCCTTAGCTGCGCAATACGGTTGATGATATAAATCCTGCATTACCTTAAGGACCCTAAACTATGGGAATTATGGTGCATTCCTGATTATGGGTCATGCAGGATTTGCATCATCAACAGTAGTGTCGCCGTGAGTTGACTTCAGGTTTAAGGCGTCTAGGGTTTAGGGTTGGGGCTGAAGTTGGGCTGCTTCAATCCTGTCCTCAATTCCCCGAACGGTTCCAAGTACCACTATAGTAGGTACTTAGTAGGTATTTGGGCCCCCTCAGTATACATACATATACATATATATATATATATATATATATGTATATACTATTTCTATGTATGTATATATATATATATATACATACTCTACTATTACTTGGACCCTTTGGGTCCAGAATCCTGAGCCACCGCAACCCGGCAGGCGGGCCAAATTCGAGGCCTTGAGGCTCTGCAGGTTCAATCTTCCCGCTGCTTCGGCGCTTCGGCTGAATTTAGGGTATGGAGTTTGAGTTTAGGGTTTAGGGTTTTGGATTTGAGTTTAGGGGGTAGTTTGAGGTTCCGGATTTAGGTTTAGGGGGTAGTTTGAGGTTCGGGGTTTCGGTGTAAGCTTTGCTGCTCAGGATGCGTGATGTAAGGCTGATGTGGGGTCCTTGGAGAGAGCATACGATGTTACGGCTTCCATGATGCCCAGACCTTCCAAAATCCCTTAATTAAGGAATATACCCTAAATCATATTATGGATCCTATTATAATTTAAGGTATATTCCTTAATTAACGGATTTTGGAAGGTCTGGGCTCAGCCCTATAGTCCGATGTCATATCCTGAGTAATGATGCGTGCTGGCAGGATGCTCTCACGATTACCCAGAGGCTCAAAAAAAAGTTTGCACTAAGGAAAAAACGGTAAACTATCGGTGAGTTCGACTATGGGAGGAACCCGAATGTGATTTAAGGTACAGTCCTTAATTTAGGGTTTTTTGGAGTCTCTGGGTACCTCAGTAGACGTTGGCAGACCAAGTAACCAGACACACGGGAGACCCAATCACCCGACCCCGAGGTGCTCGCACTCGTACTGTTCACAAGCAGGACGGGATGACCCTAATGGGTGGTTATCAAAATCATGGCCCCTTTTTGGGTCCCTATCATAATACGGCACCTACTATTTAGGATACCCAAAAGGGGCTCTAATTTTGACAACCACCCTAATTGACAACTGCCCACCCCCAACCCTGCCTTACTTATGAAACCACTAAGATTCAAGGATTCGGGGTTTAGAGCTTAGGGGTTTCAGTTGGGGTTCAGCGGCCCCTAACCGGTCCAACCGAACAGTGAAGCCGATTAACTTCGTTTGGGGAAAGTCAGTAGAAGTTCGGCGGCCCTCAAATTAGGCTTAATCGTGCATGGGCACCCTAAAGCCCTAAACCCTAAACCCCAGGCTGCGGAGGGGCATCCTAAACGGTCAGCTTCGCTTGCGAGGCAATGTCGTCAGCGATGGAGGCAAGGACGAGCGGGCGAGACCGACGGCGTGGTAGCGGGAAGGTTCAGGGTTGTTTTAGTAAAGGGGTCCAAGGCTTCACCAGGCATGCATGAGAAGAGGGGTGCTGCAATACGTAGGGTTTTGACGAGGTTTGTTGTATAACGGTTTTGCGAAGGGTTTTCGGCTGGGTGGACAGCGGCGGAGTGCTTCTAAAGAGTTTCAGGGCTCACGGGGTTTTGCTCAGCGATGTAGTGCCTGTATGAGTAGGATCTTTCATCCCTTGCATGATCCATGCTCTTCTTCCACAACGCGTGGCGGCTGGCTCTCAAGAAGATACACCGCCAACTGCCGTGAGAAGACTGCATGGATGGTGGCGAAAGCTTTTGCAGATACGTCGCCAATCTTCTGCGGTCAAAAATCTGCAGGGATTCGGGATGGTGGTGAAAGCTTCGGCAGGCCCGACGCGAAGCCGCCTTGCAATTGGCATTGCCTTTTGGAGCTCGATGGCTTTCGCCTTTTCATGTATAAGATGGGGTTTAGGGTTGGAGCACCCATGCACTCATAAAGTAAATACTTTGGCAATTTGGCCTGAAAGTAGTCCTTTTATACGTACATCAGGACGAAAGTATATACTGTGTAGGTACATGGACCCTCGGGGGAATGTGTTTTCACAGTCCAAGAATCGACATTAGGGTCCCCTGATTTCGGATTCTTCTCCTTGGGTTTTGGATGTCAGGTTCTTGAGATTCTCAGGTTAGGACAGGGTGGATCTTGGCGCTACCGATCTAGTGATCCTTGAAACGGACATCACGCTGTTGCGACCTCTATCTATTCGCCTAGTAGTATATAGAGTAGGTAACCTTTAACCTTTTTGGGAGTAGAACAGTCCCTATATAATCCCTATATGACCGAGCAGGTTAACCCTGAGTTCCCGATGATACCCGACAAGTAGGTTCGGGTTCCTAAACCCGAATCAAACCCGAAACCAGACCCCTGGTCCCTGGTATCATGAAACATGTCTAGTCTTCGGTTGCAATCACCGCCATGTCGAACCCACGAAAACCCTCAAACGCCCTAAACCCTAAGCCCTAAACTGGCTTCTTACCATAATAACCATAATGGGATATATAGTGGTAAATACTATGGTTTCTTATCATGGTAACTTATTTAAAACCCACAAGGAGCCTCATCCGATCTTCTACGGAATGATAAATCACCGTACAGCGCATACCCCCCATAAATAGGGTTTAGGATTTTAGAGTTTAGGTTTCAGGGTGTAATTGCATCTCGTTGCAGTCCTGATGTAGATACAGAAAATAGGCGCATTGCGACTTAATTTCACTGGCTTTCCAGTATTTACACCTTAAACCCTCACCCTGAACCCCTAAATACCGTTGCGAGCTGTGAGGCCTTTGCAAGCTTGAGTTGGCACCTTCAGGGAAGGACGAAGAAAATCTGGCTGTGACACGGCTCCATGAAGTTCCCTAAACCCGCAATCCCCCAATATAGGGGCCCAAACAGTTACCAATATTAGTTTGCAGGCTTCTTCGTGTTATGGTATACTAGTCCTCAAAGCCCGTTTCTAATTAGAAAGGCCCTTATATTCAACCCTAAACCCTCAATCCCCTAAATCCTAAACCCTAATCCCCTGAACCCTACACCCCAGGAGTTCCTGGAAGAAGTTCTGAGGGTGTTCGTCTGAAGCCTGTTTTCATAGGGACCCTTCACTTACGGGGTAGGGGTGGGTGGGGGAGGTGGGTAGGGGACTATACTTCCTTCAAAAAGGCTTTATCAAGTCCTGAGTATGGGCATTGAGGCCCCCCACCCCCCCCTCCCCATACCGCCCTAAGGATCCCTATGATGTTTTGAGGCCCTCACGGGACTTGGAAGCCTCCAAACATAGAGAGGGTCTCATGAAAGAAAATCTCCAGACGTTCTAACCCCGAAGCGTGAAGACCTGAATGATCAAATCGTGATCTCATGATGCGTCTGCTATGGTAGTATAGCCCATTGCGTACTTTGATAGGTTCTTCACGGGGTTTAGGGTTCAGGGTTTGTGGGTCCTCTACAACGAGAAGTACTTGACGTGGAGTACTCGCCAATATTCCTATCAAGCCCATACCCTTTTAATATACACTCACCAAGGTCCCGGACAGAAACCCTACTTCGCTTGGACCCTGGACAATAAACCACAGAGAAGCTTCGAGCACACCAAAATGTGCGTACAGACTTGGGAAGACTTTCGAACGCCCGGAAACTCCAAAAACCCACATACAACGCAAAGGACCATTTCTGTCAAAGCTTTGTAACGTAAATCCATCTACAGCGACCCTCTTAGTTGCTTAGGTGACCGATCTCGAAGTGGAGATCTTCTGCGAGGGCAAGTGCAGCATTCAAGACCAAGTGCTAGGCCAGCAGACTTCGGGCTGATAGGGTCGATTTAGGGTTTAGGGTTTAGGCTGAGAGTCTTTCCGAAGTCCTTTGTGCACCCTTTAAATTTTGCACAAGCTGCGAATTAAGAAATAACTGGTTGGGCATATGTGTAACCTGCGGAAGCTATAAGGGGTACAACATGTGTATGTTATGTACATATGCACCCCTATATATATTTATGTGTGTGTGTGTGTGTGTTACATGTACCTTCATGTTGATCAATCTATGCAGTGTCTCTCTCTCTCTCTCTATATATATATATATGTATATATATATATATATATATTGCATTTCATCTGTCTTGTCGATTGGTTGTTTTTGCGATGATGAGCATGACACCTGCCACGTGTAAGGGCTTTTGGACGGGCACCCTGGAGCCATCAAGTGAATTGCCAATCCTCAAATGGCGTAAAGGTAGTAACTTGAAAGGTCCCTTCAAGGGTTCCTTAAAAGGATCCATAAGGGGTTTAGGGTTCAGGGTCTACTTAATCTTGTAGTTGGGTTTTCCCCCTTTTTTGAGGATCCGGGGACTACGCGACCTCGTGGTGCCCCGTTAGCCGGGGTGATGAACTGGACTAGCTCGGATTCTGGAACCCTAAACTAAACCCTAAACCCTAAACCAAAACCCTAAACCCTAAACCAAGGAGGTCATGTGTAGCGGTTTGCGAAGTCAGCTTTCGTAGTTACATTACCCTAAGGGTCCATGTACTCATACAATACATACATTGGCCTCAAAGTATTCCCTATATAGGTACATTAGGCCCAAAGTATATGCTATATGGGTACATGGACCCTTAGGGTTATGGACCATGTCGAGACCTAAGGCGTCTGAGCCTTGAGTTGAAACGCGCCCAAAGCCCGAACTGCACCAGCCCCATAATCTTGAGGGCTTAAAAATTGGAATAGGGTTCCTTTAAAGAGGTCTATGAGGGATCTATGGTAGGATACTTTTTAATATAGGGCCTGAATAGTTAGAATAGAGTTTGAGGGGTATTTTATGCTATAACCATATATAGGAGACCACAATAATAGTATTGGTAATATTTCGGCCCCTGTATTAGGTCTGAAACCCGCAGGTGTCCTGTCTTCAGACGATGCCATCGAAGTAGGCCACTTGACAGAAAAGTGCTCGTTTGGGGCTTGGGAACCTATGGCTGTTCAGGGCTTTTGCATAGGGTTTTAGGGCTTGGGGCTTAGGGTAGGCTTTATCGGAGTCGCCGGGGCCTTTAAGATGTGTTCAGGGGATCTCAGGGGATCAAGATGGTTTAGCGCAGGCAGGGGCTTCCGCTTTGCCCTGCTCCCTGTGCTACTTGTGTTTTAGGCTCCCCTTCTAACAAAGGTACACCTCATGCTTTTCTGATTTTGAGTTTGGGGTGTAGAGTTGTCGTGCGTTCGCCTGAGAAACTTTTTCACGTCCTACCACGTGATGTTCAGAAACCCCGTTGTAATATCCTGTTGGGGCCAGTGCTTGTGGATGTTCAACGATGGCTTACACAGGTGCAAACCGAAACATTCTGAACGTATAACCAACCGCAGGCACTGAACCCCTGTGAAATTTCCCTGTCTTGAAGCGCCGTGTTGACATGTCCTCATGCGAGCGTAGTTTTTATGTTCAGTTCTGAATGCACCCTGTACGACAGACGTCTTGGGCTCAGACCAAAAAGTGTGCTCGTTGTGTGGTTGGACACTCACTAATCCAGTTCCTGCTTCAAACTGGTAGCGGAGCTGTGAGGACAACCACTAGTGTTTCACCCCCGTTGAGCCTGAGGTCCGGGGTCCGTTGGGTAGAGTAGTGATAGTCGCGGCGCAAAGGCCCCTTCTATCCTCGAAGCCATGAGCGTGGCAGGTTTGCGTTACCAGCCCAATCTCTGGTCACAGAACCTGAGCCCTGCAGAAACCAAAAGCGGCTCGTACATATACGACGGGTCGGCTGCTGGCTTCCACGATTGGTGCTTCCGGACACAGATCCGTGTGCTGCAGCATAAGGAGAAGCAGCGGCGAGAAGCTCTGAAGGACCTGCGTTTTGCCGAGTCAGCAAGGTCCAAGAGCGAGTCACCAAGGAAGTGGCGTGGCAGGGCCAGTCAAGGGACCAGTGCATCCCCCACAGAGGGCGATGCGAGCAGCGGTATACCCGCCAGTCCGTCCAGCGCAAAACGGACTAAGCCCGCGTCCGAGGCAGAAGAAGAGGATGCGGAGTCACTACCGTCGCACCCCAGTCAAGTGGCGGGCGACGATGAGCAAGAGCCGGACACAGATCCGGCGGTGCACACCTTGCGAGACGTCAAGGACGAGTCGCTCGACATGAGCGAGTGCGTTAGCAAGATCCTAGAGGGTCTCCGAGGAGATGCCTTTTGCATCGCTCGCGACGTCGGCCTGGAACGTCTGCTTCGCCATGACGGCGTCGACTACCTGATAGAAGAAATCAGGAGGCAAGCCTTCCCTCTTCAATCCGAAGAGGCGTCCGAACTCTTCCGTCAGGGACAGCTCCTGACGGGCCCACTTGCAAAGCAACCTGGCGAGCCTATGTTGTCTTACATAGCCCGCCGAAAGCGGTGGTGGTCGACCTTGCGTGAGCTGGATCCCGATATCCGCCTTTCTGAAGCAATGAGGGCTAATCTCCTTGTTGAGCTTTCAGGGTTGGAAAGGTCCGAGCAGCTAATGGTCAAGACCGCCGCCCGCGTACACAGCGTGGATGAGTACGCACGCGTCCTTGTTCAGCATCACTCAGTGGTGCACATGAAGGAACGTCTTCTTACCCAGAAGGACCCTAGTGGCCCAGGTAAGACCTGGAGACGTTTCGACGCTAAGCCCCAATACCCTAAGTTCGGCTATATGGGGTATGATGGTAGTGCCGCAGAGTATGGTCACCAGGAACAACAGGAATCCGCGGAAGGCTACGGTGACGGCTACGGCGAAGAAGCATACCAGGCCACAGCGTCTGGGGGAGACGATGCGGATGAATGGATTGATGATGAGGATCTAGCATTGCAACTCAACGCCTATACGGCGGTGGCATATGAAGCTGAAATCGATGATTTGGATGATTCCTATGCCGAGTCTGTTCAGCTCGCGTACGCGGCACAGACCGCATTTGCCCAGGCGAAAGGAAAAGGAAAGGGGAAGAACAAGCCGCCTGGTGCACACCGTTGCAAGCAGAATATTAAGGAATAGTGCAAATATACTACACGCGTAGACTTGGCACGTATACACCTGCGCGCCGTGCGCGCGCCCGGCGCGCGCCAGGCGCGCGCACTCGGCGCGCGCCGTCGCAAGCATTATTATTATGATTATTATGCTATTGAATGAATTGAATGTTCATTTCAATGAAGCATTCAACTCACATGTACAGCTGCCCTCCCGACGAAAAGAAATACTCGGTATTTATGGTTTTGCGTCAGTTTACCGCCCGCCACGCGTACTCCTGCGCGCCCGTCGCGCGTATGCCTGCAGGACCCGCTGCGCACACATCCGTAAATTCATGTCGCAAGCAGAATAATATTATCGAATTTGTAAATATACTTGCACGGCCGGCGTGCGCATGCGTAACGCAAGCAGAATAATATCCAACAGTGTAGTAACTTTACTAGGATTATTAACGAAATTCAGTGAGACCAATAAGTGCCTGTTTGACATGTGCGCCCGGCGAGTGCACCTACACCCTGTGGCGCAGACACAGGTTCAAGGCATCAACTGCAGAGCTTACCTACATAGTAGATGAAAGCCATGAAAGCCATGAAAGCCATGAAGGCCATGAAGGCCAAGAAGGCCGCCAAGCAGGATGGCAACACGAGGGCAATGAAAGCCATGAAAGCAATGAAGGCGGCCAAGGTCCAACACAACGACGGCAATGTGAGGGCAATGAAAGCGATGAAAGCGATGAAAGCAAAGAAGGGGCAAGCAGCGATCGGGTCAAAGTGGTCAAAGTGGCTGGCAAGCATGGCGAAAAAAGAAGGGTTCTGCTGAGAAGCAAGCTGTACTACATGCGCAGGCACCTGAAGGCGAAGAGGACAACACGGACAACACGGACAACACGGACAGCGAGCAGGAGCTGCCCGGCAACGAGAAAGCCACGCAAACACCTCCGATTATCAGACGTTTGCGAAGAGCACGTGACATTGAGGATCGCTTGAATTGCTTTGTGTCGGCATGCAAATACTTTCGTGTCGACATAGGCATGCTGGTCAGTATGGTTATTGTGATCACGACAGGACCTGCGACTGGAAGGATATGATTCCTGGCCCAGCAACCGTACCCGGGCTATCATTGGGAAGACTTTATTCTGCTCGTGGGCCGTTTTCTCAGAAATTATCGCTGCTGCGGACCAACGGTCTGATTCGAGGTCGCGCGGTGATGGATTTAGGAAGCAACGAAGCATTAGACCTGGGCGGCTGCCTGATCTACAGACCGGCCGTGACAGGCCTCCGGTGAGTGGTGTTGCCGCAGTGACTGGTATGTATTACTGCCGTTACATAGATCTGAGAAGTTCACCTAAAGAAGTAGAGGAAACTGTCACGGATGAGCGACAACGGATTCAGGGACAGTCTTTATAAGGACATGGAGTGTCATAATAATAAATTTATACTTTAGTAGGCGTGGGATGGACAATGTCACAGATGTGTCCCTGGACAGAGGTTCCACTTGTCCGGTTTCAGAGTGCTTTCACACAGACACCAGCTCTGAAGGCACAGATTATTTCCACGGATGTGTCCCTGGACAGAGGTTTCACTTGTTATGTACTGACTGCACGTCAGCTTCAAGATCAGACTGTCTGTCCGTTTCGTGCAAAATGTCGGTCATGTGAAGTTTGACATGCTCTGGGTAGCTGCACTTCTTAAACTAAACTCGCCGGTCACATGTCTCTAACACGAAAGGCCTACGTATTCCTCGCGACGGACAAGCACGACAACATGCTGACTGGAGGCAGGGCAGTGGAACGCTTTAAACTCGGTGGTACTGTTTCTGACACGAAATGCCTACGTATTCCTAGCGACCGGCCAGCACGACCGACGAGCACGACAACATGCTGACTGGAGGATGGGAAGTGGCACTTCGTAAACTTCGTGCTTCTTAAAAACATCATTCCAAACAAAGGAAAATGCGCGACACAAGAACTGAGCCAGGAAACAGAATGGCAAGGTCAAAAAGAGTGCTGGTTAGAGCAACTTCTGAAACAGCGAACTTCGCGCAAACTCTTCATGTCTCAAACACGATCAATGAGGTGGCACCTACGTATATTCCCAGCAAACACAAGCTCCAGCACGACATGCTGACCGCAGGCCAGGAAGTGGCACTTCCTAAGACTCGTTGACAGCAAGGCAACTAGGAAGTCAGGAGGCAAAGATTCAGGCAGTCCTGCTACCCCCGCACAGGAATCCGAACCTCGAACAGGGGGGAGCTTGGACACCGAACAGGGGTGTCGGGAACTCAGCCTGCTGTAGTTAGGCAGGTGGGCAAACGTGTCAAGCATGTCTGGCAGGACATTTAGTCGAAGATGATCCTCAAAGCGGAAGGTCATGGCCTCGGAGCATAATCAGAGATTGTGGTGGTCTGCGTGATCAGAATCTGAACCTGTGTCTGTGTAACGCAAGATTGTGACAAGTCAAGCAAGTGTAGCAGCTTTGACCACGCAGCTCCCGCCCCTAGTGATGGTGACCTTCGTGGAATTCCTAATTTTGGTGGTTCTGATGTACGTGGGCATGAGCATGTACAGGAAGCACCAGGACGACCTCGACGAGATCGCCGCCAAAAAGCAAAGAAAGAGAAAGGCCAAGGCCGAGGCGGAGGCAAGGGAGGAGGAGGAGGAATTGTTTCAACAACGAATTGAAGCAGCAGCTCTGAGAGAACGACTGCAGGGCATGGAGAAGTGGATGCAGCAGACAAATGAGCGCTTAAAGGAGATCACGGACGTCCTTGGAAAGCTGCAGCTGGATACAGAGAACGCGAAGAAGAACCATGAAATCGATTTGAAGGAGCTCCATTACGACAAACTCATTATTTGGGAGGACATTCAGTGTCTTGGGCAAGGCCAGGTGGAGCTGGCGAAGCGCTTGTCGGTGCACGAGCAGAACCAGCACGAGGACAACGACCAGCCGGAGGACACCACCCACACAAGAAACGGACCAGGAAGTCATGGACATGGCCCACCAGTGCTACCACTGCAGCGTCCGATCGAACTGAAGCGGGACAAGGAGAGAAAGACCCAGCTGGAGGCTGCCGAATGGTGGGCACGTAATATCGGTGTGGCAGGGGACGGAAGCTTTCTAGATGTGTGGATGGAGAAGTATAACAAGAAGGAAAGGAAGGTCCTGGCAAGCATGGGAGCAGTCCGAAAGAAGTTTTGCAACATAAGCCACGGATCAGACGCATTCATCGGCGCGGATGGAACTCGCTATGCAGACGTGGGCAACTACTGGTATTCCAGGGTACTTGACAACATGTACGGAAACCTGTCCGACTACGTAAAAGGCCTCAATGACGGAAGCAAAGGGGACCTCGTGGAGGCAGGCTTGGGTGCAGCGTACTTGGTTTTGGACGAGTATCAGCAAGACAACGACATCGATCAACGTGTTTGTCAGGCACAGTTAGAAAGACTAAGCCAGTTTCGATCCGAAGTCGAGGGCTGGGCCCTGAGGTTGGCTGGTGGACGTTGATTTCATTTATCAAGAACGAAAGTGATCAGCTTGCCGCCACCACAAGAATTGACCACGGATATAATATATGTACAGCGAACAATCCGCGGTCGAAGGAATGTCAGGTCAATGTACAGATCTGAGAAAGATTATAATAGCCGGACACGGTCACGGATGTGTCCGATGAATTCAGGGACATTGTTTTTGACATTTCATTCACGCATGTGTCCCTGGACAGAGGTTTCACATCTGACTTTCCGTAATGACGTGCAAAATGTCGCCCGCTTTCGGAGTGTGCTCCTACTCTCAAGACACATTTCCCTCCACCGCCCCACTATACACCTCAGTAAACCTCCACCCGGACCCAGGTCATGCGAGTTCTTTCTACTGCAGCGGATGCCTTGGAGAGTGGCGCAGCTTGGATTATTAAGCGGCACGTCTTAAACTAAACTCGCTGGTCCTGTCTGTGACACGAAAGGCCTACGTATCCAACACTACCGACAAGCACGACGACATGCTGATTGGAGGCAGGGCAGTGGAACGTCTTAGACTCGCTGGTGATGTCTTTTACACGAAAGGCTGACATATCAAACACTACTGACAAGCACGACAACGTGCTGACTGGAGGCAGGGAAGTGGCACGTCTTAACCTCAGTGGGTACGACGACAGGGAGGCGGGGATTTAAGAAATGCTGGGTGGTGCTTCGAGACCTACAAGCATGAACGAAGCGAAGAGAAGAGAAGAGTGAACAAAGCCCACAAAAGAAAACAAAAGAGGAATGAGGGTGGAATGTGTTGTGTGGTTTTGTTTCGCTTATTTCTCGCTTCATTCATTCGGCTCCGTTCTTTCGCTCTCATTGCATTGAAAATAAGTGAACCCGAAAACACTACACAATACAATAATCCATTGACAAGCTACTGCATTAAAGGACACAAGAAAGCAAGAACAACATGGAATGGAATGGAAGCATTTGAACATATTTGAACGTAATGAAATCACGGCTCGGGGGAATTAAAGTAAACACACCCCACCAACTACACCAGCAATGGTTTCCAAGGTTGACCGTTCACACGTGGTCTCAGTCAAGAGAACCAAAACCTCGCTTCGGCTCTCTCTCCGTTCGCTCAGATTCTGTTTTTGTCCGTTATCAACCACTTACTCACTTCATCACTTGCTTTCTCAGAGGATAATAGGTGGAGAGTTTACTGTTGGTTGGTGGCAGAAGGCAAATTACTCCAAGGAATTACGAACGGCATTAACATGTCTTTTGTCTGGGTGTGTCGTTTGCTTCGTCTATTACATTCACGCATACTCTTTGTTCCTTTGTACTTTAACCAAAAAACAAAATGAAACAGAAGATGGTGGGTTAATTCGTTCGTATTTTGCTTGCGTTCTGTACGCTGAAATTTGGCCTCCGTTCCGTGCGTTGAATCTAAAGCAAAAAGAACTAAGGGAAAGGTACTAAGATTTAGTAAGATGATTCTGACTTTAATAGTAAAATAATAATAGCTATTAGTTATGTCGTGTGTGAAACCTAAACATAGCAGGAGTATAACTGTATGGCTGGTTGTCAAAATTGGTGTCCCGTTTAGGGTACCCTAAATATTAGGCGCCCCATGTCTTGAAGCAGTGGCTAACTATACGGGCCAAGTATACCTCTATCTCTTCACTCTAGCAGCTGCAAGGCAACACTCCATTCCCTCAGTCTGGCTGTTCCTGGGCTTCCAACGGACGTCTGCGAAATGGCTCGGACGAGTGGGTGTCTGGCACATTCGGCCAAGAGATTCTCATGGCCGAATGTGCCAGACACCTACCTGGGGGCCAAACTGCACACACACACACACTCTCTCTCTCTCTCTCTCTCTCTCTCTCTCTCTCCCTAAAGACCAACAGCACCTTTCTGAGCGGCAGGCCCGGCGCCTTTCTTTGTTTGGCTTCCTGTGCAGGCAAGACATCGGATGCTTTGAGAAATTGCACAATACGCAGTCCACGCACAGAAATCAGAAGCTCGCACCCTTTTGCGAAATCCGTTTGTGCTCCTTGCGAGACCGTGGGCCAAGCCGCGGTTTCAGTGCTTTGAATTTCCATCAGCATTTAATTTATGTCGCCGAAATTCTGGGACTGGGAGATCATCGCAGGCGCACCAGTGGTCCTCGCGAAAGCATGCGTCGTACGGTACCAGTTCCTTCGGAGTCAGGTACATCTGGAAATAACACCGACTGCAATGGACGCACATGGAATCCATGACCACCAGCTCCAGTTGGCCTATGATTTCTCTCTTTTCTTGTGGTAGGAACTTTGATAGTTCTCCGGCTATTGCGGAAAAGGTTACCTCCGTCACCGTCTCTGAGATCTTGAGAGACTCCATCATCTTCACATTCATTTCCATGCTTTCCTCCGTGCTTGTGGGAAAGGATGCCTCCGTCTCAAGATCCTCCGTCTGCTTCACAGGGGCTTCCATGCCTTCCTCCGTGCCACTCATGGCTGCTCTAGAATTGGCTGCTTGACGTGTGAAGTCTTTAGTGGCGGATTCCTGGAGGCTGTCGTTTGAACCGAAAACCGCCACAGCAACATATTCAAGTTTCGGTCGGCCTGTGGTTGAGGCCTTATCAGGCAGTGGGCAGCAGGGTGAACTCAAGTGAGCCCTGAATCCTACAAAGCTTCTCTGCCCTGAAGCGGCCCCTTCCAAATCTCAACTGGGCACGATCAGCTCCGGCTGGCCTTTTCTTCGTAGTGCTTCTGGGCGGACGGCTGAAACCTGCCAGGTGAGCAGGGACGTTTGGTTGATGAAGACGACGTCTTCATCAACCGGACGTCCTTGCTGCCGACGGCGTCAGTGGGATGCAGAAGACACAGTATCCCCCCAGGAGAGGTGTGAGCAGCTCAGCTATATAAGATGCTCACATCGCTCCTGGGCGGATACTGTCTTCTGCATCCGTTCCTGCTCCTGCAGCAGGTCCGGTCGGTGTTTCGTGGCCTCAGCGATTATTCACAGAAGCGAAAAGGTACATGTCAATGCTTTGCAGAACATGGCTGCATCCTGAAGCGGACTTTTGACCAAATGACGTGTTTTCGCTCCATTGTACCCCAGTAAACTCACAACTGGACAGGTGGCATGTCATTGCCGTGTTCACGCGACTAGTGTAGTACTATTCAGTTCATGCGTCTCATGCACTCTGCCCTGTGAGAACCTACCAGCCTGCAGCGATTTTATCGCTGCGAAACCCAGAATCCGTCGGCTCAGTCAGCAAACATGAAAGCCTCCGAGCAGCGCAGTGCTGATCAAGGAAACAGCATAATAATACACAAACAACAAACTGGCCTGGCCTTCCGGGCAGCAATGCGGGAGCTGTTTTCGTTCTCTCCTGCTCTTTGAGCTGCTTTGTAGGCCCTCTTGTACGCGGTACACTTCCTGGAGCGCAGCTGATCCCTCGCCGCTTGTTCGGGCGTCTTTTCCTTCTTCGCTGTCTTCTGCGTGGCCTTGTCACCCGCCTTATCGTTTGTATTCTTATCCGTTGGCTTTTCGTCAGCATCCTTTTTCTTGGCTTGCGCCTTGGGCTTGGCGTCAGCATCCTTTTTCTTGGCCTGCGCCTTGGGCTTGGCGTCAGCATCCTTTTTCTTGGCCTGCGCCTTGGGCTTGGCGTCAGCCTTGGCCTTGGCCTTGGCTTTGGCACCGGCCTTGGCCTTGGCCTTGCCCTTTGGGTTGGCCTTGGCCTTTGGCTTGGTCGTGGAAGCCCCAGCCTTCGGCTTGTCATCTTCTTCCGGAAGCTTTCTCTTCCTAGCCTCGGCTTCTCCCTCATGTTTTTCCTCGCAAGACATGGCCAAGTCAAGTGGCTTGAATGCAATACCGACGCTCAGCACTGGCTGCCTTCTCCTGCTCTTCATTCTTCGGCTGGCAGTTTTCCTTGTTGTCCTAGCATCGCACTCAGGGGCGGATTCGCAAGTCAATTCCGTTGAGACACAACCTTGTCCATCAACACGAGACTCACTCCTGCCTTGTTATCCGAATCCATTGCAAGAATCTTTTGACGTTTCCGCAATGAGGTAGCTTCCTGGCTTGCAAATCATGGCTATGTAAAGAGAACGACAGGGGAGCTTGCCTGTTCACCCTCACTGTCTGTTATCTCCACCTGCAGCGGAAAGTCGTGGTTCCCTCAAGATATGAAGAACCGGACCTGCTCGGTGATCAACTTTGAATCCTCTTCCAAGAGCAGATCGACCTGCTCATTGCCGGTTTCCATCAGCTTGGAGTGTCTGGCGAAGTCAAAGCACGACCCACCCAATGCAACCTGCCGGCCTTGTTCGTGCTGTCCAGGCGCGGCTCCTGGCAGCTTGAAATCTCTGGCTAAGTGAAAGTACCGAGACAGATTGCCTTGTCCTTGTCTTCCAATGGAACCTTCATCATCGCCTGCGGATCCTGGCGGTTTCGAAGTTCTGGGTAGGTTCAGACGAGGCAAGCAGCCTGCCTCCTTGTTCTCCTCGACCGGAATCTCCTGCTGTTGCTCATGCATGTGCGCTTCCTCGCAGCTTGGAAATTTTGTCGATGATAAACTCAAAATATGATGCTTACTGAGGAGGTGGCCTGGCCAGCTTCCGTGTTTGGGACCTCCTGCTATAAAACTTGATTTGACACACTTGCGGATTCTACCAGAATGTAGACACGAGGCCAGAATCCTGCCGCCTTGTGGTCCCTCATTGGAATCTCCTGCTGCTTGTTCACGTCGTGTGTTTCCTGAAAGCTTCAAAATCTGTAAAAATTGTTTAACACTTGCGGATTCTACCAGAATGTAGACACGAGCCCGGAATCCTGCCTCCTTTTTGTCACTCATTGGAATCTCCTGCTGCTTGTTCACGTCGTGTGTTTCCTGAAAGCTTCAAAATCTGTAAAATTTGATTTAATATTGCGGATTCTACCAGAATGTAGACACGAGCCCGGAATCCTGCCTCATTGTTGTCCTTCATTGCAATATTCTCTTGCGTGATCACGTCGTGTGTTTCCTGAAAGCTTAAAACATCTGGATGTTAAAGCACAATACAAGCAGCCGCCTGGTCCGCGCCGAACTTTGGCGTCTCCCGGATTTCCCGTTGCGGTTCCTGGCCACTCGGAATCTTCGTGCTGTCCAGGCGCGGCTCCTGGCAGCTTGAAATCTCTGGCTAAGTGAAAGTACCGAGACAGATTGCCTTGTCCTTGTCTTCCAATGGAACCTTCATCATCGCCTGCGGATCCTGGCGGTTTCGAAGTTCTGGGTAGGTTCAGACGAGGCAAGCAGCCTGCCTCCTTGTTCTCCTCGACCGGAATCTCCTGCTCTTGCTCATGCATGTGCGCTTCCTCGCAGCTTGGAAATTTTGTCGATGATAAACTCAAAATATGATGCTTACTGAGGAGGTGGCCTGGCCAGCTTCCGTGTTTGGGACCTCCTGCTATAAAACTTGATTTGACACACTTGCGGATTCTACCAGAATGTCGACACGAGCACAGAATCCTGCCTCCTTGTGGTCCCTCATTGGAATCTCCTGCTGCTTGTTCACGTCGTGTGTTTCCTGAAAGCTTCAAAATCTGTAAAAATTGTTTAACACTTGCGGATTCTACCAGAATGTAGACACGAGCCCGGAATCCTGCCTCCTTTTTGTCACTCATTGGAATCTCCTGCTGCTTGTTCACGTCGTGTGTTTCCTGAAAGCTTCAAAATCTGTAAAATGTGATTTAATATTGCGGATTCTACCAGAATGTAGACACGAGCCCGCCGGAATCCTGCCTCATTGTTGTCCTTCATTGCAATATTCTCTTGCTTGATCACGTGCGATTCCTAGCAGCTTGGAGGTTGATTAATCAAAACAACAACACACACAGCCTGCCACTGCCTTGTCACCATCTGACGGCAGACCGCGATTTGCTTGGTCCTGAAGCTCGCACTGTGACAGTGGCATGATGAAGCTCCTTAACATCAGCCGGGCCACCAGCTCCCATCTTGCCGTCATAGTGTCCCAGTCTTCAAACAGTGCTTGGTTTTCGGGTCCCATTTCCTCTACCTGGAAATCACAGTCAATCTAGCTTCAAGAACGTGGCATCATAATCCTGGCAAGCCCTTCGATGCAAAGAAAGCCTAACAGTGCTGCGGTCACAATCAGAACGTGTCTTAAGAGCAGCCGGGTAACAAATGAGATAGTGTTTCGGAATGGTGCTGTCTCAGTGGTCGCAGTGTCCTGGCCGTGATGCAAGCAAGTTGGACACAAACGGAAGGATTCGGCCACCCTGGCCCCGCCTCGCGTTCGTAGCCATCCTGTAAGCATTTCTCAAGGACGCTCTCCGAGGGTTCCTCCACGATCGTGTCCAGGACCGGCCTCATGTTACATCGGATTTGACATACAAATTACCTGCTGATTCGCATCACATTGCAATCAGGTCACCAGTGCTCCCAGAGTCCGTCGTTTTTCTTGGTTTTCTTGCCTGCCGGCTTCTTGTTGGGCTTGGAGCTCTGGGCTGCTGGGCGCTTCTTCGTCTTCACTTTTTCGTCTTCTTCGGGTTCATCTTCGTCCTCATCGTAGGAACCATCTTCGTCTTCGTCGTCCTCATCGTCCTTACGGTTGCCGCGCAAAGGAGCATGATCCGCGTCCTTATTCTTCTTCTTTTTCTGCGTCTTCTTCGGCTCCTTCTCTTCCTCCGAGCTGGTGTTTCGGACACGCGGTGGGAGCCTGTCCTTCGTGGTTGTTGCCGTTGTTGGCAGCACTGCTTTTGCTGAGCCACTCGTCGATTTCAAAGCAGATGGTCTTGTCGGCGGCTGTTTCGGTTCTGCGGGCTGAGCATTATGTCCTTACATGGATGGGTCTAATCAGATTCTATTTCATACTTTTCCGACAAGGTGCTCATCATTTCGTCCATATCGAAAACTGGACTTCTCCACTTCGGCTCGATGGGCTCCACTTCATCCGCGGACAAACCAGGCATGGTATGCTTGTAGACTTGCTAATACTGTCTTCTATGTGAACTCGAGCGGAGATGCTTCAGCTGAATCAATGAAGCACGAAGCATACAGAAAATCGCATGACACTGCTTCGTGATATTGAACCGGACTTCCTTATTTTTCCAAAACGCTTCCGAATAGGTCATTGCCCTTCTGTGTTCCTATTCCTGGGCCACGGGATTGCTGTCGGTCGGCTAACCAATCTAAAGATCTGATCAAATCAATACTATTAAGTATTAGTATAATAATACTTAATTATGGCTTGTCCGGGGCCTTTCCACTATGGAACTAAACCTAGCGATTCACAACTCTTCTGGAATCCCGGACCCAAGCGCTGGTACTTCCTTGTTGTTTCGTTTCCACATCATGTCCATGTGCACGCAGCAACATAGTGCCAAAATTGTGGATTCCGTTTACTTGGTCAAGCTATCGGAAACTATTAAAGAATTGTGGGGGTCAATCGTCACATGATCTTGTACGTTCCTGGGGCTAGGTCGATGGTGCCTGCCGTGACGGCCACCGGTCGAATAGGCACGATCGTGACCATTCCGTTCTCGCCCAGCTCCAAGCGCAGCCTTCCATGCGTTCAGATTTGGGTAGTTCGACATTATCATTGTTTTCACCGGTACACTGCATGCTTACTGAGTGACCGAGTCAAGGATAACCTGAAATCTACAAGATTGGGCCTCCATGCCAATGCCAATGACTCGCTTTCCTTGAACTTCGCAATCGACAGGTGCGCCCCGAACGACTTGCTCAAGTTTCCCATGGAGGTACGTCGGCGCTTCGGCTTTTTCTCCTTCTGTTGCGGGGGTCCGTCCATCTTGAAAACGAGTAACTCCTTCCCTTCGCCCCAGACGCGATGCGACGTTTGCCCTGCATCCTGAAATTCTCTGACGAGGGCCGCCAGTGTCACACAAGTCTCCATGCTTGGAATGTCTTTCAAGTGTTCGGGTACATCCTTCTTCTCGAGCAAAACCAGCGAATCCATCAAGTTCTCTCCGCCGAAGCTGAACCAATCGCCCAAAGCGTCGCTGACTAACTCTTTTGCGTCCTGAGAAATGCACACAAAAGGCGTTAAACATCCAGGCTGCAGTGCTTAGTCTGTGTGCTGTCCATGTCACGTGCTTCGTGCGCCAATCGCCACTTCCAAAGGAAAACCTGGGTCACTTCGATGAAACGGTTTACAAGTCGACGTGTCGAACAAGACATGGTTAACTATTTTCTAACGAGTCACACTTCTCGGTTCCTTAAAGCCTGGAAATTCTCATTCCCGGTCACCTGGAGGAAGAGGTTGCCTTCGGAGGCAATCCATGTAGCCTGCCCACTCATGTCAAGCTTGACGGGATTCGGCAGCTTGGCGACATCTTCCTCGGTGCTGTCGAACTGAAGATTCTTGTTGACATCCATCGTACTTGTTTGCCTGGGCTGCACACACTATCCCGAACTCTCAGGGCTGCAAGGCAGTCTGACTGACTATTAAAGCCAGGATGCTGCTCTGTGTACAGAAAGTCAATGTCGGTTTCCTCTGCGTTGTACTTCTTGTTGTGTGCCTGGATGATGCTTTGAGCTTCCTCTGCGATCTCCGCGTCCATGTTGAGGAATTTCTCTGCAAGGCTTGCAAGCAGGAGGAGACGTCTTGGTGACTGCAAAACGACGGATACCTGAAGGGAGAGGCCTTGCGTCTGCTCCGTGTCCGTGAGGGCCTGCATCCTCTGCACAAGTCCTTGAAAGTCCGGCCACCCCGGCAAGGCCAGTTTTCCTTTCCTAGCAGATTGGAATACGTGGTTGGCCAGTTTTTCGTCTAACCAAGCATTTCTATCCCACACTATAGATGCCATTGTCATGGTTCGGTCGGATGCGTGGCAGTTCTCCTCGATCACCGCAAGTCCTGGCCAAATGTCGTATCCATGCAAGTCCACCAGCATCACGCTTTTCGCGTTCGTTGGAACCATTGACTTCAACGTCTGACGTACCAAGCTTGTTCCTCCTGCCTCTTGCTTGAGTTCTTGTACGTCGGTGAGCTTTCTTCCTAGATGTGGCAGCTCGGACTTCGCCTGCGACAATCGGGTTTAATTCAGAGAAAGATTTCATAACTGGATTGCGAAGTTTCTGGAACATCCTGCCTCCGGCGAGTTGAAGTCGTTCCTTGGTAGCATCTCTACGTCGTAAATTGTTCCGCTCTTGAAGCCCGGCATGTTCCTGAAGACGCTTCCGCTTCCCTTCACGAGAATTGCGAGGCCAGCCTTGGTTTGCAAACTGATGATATCACATGGGGTAGCGGCAGGCCTATACCCCCACCCCCCGCGATCCAAAAATGCAGGCCCGGGTCCAAAGTCCCGGAGCGCTTCCCGTACACTGAATCCTCGGTTCAACAGTGGTTTTTTGGATTCAATTCCATGATCGCGAAAATGCATGAAAGCAGCCTTCTCGAAGATCCATGTGATGTCTTTGACGGTCAGGTTCCTATCCTTCTGCATCAAAGACTGCCTGGAATGAATTTCTCACTTCTCATGGACTAACTGCTAAGGGAATCCTCTTTAGATTCTTGAACCCGCTCACGTATACTTACTTACAATCACACAGTCTTCCTGTCGGCACACACAAAACTCTTTCATCCTATCGAGCAATTTGGTCAGCAGCTCCAAAAAGTGCAATGCATGTTCAGACCAAGGATCGCCCACATGAAGCGAACCTTGCGTACGTTCGATTCTTTGTCGACTTTTCCTTGTTTTTCGTCCTTCTCATCGTCTTCGTTTTCCTCCTCCATGTCGTCGTCGTCGTTCTGCTCTGCGTCCATGTCCACGTCTGCTTCCTCCTCACTTTCTTCCTTCTTGGCGAAGTCCTCCTTGGTCGCTTCGTTTAACCTGACAGAAAAGAAAACACATATACTACTTACATCATGATGATGAAGATGAACCCAAACTCCGCATTGCCTCTCGGTGAGCAAATTCTGCGCACGATTGGGCAACACCACAATTGCCATGCTGTTCGTAGGGCTGGAGGCCAATATGTTCGTGATCGCCGTGAGGATGCCACTTGTTTTCGTTGCAGTCACGATTCCCGCAGTCGGCAGTGAGCACCACACGACATTTATGTTGGCAGCTTCCTGCCTGATGTATGTCTGGACCGAGGGCAATACCGTGCTCTCCATGTCACGCGTAGTGGTGTGGAACAAGCGCAGATTGTCCGTCATGTACAAGCCTACTTTCTTCCATGCTCGGTCGTGCGCCTCCTGCAACAAATTGACTTCAGACCTAACTAGAGGCTTTGTTAAGCGGATTCCTGTATACATTCGGCTCGTGTCCTCCATCTGCTCCACGATGTTGTTCCTCGCCTTCTCCATGTCTGCGGTCCGCCTCAGGTGCACACCGTGCGTACGAGCTAGACCCTGGACTCTCACGCAATTGCTGATGCATTCAATCAAGTGACTGCAATGAATCCTGTTCGTATTGGGCTTCGTCCGACAGAACTAATTCCTTCCACGAGGTAAAGGCGGCTTTGTTTGCCTTCTCCAACGCTCGAGTCGTGCGACACTGCGATTGGGCGATGAAGTCATTGACCACACACCCCTTGGCCTGAGAGTTTGGTTTAAGGGGAAACGGCAATAATGAAAAAAGAACTTATACCAAAGACTGGAGCCAGAAGCAAGGTTTAGAAGGGTTCCCTTTTACGGGTCTCCCTCATGCCTCGAGAACGAAGGGCAGCCTCTCCCAGCTGAATCCGTTCGATGCCGACTTAATGGATGCTGCGAGCTCGTTGTCCAGGAGCCTCAGTGTTATCTTTAACTTTGCTGATCCACCCTGCCGGAATTGACTGGTTTGCTTTCATGATTTAATATCCGAAGTTGTTTTTCAACTTGGAAGGTATTTGCGGCACCTCCATTCCACAGCACATGGAGTGAATCCAAGCCTAATTGATGTTGAATATATCAAGGAAGCGATCTCCAAACATATATAAATTCAAGGAAACCAAACCAAATCTGGTAAAGTTCAAGGAAACCAAACCAAATCCAAATCCGAATCAGGGAAACACAAACAAAAACTTAAAAAATCAATCACATTTTCCGTCTTGGGCCAACTTCGAAAACGCGATCGATTTTCCAGAAAACCAATCACAATTATATATTGCAAAAAATGATCAATCACAATCTCGGTGTTGGGCCGTTGGCCAAAACGTGATCGATTCATTTTTGCAATATCAAAACGCGATCGATTTTCCAGAAAACCAATCACACTTTCGGCCGTGAGCCAACTTCCAAATTGTGATTGATTCTGTCCGGCCAAATGGTTTCCTTGATTTTCTGTAAATTCCAGGAAGCCATCGCCAAACATATATAAATTCAAGGAAGCCATCGCCAAACATATATAAATTCAAGGAAACCATCGCCAAACATATATAAATTCAAGGAAACCAAACCAAATCGGGTAATAGTTCAAGGAAACCAAACCAAATCGGATAATAATTAAAGGAAACCAAACTGCCGGGCAGCCCGCGGTCGAACATTTCCTGCTGCTGCACAACTGTCTCCGTTGGGAACATTTTCTGCAACTTCGGCAAAATGTACAACCACAGCAAGACGATGTCGTGAAGCTCCATCTGCTTCTCGTCGGAGAGTTGTGCTGCTTTCTGCCAAGCTACATCATGTGCACATTACGACACGCTCATCGAAGCAAACCCAATAATTGAACTCTGTGGAACAGTACGGCCTTGGCTTTGGTGCTGGATCTCGTGGTCACCTCGCGATTGAAGTCCTGGCCATGATACGAATGAATTTATACCACTGTTTCATTTGTGTCATATTGCTAACTGAACAATATGACGTCCTTGATGACACGTGTCGCCCACGCGCTCGCAGATCCGTCCGTTGTTTGCATGATGGACCCCCATAGCTCACTCTGCCTGAAGCGTTGAACCTGCCTCTGTTGATTTGGCAGCCACCAATCAGCTGCCAGTACGTCGATCGGCATACCTGTCAAAAGACCGCTCAGGAAAACACAAGCTGAAGCGGTTCAGGGTTGAGGCAAGGCTTAAGGGTTGATTAGGGTTGCGCCAATCCTGAGACTTCATGCTTGTAGTCGTCGTAGTGAGCTCGGATGATTTCTCTGAATTCGGCTGTCGATCTGAGCCTCAGATGTGGTGGATGGTGTTGAACCAGTAGAGCGGAGAGGTTGCACTGCGGGCTGTTACACAAGAGAAAAGCCGAGCAGCAGATTCATAATCAGGTTCTTCCGTCCGGTGTTGATTTTGTGTTTGGATACAGTGACTCTCTTGTTATAGTTGGCAACCGCAGCGCCGAGAGCATCCCGGAGGGGCGCCTTCTTGGATCTTCCTCCCTGATTCTGTTCAATTTCGATTGCGGCTGCCATTTCTGCAGCCAAGACCAGCGGACTCGGTGCTTGCTTCTCTGCAGTAAGATAACCATTGCCTCAACGGAACACTGATTTCTGCGGAGTTTGAATTTATGAAACTCACATTGCGATGCTCAACATGAGTGCATGTGCGGCCAAGCAGCGAAGTGCCTGGTAGTGATACTCAGCGGGATTTGCGTGGTAGGAGAAGCTGCATCTGATGTAACGGAACGAGTTCAGGGTGAACACGAGTTGTGCGTCGTGCAGTTCTTCGTCTGTCAATTCCAGGTGGTAAACAATGCAGACAATGGCTTGCATGATCGTCAACTTCGTTTGTCCGTCCGTAACACCGACAGCAAAGTCGTCTCCGTGCTCGCTGAAAGATCGATCACCTCTGGATTTACTATTTATTGTCAGGGGCATTGAACTTGAAGTTCCTGTGCTACATCATCGCTGCAGACTAGGCACTTTGGCAGTGAGGAAACTTCACGTCCACTGACTCGCTGGGGCGGTAGCCACGCAACAGAAACTCCAAGAAGTGCGTTTTTGTTTGTACGTTTGCTGCATGAAGCCCGTTCTTCATGTTGTGATCAAACATGAACGCCGACAAGGGAAGCCAACCCTCAGTGTTCTCTAAAGGGACGCAGGTGATAACTCTCTGCTCCGTGGTCGCCGGCTGCGTCATGACTAAGTTGTTGATGGCCTGTCAAGGGGTCACACGACAATGTTATCCACTGCAAAAGTGCGACACTGGTTTTGCCCGAGCCTCTTTCATGCTGTCTTTTGTCATGCGGTCTGCAACTTGTTGCCCGATGTTTCCTTTCCTCAGCATAACCTCGAACTGTGCATGAATCTTCTGCATAACGGCCGGCATCTCCGGCGTGTCCGTGTCATTCGTCGCCATTCTTGCTACGTTTCGTCAGAACCGGGCTATCCGTGCTTTCAGGACTAGCCAAATGCTGAGCAATCACGAGAAGTTAAGTGCAGGGGCAGATTCAGGTCAGGGCACACGACACGAACTGCACGGATGGGACACTTCTCTGTCTTATCGCGGCACAAAGTACGTCACTGCATCCTTGAAGTTCGTGTTGAACTCAAGTTTGTCGAGTTACATCCTTGAAACTCGTCTTGACCATGTTCGCCTTCGCCCTGCGATCTGGTGTGCGCAGAGAAACCAGACTCGGCCAGCACATCTTACCTCCTCCGGAATGCCACCCTGAGGTGGAAAGCTTCGTGGCGGTGCGGAGGTGCAAGCTGGACGTTCATCATTCCTGAGTTAGACTGAAAGTTCAATAGATAGTAGTGGAAGCAGTCTTACCACATCTAAACAACCGGATTCCAAACCAAGATTCCTCGAGGTCTCGGTCCGTTTCTTATGAATTCCAGTCTGGGGTATTCCTCCTGCCTGACCCCTGTTGCGACGCTGCGGTAGTACGTTGCAGCACGACGAAGATGCGGATAGTGCTTTTCAATGGATTCCGCCAGCTCCAGTACCTGTTGAGCTCTTTTTTCCTCCAGTTTGGGCCCGGTTGTTGCAGTCGTTGTATTTATTTGTCTGAAAAACTCTTCCGTGTCGCTGCGAACAGCAGTGGGCCAGCACAGTAGCGGTGCTTGACTGGCCTGCTTGTCACTCATGTACATTTTCATGATGGCAAATACGTCACTCTGGTTGCCGCAGTTCCTCATGCGAACAGGTACGCGTTCTGATAGCTGAATGCCACGGCCATGATCCGGCAGAGCTGCAAACAGGGCCCAAATTCAGGGATGCTTCTGGCTCGGATTGACATCTGCCTTACACTTTGATGCTCCCCGCCTTCGCGTGGAAGAAACTGGAAGACATGTGGCACCCGCTTGTCAGACTTGCCTTCGGCTCGTTCCTGATACGCATGGAAAAACTGCACCGATTTTGGAAGGAGCTCGTCCCACTTGCGAACCTGCGGCAGACTGCAGCTTCTAATGTGCGGCCTCAAACTTACCCGACTGCGTGTGCTGAGTTGGAGCTCATAGTCTGGCCTGCGTCACATGTTCGCACTGCATCATCATTCCTTTATCTCGAAACATCGGCCCGAGACTGTCCGTGAGGATTCTGCTGATGTCTTGAGGTGTCTGGATGTCCGTAGTTTGATTTAAAGCCGTTGTCACCAGGGCCAGTGTGGCGTCTCAGTAAACACATTCAGCTCATCAACAGTGCATTGCTGTGCATCAGCTACCACGCAGCAAAAAACTAACTTAAAGAACAGAATCCCTGCTGCCGAGTATCCCACATCCTCATGCGTGTGGCCTACCTGAAGATGGTTGTGTGAACTTGCTCGGAAATAGTTCATTTGCACCAAAGCGCATAGAAGCTTTGAAGTGCTCTGATGGCGAACTTCTTTCGTTGTGTTGTCTGCTTGTAAGTAGAACCTTGGTTCACCGATAGTTGCGTCGGAGTGATAAACTGAGACACGCGGTGCCAGAGTCATGCCAGGACACTCGTGGGGAAAAGGAAGATTCTTTCTTCTGTACCAGGAGAATGCCGTGTCCATCGCGCGCATGAGCTCAGAAGCAGCACAGCCACATACAGGCACATACAGGCACACCGGCGGCCGGACCGCAACAAAAAGAAGCACTCGAATCCGGAATGCGGTTGAGCTGCAATCTCCAACGTCCAATTCGCCCCAAGGCCCATGCCCTCATCACATGTGTAGAAGAATGCACCAACTCCGTGCACCAGGACAAGGGTGATGGTTACGTGGATGCCTCACAGGAATGCTGGGGAGTCGACTACTGAAATGTGTCACGGTTGCACTGCGGACACATGGGTTGCAACTCATCCCTCATGCTAATCAAGGCAAGACACGTGGATTCTTCTCAAACGCGGACAATTTCGGAGTTCGTTGATCTGGAAATTTCGGGAGCATGGCTTTTGCCTTGTCGTAGCTGTCCAGTATGACACAAAGCAAGTCTCGTTGTGTTTTGCTACGTTCACGTGCTTGCCAATAGACCTCACGGTCCCTCCATTGTGTGATATGATGATCAAGAAGCTCGTTGCATAGTCGTACATGGAGGGTGAAGTCCTTCTTGCTCTCTGCGATGGCTGCTTTTAGTTTGGAGCAGGTAAAACATAAAGAGTGCGTGGACTTCTTCCTGAAACGAAGGCACGGTGACCAGCGCACAAACTCCGAGTAGAAGAGCGACCTTCCTGCCACATTCACATCCTGGGATCCCCTTGCACAAAATGCTTGGTACTGCGTGAATAAGGTGCTTCCGCTGCTGTGTGGCAGCTCTCGGACTGGCAATTGCGTAGGATCCGTATCAAAACTGATCTGCTCCGTTGCTGTCTGCATCTTGTAAGCAATGAGTCGTGTCAACATCCGTTTCTGCAACTCGGGCGTGCTGGTAGACAAGACCTCCGCTGTAGTGAACCTTGGACTTGCCATGCACCCTCCGACTCGAAAAGTACAAATCACAATCCTGCACCATGTTTCTATCACAAAGAAGCCAAGACGCTTCGTGGTCATCGACTCTGCTGCACTGTGGTACATGTGCATAAAGAAAACTCTCAGAGAAGCCTGCTTCAAAGCTGGCCGTTTCGACGAACTCATTTTCCGTAGGTCCATCCCATGACAAACGGATTTGCAGCGCCTCAGCCTGCTCCGTCCGATTCCTAGAAGGCACAGAAAAGCCTGCCTGCAAACTGCATGACATGCGATACTGTAGCGCAGCTTCTTCCCGCCACCTTGTTGTAAAGACCACAACAATCCGTCCTGGGCCGCTTTGGACAAGCTCCAGAAACGAGAGCACACGTTCGTCATGGTTTTTTTCGGTACGTGGCAGCCGCGTTCACAGCTGCAGGGATGCTTGCAAGCCTGTGCAATGCGCTTCGGTCTCATGCCGTTCTTGCTGTACGCATCCATTTCCCTATCTTCATCGCAGCGCACCGAGGGCAAACACTCCAGCCGGTCCAGGGTCAGGTCCACACGTGCCCACGCGGTACTTGAGGAGGAGGAGGAGCTTTCATCGTCGGATTCGTAGGATTCGTCTTCGTCGGATTCGGATGGCCTTGGCAATCCGGGTTTAGGTTCAAGGTTCAGCCTGAACATAATAGACCCCAACCCCTTGCTGGGACACAGACTCTGACTCCGTCAATTCGTAGCGCTGCAGCCCACCAGTTCTGCGTTTCTTCTTCCTCGACTCAGACTCTGACTCTGTCAATTCGTATCGCTGCAGCGGAATATTGCGTTGAATACGTCGTTCTGGGATACTTTGACTGCTGGAGCTGGGAGCTCCATTCATGAAGCCTTGCAGATCGAACTGCGGCGGCATAGCTGCTGTGTTCCTGACTTAATTCTCAAGTCATGCTGCCCTGAGCCATGTTCATTGTATTCAGGATTGGTCTGACATTGGTTTCATCCTATTGTAGGTCTACTTGACTCCCCGGTTCAGTCATACTGAGCCACACAAACAAAGCAATGAGCTTCCACAAGCTTGCTGCAAAAGTGCCGGACAACCGATTGCATTGCGGGCGATTCCGCAACTGAGACGCATTTCTTTTATGTGCGCGACTCTCCTAACACATGCGTGACATCTACCGCACTGCACAAAACGCAAATGGCGGCCCCTATGCTTCGAAAGTGCATCATGTTGCCTCCCAAATCATGGAGATCCTGCAAGATTGAAGCTCTGGTGGTCCCAATGCATGGATATGGCCAAAAAGGAAACATACTGCTGCCCTGGGACACGCTCTGACAGGTTCTCCAGACTCAGCTTGTTGATGGGAGCGTCCATCAGCAGCATCACCTCTCTGCCTGTCAAAATACCCGATGGATGAAATTGCCTCATGTTGCCTCCCAACTCATGGAGCTCCTACATATGGACTGCAGGCCTAGTAAAGATCGTTGATGTTTTCCCAGAACCAGGAATCGGCCGCCAGGTGTGAGGCACTGTAGCGGCCTGCATCGATTCTCTGGGCAAGACAATGGCAACTGCCTCACACCCTGGGCTTCCTTTCTTCATGACATGCGTTCGTCGCAGAGACTGCGACGTGTTGACCATTTCCATTGAGCCTGACAACTCAGGCAACAGTCAGCTTGCCTTCTTGATTGTCAGTGACTGGCCTCCGTTCTTTGCCCAGACCAAGTCCAAGAGGTCCATTTCCCTTGTTGTTGAAACTTGGGATGCTGCTTTCGGGCAAGCAGCTTCGAAGCAGCCATGGGCTCGCTTCCTGGATACCTTAAGTCAATGTGTCCGAAGGTAATAATGGGAACCCGAAACCCTGAACCGAGGACCAAGCGTTGTTCTCTCTTGCCCAGATGTTGTGTTGTGCAGGCCACTTCACGTGCTTCTTCTTTGTGTTCCTGTCTCGACGAGGGAACTACATACCGGAACACATGTTTTTTGGCTGCTACATTATTGCGATCCTGCGTCTTTTTCTTCCATGACTTCGTCTCTCCCTCGCGTGGCACACCGCTGGGTGAGAACTGTGCAACAAGAGGTCTGTCCTTGGAAAGCATGACATGCATAACGGCACTTAACCTGCATCTGCATCAAAACAAAGCCAAGTCTCCAGGAGTATTTTGGTTTGCAATGCATTTCCCTGAGAACTTCCTCTGTGTAGGACTGAAAGTTCTTCTTGGCGTCGGAATGCAAGCAATCCCGTCTGGCCAACAGAATATACAGTCGTTTGCGACTGATCGGGCTTCCATGCTGCAGCCTTGCTCTGGTGGCGTCTGACACTCAGTTGGCGAATGTTATGTGCAGCTCGAGCGCGGATCTATCATCAACACTGCCATTGCATACCTCGATCAGGCCATGTTCAAGCTGAGCAGTCGACGGATTTGATTGCTGTAGCCAAGCGTCGTTCGTAGCTGTGATTTCACAGTCTGCTTGAAGATCTTCATACATCGCTCGAACCCCATGACATTCGCCAAGATAACCATCTCAGTTGCTTGCTTGACATTCTCCAAGACAGCCATCATCTCAGTTGCTTGATCATGTTGACAAGTTGCTGGGGGGTTTATTACCTTGATGTTCCTGATTGTTTTCCATAGCTGCTTCGCATTCTTATCTTCCAGCATCTTGGATAAATGATGGAGCATCGAAAATGGAGTGCATGGGAAGCCAGACACATAGAGGGATACCTGCACATTGTTTGCAATGTCACTGACAGACTTCCTGCAGGTCCGGCCGGCCTTGTCTTGCAACCAACTAACATTCGCTTTCAACATATCGTCTGCAAGCCTGAGTGACTTCATGTGCTTGGACTGGATAGCACAGACTTGCCAAGCAGCCTCCCCGGAAACTGAGTCACAGCGGGACTACTTCAAAGTCGAAGTTCCTTTGCAGAAACTCTCGTGCACTTCTTTTTCGTTCACTTCCTGACCTTAGCAGCAACCCAGAAAACCTTAGGATGGTACTACTTGCAAGTCCATGTTCAGATGAGGTACAAATGAGCGACCTGTTCCTTTCCCAAGAGCATACGTAACACCATCAGAGGTGTTTCTGTTCCACTGCCTGAGGTTCCGCTTACAGGGCTGACGCATGAGGGCTCAGAGCCGATGTGCCAAGTGGCAATCCGACACATAAGTAAGAGTTCGTTCCTGCATGTCTTTTTTGAAGCGGGACATTCCTGCCGAGATACTTAAGGCTGCACTGTGCAATGGAACTCAGGTTTCAGGCCTGGACACAGTCGTAGAAAATCACCGGCGAAGTCCAAGTAGTTGAGTTGATTATCACTCAACTTGTCGTTGGACTCCGGGTCCAGCTCCTCCATGTTCAAATTTATGATATTCCTTTCCTACAGCTGTCGCCAGTTCTCCTTCGACGTGCTGCTGCTGCTGCTAGAGATGCGCCGTAGTATCGTCATGGCAATGGAAAAGATGGCTAATTTCCGTCGAATGTCTGAATCTGTCTGTTTACTTGTGAATCTACATTGCTTTGGGCCTGGATTGCCGTGATGCCAGGCAAGCATGCTTCCAACTAACTTCTGGTGCAAGCATAACAGCTGAGTGCCTTGCCACCTGCTTGCATTCTTGCGTGCTGTAGCAGACCTTGGATGTAACTACGTGGTGTTCTTCCCAAACCATCCAGAACAAGGTGACTGAGGCGTTGGCACGATATTTGAACTGGTCCACCCCATGTCTCCATTTCCCAGCCTGGTGGGAAACTTGAATGAACCACACCAGATTAAACAATAAACTTGCCTCAGGATGGGGCAAAACCAAGTAGGCCACACCTGTGCGAGCAGCGCAAAGCAATCTTGTTACGGGTTCGACCAGGGGGCATGAAAGACACAAAGCATCGCCGGAAGGTTTTTTGCTTCAGCGTACTGTCTGCTGAGTGATGATTTCAAAAACTCTATGCGCAGGGATTAGGCTTCCTGTGCATCTGTACGTAGAGAGGCCCGGACCAGGTTTTTTTTCCTACCTGCTATTTGTTTGGCACCAATTAGCTGACGTCTCCCAAACCTGGTCTGTTCCTGTTAGGAAGCTGCGTGTGAGCCTGGAAAATCACTGTCCTAGCGCTGCTACTGTCTAGGTCCGTAACTACATCAGGGCTCACAAAAACTTCCTAGTGTACATGGACCCAATCACTGCTTGGTCCAATGATCGTCAGACTCATATCTGCTGCCATCGCCGTAGGTCATGCCCCAATCGACATAGCTGCAGTTTTCTAGCCCTTTGCCGGGCTGTGAGCCTGGCCCTTTTCCAAGGCCCTTTCCGGGGCTAACCGGGTCCTTTCCCTTCCTCTGCCTGTTCTGCTCTTCTGGCTTTTCTTCCTTTCCTTTGGTTCCTTTGGTGGAATCCGTCGACGAGGCAGCCTGCAGCTTCCGTTTTTCCATTGTCTCTTTGACTTCAAGGTCCCATAACAAGGCCTTAGCTTCATCCACTTCCTTTCGCGACATGCACCATATCTGTCTTGTTCCTGACTTCTTGTAGACATCCACCACGGCGTTAAAGAGAGCTCTTCCCTTCACTGGTGAAAATTCTGGTCCTTTGCCGGTAGCTCCCAAGTTGTCACATTTCCCATTTCCCTTGTCTCTTCCTTTCGCCCTGTACGTTTGGTTGAGCTTGCTGAACTCCCACACATAGCCAAGTTTCGGGAAGTAAGTAAGATCACCCGGCATCTGAATCCGTGGAGGTTCTTCGTTTTCTTCCTGTCTTTGCTGTTGTTCCTGTTCTCGGCGATGCACTTCCTCATACTCTGCCGTAGCGTCAGCGACATACTGCTCCAAGAACTCCGAAATCTCCGTTACCCGGCCTTCCACTCCGTCCATGCCTTCGGTAAGGTGCTTCACTGCTTCCTGGAGGTCCTTGATTGAGTTCGGTTCCACGCTAAAAAACTTGAGTGCGTGGTCTTGCTTCTCTTTCATATCGTCTACTTCCTTGACGATGTTCTTCAGCTGCTCCTCTGACTTCAGGACAGTTTGCTCGGACTGCTTCACCTTCTCGACAACTCCACTCGCACTTGCAACGGCCTCTTCAACGCGGCGGACCGCATCCTCTGCATTGGCTTCCCACTCGTCGTGTTTGTCTCGCTTCTCCTGTTCTGCTGCTGCCTCTTCGAGCTTCTTCCTTGCAAACTCCTTCAACTGCTCTTCTTGCATCCCGTGGGTTGGATGCACTACTGGTGGTGTTGCTGCCGTTGGATCTTCTGGTCGCGCTGTCGCCTCGGAGGTTGATGCTTCGGCCCCCGAGTATGTGTCCTCCTCCTCCTCCTCCTCCTCCTCCATTAGACGCGCCCGCCTGGCCTTCTTCCTCCTGCGTCTCGTCTCCTCTTCGTTGTCCTCCTCCGGCTTGGCCGTTGTCGGGTTCCCCTTGTTGATCTGGTTCATGAAGATGTGGGCGGCGACGCGCAGCAATGCCAAAGCAAGCAGCAACTCCGTCAGCGTCATGATGCAAAGGGCTACGTGCGGCCTTCTTCTCCTTTTGGAAGCTTGAGAGATTACTGCTCACTGCATCACACTGACACAATCATGGACTGGCATCCGAACCACTTCCGAAATCACTTCCGAAACCTTCCCGGCCTCCCTGGCGTCGTCGTGGTCGTGGTGGTCATGGTGGTCGTGGTCATGCCTGCAGGTCGCGAGCCACACGGGGGGTTTGGGGTGTGAGAGACATCAGCGCCAAGTTTAAGACGTGCGGTTTCCGTCGTTCTTGTACGTCTCGAGGAATACATTGACCACTTTCCTGTCAGAGACATCACTACCCAGCACTTCTTAAGGGCATGCGCCGGGCCTCGCTGCCACCTTCCAGGAATCCGTTGTGAGACTTCACCTGGGAGGTTCAAAGGCTGAAGTGGATGGTGGGTCGTGTCCGTGTGAGCACACTCGAAACCGGACGACATTTTGCACGCACATCCGTAGCTCTGATCATCATAACGACATGAATCTGAAGTCATTACGGAAGATTGATGTGAAACCTCTGTCCAGGGACACATACGTGAACTCCATGTCAAAAACAATGTCCCTGAATCTCATGCTCGACCACCGCGAAACTTCAATGCGAAGTGCTCTATGTTGTTCCTGAGGTTTTGTAATGTGGTCCGTTGTGTCTCCGTCGTTTTCTGCTTCAGGTCATTCTGCCCCTCGTCCAAAACCAAGTACGCTGTGGCCAGGACTGCCCTCACCAAGTCCGCCTTGCTTGTGTCGTTCATTTGTCGTATGTCCGGTGAGACAGTTGGAAAAAGCTGCTCAAACACTTTGGCGTTGTAGTAGTGGCCGACGTCTCCATAATTTGCTCCATCCGGCCCTTCGAAACTATGAATTCCGTGAATTGAGACTTTCTCCTCTCGGACGCCCCCTTTGGATGAGAAGGCTTTCCTTTCCTGTTTTGAAAACTTGTCGACCCACTCATCTAGGAATGCGTTGTTGCCCTTGGCCTCCGCCAGAGCACGTGCCCACCATGCAGCGGCCATCAGGCTGGCTCGTCTTTCCTCCGTCATGGGGGGCTGTGCACCCTCCGGTTCCTTGGTGGGCTTTGTACCTGAAGGCTCCTGCGTCGGCATCTTATTGCTTGGGACCCTCGGGATTTCCGGGATGTCGTCTGACGGGCCGCTTTGCTTGTGGTCGTTGGTGCCGTCCTTCTCCTCGAGCTGCTGGAACTTTGCCAAGAAGCGATTACCCCACTGTTCCTGTTCACGCCGCATTGCAAAAATGCCCTGCAGAATCTGGTTCTCCTCGTAGCGCAGCCTCTGCAACTCCATTGTACTTTTGTTCTTTTCTTCCTCGTGGGTCGTTCGAAGGAAAGCTACTTCCTCCGTGATCTCCTTGCGGCGCGTGTGTGTCCACAGCACCGACTTCTCGATGCCGTCGAGTCGTTGCATCACATTGTCCATACGTTGTGCTACTGATGCTTGAAGAATTTGAATGCGAATGCTGATGCTGTTTGCTTCTGCAGCAACCTCGTCCTCGTCCAATCCCGCCAACGCCTCCGCCTCCTCCTTAGCCTGTCTCTTCCTCTTCTTTTTCTTGTCTGGTTCGTCGTCGTTGTCGTGGTGGTGCATGGTGTAGATGTTGATGCCCATGTACATCAGAACCACCAAAAGTAGGAGATCAATGACGGTCACCATCACTAGGGGCAGGACCTACGTTGCCAAATATCAAATAGTTGCTATGCGTGCTTGATTTGGCACAATCCTGCGTCACACAGTCAGAGATTCACATTCAAACCAAGCGCTGAGGTCCAACGTCACGCCTGCACGGCTTCACCTCCCTCCTACCTTCTTCCCTTTGGGGCGAGCACTCATTGCATCACACAGCCATGGACTGCTCGTGCTGCACCGTTCCTGAAACTGCCACGTCTGAAGCACAGAGTTTACAAGTGCCACTGCCCAGCCTCCCGTGAGCATGTTGGTGTGCTCGTCCGTCGTGCTTCTAGGTGAGGAGTACGTAGGCCTTTCGTGCGAGAGACATCACCGCCGAGCTTAAGACGTGCCACTTCCCAGCCTCCAGTCAGCATGTGCCATGACCCGCACATCGCCCCTTTATCATCCCAGCA